>JABTXL010020106.1:1565302-1654818 GCA_025134845.1 Neodon shergylaensis | reverse complement strand
GAAGACAGTTTGACAACATGTCCATTTGGCCAAACAACAATAACATGTTCCCCCCTTAGATCTCTATGCATACACAACAACATGCTTTTGAAACTGGACTTGTAGTACCAGACATGAATTTTCTCCTATGAGTGGGCCTCAACTCCAATTAAATAAAGGTTGATTATTTCCTAAGAGTCATGCTGTTAGTGCACTAGTGGCTGTTTCTTACCTGATAGGTCAATATCACAGCACATGCATACACTGCTGATAACTTCTCTCCTCAGTAGCCTACATACACATTCTACCACCTTGAAAGCTAGCCATAGAGCAGATGTGTCCAGCACACTTTCAACTGGATTTTCCTATTCTCTGCAACAAAAATATGTCTTCACCAATAAAATCTTACCACATGATTTCTGTGGACATCCAAGTATAAGGGTGTTTTGAACACTTTGTTTGCTTCTATAGTCCACTGCTTTTAATGGGTTGTTTGGTGTCAATTTCTTAATATTCTAATTTTTAGAATATTTAATATTCAATTCTCTATCAGGTACATAATGGAAAAAAATCTATTTCAGATCTGTGGGCTCTCTTTCTTACTTGATGGGAAGTTTCCTATGCTGTGCAAAACATATGTAAACTCATGTTGATTATTTATTTATTTATTAAAAATTTCCACCTCCTCCACTCCTCCCATTTCTCTCCCACTTCCCCCACTTCTCCTTCCCTCTCCCTCTCCAGTTCTAAGAGAAGTCAGGGTTCCCTACCCTGTGGGAAGTCCAAGGTTCTACCCCTTCCATCCAGATCTAGGAAGGTGTGTGTCCAAATAGACTAGGATCCCACAAAGCCAGTACATGCAGTAGAATCAAATCCTGGTGCCATTATCAGTGGCTTCTTAGTCAGCCCCCATTTTCAGCCACATTCAGAGAGTCTGGTTTGATCACATGCTCGTTCAGTCCCAGTCGAGCTGGCCTTGGTGAGCTCCCATTAGATCAGTCACACCACCTCATCCAGCAATAGATGGAGATAGAGACAGAGACCCACATTGGAGCACTGGACTGAGCTTGCAAGGTCCAGATGAAGACCAGAAGGATGGAAAAGATGAGCAAGGAAGTCAGGACCGCGAGGGGTGCGTCTACCCACTGAGACAGTGTGACTGATGATTTTTATCTTATTTCCTAAGCAACCACAACCCTATTTCAGAAAATCCTTACTCATTCCAATATCTATCAGTTTCAGTGTTTCAAATTTTATGTTGAAACTCTTGGCCCATTTGGAGCTAAATTTTTGGGCCAGGTGAAACATAAGTATCTAGTTTCACTCTTCTACATGTAGATATCTAATTTTCTCACCATTTGTTGAAAACTCTGTCTTTTCTCCAGCCATAGTTGTTGACATCTTTGTCAAAAGTTGGGTGGTTTTAGTTATGTGTAATTATACCTAAATCGTATATTTCATTCAACTGATAAATAAGTCTGATTTTTCCCAGTATGATGCTCATTATATTAGTATGACTCTGTAGTATAACTTGAAACAAGGTACATATCTTCAACACTATAATTTTTGCTACAGATTTCTTTGGCTAGCCAAAGTCTTGTGTGTATATAAATTTAGTATTTTTTAAAAAAAATCCTGTGCATAATGATCCAGTAATGATGATGATGATTGGGATTGCAATGATATGGTGATCATTTTCATAATATCAATTCTTCTAATCTATGAGCATGCACAGTTTTTCTGCCTTCTAGAATCTTCCTAATTTTCTTTCTTCAGGAATTAACCTTTCATTATAAAACTCTTCTATTTTCTTGGTTAAGTTTATTCCATGGTATTTTTAGGCTAATGAGAATGAGATTGTGCATCTGATATTCATTCAGCATGCTTTTTGTGGGTATCCTGGAAGGTTATTGATTTCAGTATGTTAATATTATATCCTGATGTTTTGGTATAAGTGTTCTTCTGTAGTCTTCATGGACTCTTATGATTAGAATAAAATAACCTAACACTAAATACACTTTGACTTATTATTTTCCAATTTGTATCACTTTTATATCCTTATCTTAAAGCACAATATCATATAGGAATAGAGAACGTAGACGCTCTTGTTTTTTTTATCTTAGTTGAAATGCCTCACTTTTTGCCCATTTATCATGTTGTTGGCTGTAGATTTGTTCAATATAGTCTTTATTTCTTTGAGATATATTTCCTTCAACCTGGTGTCTGGGGATTTTTTATAAAGAAATTATGATTTTTGTCAAAGACCTTTATTGCATCTATTGAGACAATCATGTTATTTCTATCTTTGAGTTCATTTATCCGACAACCATAGTTACTCATTCATATATGATTAAGTATTTTACATTTCTGGAACGAAGTCAGCATATTCATGGTGACTGATTTTTGATATGTTCTTGAATTCAGTTTTTAAGTTTTTATTGGCATTTTTGTATCTAAATTTAACATATATTAGATGTATTTGAATCCTAGACATTTCTCAAAACATTTCTGGAAAGGGTGTGTGTGTGTGTGTGTACTTGATAGAGATTACCATATAAATTGGCAAACAAAGTAATAATCTTCCACATTGAACCTGAGATCAACTTTGCAGTCTGTTGAGGATCTGAAAAAGACCAAAAATTCACCCTCTTTGTTCTAGGAAAATGTCTTTTACTTAAGTATTTATAGATAAATGGATAAACAAAATGACAGACTTACAATGAGATACTGTGTAATCTTTGAAAGAAGGATCGCTTGCTATATGTAGTACATATTGAAGAACATGGAAGGCATTATGCTGTCAAAGAAGAACTAATTGTATGATATCTATTTCTGAGTAGTGCCTCAACTAGTCAATCTCACATATTCAGATTAGCATGGCATTTACTCATGGTTGATGAGTGAGAAATGGGGAGTTACAGTTCAATAAGTAATGCTTCAATTATACACACGAAGTAGTACCTAGAAATCTACTATACTACACCAGGCTGCTGATAATTTAATAATACTTTCCTGGAAACATAAAACTTTCCTGAGGAGGTAGATTTTATTCTAGGTTTTCTTATACATGAAATGCAAATACAAACATACACACACACACACACCTCCAAACAATAAAATTTATAGGAGAAGATATTTTCATTGGATATTTTTTCCAGATAATATAAGAAGATAAGGTAGCAATATTTCTGAAACTTTTCCAAAAAACTAGTAAATAGAAAATAATTCTAAATTCACTTTATGGTTCATTATCACCTTGTTCAATGTCAGATAAAAACAGAACAAAAAATATAGAGCAATATCCATAGTAAATTTTGATGTGAAAATATATTACAAAACACACTGAAAGAATTATACATATTGACTGACATTAATTTCTAGAATGTGAGGATGGCTCAACATTCAAAAGCCAGTCAATATAGTACACTAAATAAGGAGAATGAGGAACAAATGGTATATGTACATATCAATTGATACTGAAAGATAATTTGATAAAAGTCAATATCTCTCATGGTTAAAATATTAACAAACCTAGAATTATAAAAAGCACTTTAATATAATGAAGATTTGAAGAGTTCCAAACTATGCTCGATGATGATTAAGAAGAGAAAGTGGCAAAGATGACTACACTGCAACATCATACTGAAATTTTTATCCATACCAAATAATTTCATAAAACAATTGGAAGGCATGGAAATTGGAAAATAAGGCTTGTTCACAGACAACATAACCATGTGTGTGTGTGTGTGTGTATAAACAAAACTTAAAGGTTCCAAACAACTATTAAGACAAAAGGTTTAATGAAGTTACAAGTTACAACATTCATATGCAAAATTTAATCTGAAAATTATATCAAAAACAAATCAACTTCCAGTAGTATCAAAAGAATAAAATTTCTAGTAATAAATGTAATCAAAGGCATGAAAAACATCTACATATTCAGCATAATCTCTACCAAAATGCAGTCAATGTTTATTTTCAGAAATTAATTCTTCCTAAAACTCCTATAGAATCTTAAGGGACTTCAAAAATATCCAAAAAGCAAGATAAAAACAAAACCAAAATAAAACAAATCAAAATGCTGAGAAAGAAAAATATTTGGAAGGCTGGAAACACAAATAAATGGTTAAAAGCACTGGCTACTCTTCCAGTGAACCTGGCCTAAATTTCTAGCACCTATATGTCAGCTTAGCAACTGCCTGTACTCTAGTTCCAAGAGAATAGATGTTTCTTCTGACCTCAATGGGTACAATGAACACACATGGTGCACATTCATAATTAAAGCACACACACACACAATCAGTCTCATAAAGACAACCCCCAAATGGCAGAAAATGTATGCAAGTTTCATATCCAATTAAGCTTTAATTTCCAGCATACTTAAGTAAACTCGTAGCTTTCAGAAATAGAAAATAAAATAATCCAGGCTTGTAATATCAACCCTCAGGTGGTGATGACAAGTCGATCAAAAGTTCAAGAACATCCTTGGCTACAGAAAAATGAATTGGAGAACAGACTGGATTATGAGACTTGTTTCAAACAACAACAACAAAAAAAAAACAAGAAAAGTAAACAAATAAATGGAAAATGATTAGAAAAGATATTACTCCAAAGATGATATACAAACAGCTGACAGGTCTACAAAAGAAGCTCAACTTCATTTTATTGAGAAAACTCAAACCAAAATTAAGATGAGTTTAGAATTCAGAGTCTGTTTAACAAGGACAAGGCCCTGGATTTGATTATCCAATAGAGAAAAAAAGAAAATAAGCCACAGTGAGTTATGATCATGTACCATCATGTATCATCATTTATCATCATGTTAGACTAGCTAATATCAAAAGACAAAAAGACAGTAAGTTCAGCTTAAGTAGAGAAATCAGTACCCAAATACACTTTTGGAAAATAGCAAGTGTGTTAAAAATTATAAATATGATCCAAATATCATACTTCTAATTATAAATCTATAAGAACTAAAAAGGTGGTCTCAAAGAGGTATATTCTACCCACTTTCATAGAAGCACTACTTGCTATTGCCAACAAGTGGCAACAAGCAAGTTCACTTCATGAACAGATGAAGAAAATACATGTCTATAATGTGGTATTATTATTTATTACTTAAGAATAATTTCTGCATGGCACAAGTAGTACGTTTTAAAGGAATCTCACTACTTAGAAGGAAATTTTAATCCACTATATGACAAAGATGAAAACTTGAAGGTACTATAATATTTTTAAAAACTCACATACATGCAATCCCAATATTGTATTATTCCACATGCTACTTATATGAACTCTTTTAAATAACTAATTTAGTAGAAAACAGAATGCTGGCTAGCAGGGAATTAGAGAAGGAGAAAAAGAAATGTTTTTTTCTTAATGAGTAGAAAACTTCAGATATGCATGATAAAAAATTTATAGATCTCTATTTTGCAAAGATGAGAATATACTCCACAGAATTGAAACATACAATTAATCATGATTAATGCATTAAATTTTGGCTTTTAGCACAGTAAAATGCAAAAATTCATACACTGAATAAATTTATAACATCTTTAGGCCAAGTTATTATTTTTTTACATATAGAGTAAGAGATGTAAGAGATTTGGGAGTAATAATATTTTTATTGTAAATGAGTACCAATAATGTGTTTTTTTAAAACATTTGTATTTGTCAGATATAAATGAAGAGTACCTGACTATTTACTATTCTATAATCTATACTTCTTATTGTAAATATACCATAGTTATGCAATTATTTTTAAATTTTCCAGTGTATATGAAGTATACTCATCACACTTTCATAAATAGTAAAACTGAGAAAATGGTTTCAAACTAAGATCTGCCCAGTTCTCAATACCTAAAGAAACTACTATTCTAAACTAATGGTCTTAAAAACCTTGAGTCAAATGTTTGGGGCCCCCAAAAAGATGGCTTGAGATAAGGACTATAGATTATGCCTTTGACCTAGGTGGCTGATTATGAACTAAATGAATTGTATTTTTGGATACTATCCATTTTCAAATTACTTTCTTGCCAGTTTCTAGTTAAAAAATCGATGTGCTATTTTATCTTTGACCTATAGCTATGATTTAACTATTCAGTAAATACCTGGATGTTTCTTGTATACTCGTCATCATTTAAATCTAGATCTTCACCATTGTCAAACATGATTAAAAACCCATGCAGAATACCTAGTTGTATAATATGGTGATGTAAGAATAAGTCCAAGAGTTGTCACTGAAAGTCATTCACTATCCTCTATACATCATGTGAGAAACTAGTATTAGCACAGCCACTGGGAAGGACAGACTGTGAAGTATACTTTGGTCCAAATGACCCCATTAATGACTTAGAAGTCTTTATTTCTAGCAAGATTTTTTTTACTCATCTGTAGTACTTTTAATCTGAGAGTCAAGATGAGTAGTGTATGTTTACTTAACGTATGGCCATATAACTCAAACATGAAGTTCTATGTCCTCAGGTTTCTAGTCAATTTAACTCATTGTTAAAATATCTACTATAGTTTCTTCCATATCTGAAATGTGATGACCTGCTTACTTTATTGAATTCTAGATAAACAAACAAAGTTATCCAAATATGTTCATGTATCTTTTATATAACTCTTTTTAAATTCTTGAAGTAAATATTGGGAGCTTCAGAAAACCCTGAAATCTTTGGCATGAGATTCATTTCGGTTTCCATTGATTAACAGGTGTTAGGGAATATACCCAGTTTTAATAAATTCTAAGCTTTATTTCATATTGAGTTATCTGCATTAAAATAGTCCCAGATATTTGAGAGTGTTGTAAAATAGGTTACTTCTCAGAGAGCATTAATTGCAGTTGATGGTCTATTTTTAAGTGCTAACATTGAGAGGGCATGGTTACTTGATCGGATTGATTAATCTTGGTTAAAGACTTGATTAGACCTGGAATCAATTAAGACACACCTCTGGGTATGTCTTAGGTATTTTCCAGAAGGATTAGCTAAGGCTCAGACCTTCCAACAATACTGGCAAATAGCATTACCTCCCAGCGATAGTCCAGACACAAGGAAATATGAGGGGGAAATGCTGTTTTATCACCTACCTGATATTTCTCCCTCATGAGGAATTCATCTACTTACCTTCTTGCTGCCACCCATGTTGTTTCTATCCTTCTCTGACATTAGGATCCAGTCTTTTTGTCCTTCCAAAACATGCTAAAGATCAGCAGTACCCAAAGAATCCTTAAAGGAAACCTTGAGTGCCATATTGGGACTGCTGAACCAACCAACCTCCGGTTAGCATCCTCTCTTTTAGTTGTACCGACATCGTTTGACTACTCGATCCAAATCATATAAGCCAATCTAATAAATTCTCTTTGCAACACTTATTCACTCATCAGTTCTTTTCCTCTTAAGAACATGTGTGTCAGAGATGAAGTCCAAGTAATATTTAAATTGTACTTTATTCCAACATACTTTTTAATATTTTATATGACTTTTCATTATGAGTGATAGTTACCCATGTCTCAATTTTATGATTGTTGAATTTATCATCTGTTCTCTAACTTTTTGAAAAGATAACATCTCATTTTTATTATTAAGATTTTCTCCACAGTTTGATTTGTGAAAAGACTTATTTTTTGAGATTCAAGAATATCAAACTTGTGTTCTTTCTCATTTTTACACTGCTTTAGGCACCTGAGAGTCATTTTATCATTTGTTTTCTATGTAATGGCATAAACTAATTTAGAAAATAGTCATTAGTACAATTCACTTGTATATTATGGTTTAAGAAGTAGAAAAAAAATATATTTACATTCTCATGCTTAGTGACTAGTATTCCTGTATAACTTGCTAGAATATATAACCATCCTTAATATGTAAAAGTAACAGCATTATATATGATATCTTATATATGTGTATACAGAAAGTAGGTGGGCTTTTTTAAAATCATGATTGAGTTTAAGAGGTACACATTAAAAACTTACTGAGCACCTAAATGCAAGCAAAGTAATCTGAACATTTTTAATATTTATCCTTAACTAATTATTTTGAGTCATTTTCTTGTTATGTTTTTAGAAAAATTTAAATTTTGTATGATTTTTATACATTTTAAGTTAAAATAGAATTGCATCCTTTCTTCGTTTTAGTCTTTCCAAGATCCCCTCCCTTCGACTCCTTCCATGTGCCACCCTCAAATTGATAACTTTCTTTTCTTTGATTATTGTTGTTGCATTTATACATCTCTAAATGCATTCAGAAATATAGAAATACAACCTACTCTGACTGTTTTGGTGTGTGTGTGTTGAATTCTGGACTTGGAGTGACCACTTTGTATTGAATAACCAATAGGAGGGTACATTCCTGGGAGAAGTTAATTTCTATCTCAGTAGTCATTGGTTTCCTATTGCATTTTGTCTAGGAGTTGGATCACATGAAATTTTCTCCCTTCTGCATTAGCATGTCTACTGATATTGCTATAGTTCCTGTTTTGTTCATGCAGCCATTTGATGAAAAAGTCTCAGAACAATCTTCCTGGTATTCTAGCTGATAATCTTTCTATCCCTTCTTCTGTGATGTTCTCTGAGCCAGAAATGCAGGAGTTGTGTTGTATACATTTAACTAGGGCTGCACTTCCCATGACCCACTGATCTTCGAATTGTTTTCAGTTGTGGGTTTCTGTGATGGTTTCCTTTGGATGTTAAGAGAAACTTCCTTCATGAGGGGTGGTAGCTACAGTTATTTGTAGTTATAAAGATAAGATTTAGAATGTAGTAAGGAATTATGCTGGTCTAGCAAATTGATGGTAGTAGATTCTCTTTTAAGATACACTATTTTATTAGACCCAGGAAACAAGCTATGTTTCCATTGCCAGACATGATATCTCCCCTCCAAGAATGGGCCTTAAGCCCAATTAGACAGCTATTGGTTTCAACCAATATTGATTTTTTTTCCTGTTGTTTCTGAGTATCTTGCCATGATGGTGATTTGTTGCAGTTTATAGGTATTTCAGCTAGGCAGGTCTGTTTAATTTTTACCTCCGTTGGTAGTTTGCATAGCACTTTTTCGTACCATGGAAGTTATACCATAGGAAGGAGGCTTTCAGGTTAGATCCAACTTGAAAAATACAAATCCTGTGCCCTGAGTGTGTGGTGTCTGCAGCGAAAACGACTTACCTTCAGCCTCTGATAAGCAATCAAAAGCAACAGCAAAAAGTCTATGTTGTTTTGAGAGTCATTGGGACCACCCTGACCACCCATTTTCCTATTCTAAAGGAGGTTTCTTGTGCTATGGTTTTCATTTGTCTATGGTTATTTTGCGGAGCATTGTCATCCCAGTTGGTATGGTATATCTGAGAAAATACATACTGTGTATACCTTTAGGAAATATAAAATTAAAAGATTTCTTGAATCTTTATCAAACATTGGTGCTATTTATCAAACTTTTTAAAGTTTGCCATCTTTTGTGAATATTTCTGTATGAATTTCTAGGAATTTAAAACTACATATCAATAAACAAATAGATTAGCAAAGAGAGATGTGAGGATCAAAATAAGCAGAAGCAAGGGCACATTTCTTTGTTAGAGAAATAAATTTTATGTGTAGTTGAATATTTAGATGAAAGACTCAGATTTTAAAAAAAATCAAGTCAGTCTCCCTTGATTTGTTAAGCAACTCAGGCAGAAGTAAATTATTTAGAATTATATTAACTAATTATTTTATCATTCATTCTTTATTCCCTACCTCACTTTGATGCAGCACTTCCAAAGGATATTAGAATAAGCTCATTCCAGAAATCAGCTATTACCTGCAGCCTGCCAGTTCAGAGCCTTCTAGCACTATTCTCTGACCTTGAAAGCAGCGTCAATCCACAAATCACAGAAGTCAAATTACAACACTGATTTCAGGGGAAAGATATAATTATATTCTGTTTACACCAACCTGGCCTTGAAAAACAGCCCAAGTGGCTGAGAAAGAAGACAGAGGTCAGAAGGAAGCTGTTAGAACAAAAGCATTTACTGAAAAGATATTCAGTAACTAATGTAGAAGAGAGGAGTCACTACAGACACGCACATATGAAACACTCAATACCTTTTCTTTAAAAAGTGCACTCTTAAAATCTCCACCAATTAACCAAATGCTGGCATCCATACAGTTTTCCCACTGGCCTTTGGCAATGGGTATTTATTCTGACATGTTGCAGTCTGGAGAAAAATGAGTTCCTATGACACCAGTGTTGCTTGCAGCTGTTTGATGATTGTTACAAGTTCATCTCAATGTTCTGTCACAAACGTGTGTGATGCTGCCAGCTCTGGGGATCTGCTGTTCAGTCTACTGGGTTGGTGGTTATATTCTCCTTCATCTGACAGGGCTGCTGCCAAATTTGTGCGAGACAGTGACTACTCTGCCAAATATTTGTCAGATTTCTCAGAGAAACCTCCAACACAGTCATATTACCAGTACCTTCAACAAACTGGAGGGGCATGAATTTCTGACAGCACACTGATCCATAGCAGATTTCTTTAGACTAGAAAAGCAGTCCTTCAAAGAGAGATAATGCATTTCTATTGGATTAGGGGAAATCAACAATAAAGGAAGAGAATCAATAAGGCCAAAGGCAAAAGGAGATCATAGAGATTCTTCCTATGTTTGTGACCTAGTTATCCCAAAATGAATGACACCCAGAGTTCAGAATACAAATGGAAAACAAGGAATGAAAACAATGATTTTTGTTTTCAAAAATTAAGGTTTTCATTCCTATTTCACAAAACATAATTCAGAAAAACTAATGTCATGTCCTAAAGTATGCTTTTGTGTACACTTGTTCTCTGCTATAAGTGTATGCCTAGGTTTCAGGTATAAAATTTTTTCTAACAGATTTTTTTTTGTTGTTTTGTTTTTTTATTGAAAAAAAAATTTTCGCCTCCTCCCAGCCTCCCATTTCCCTCCCCCTCCTCCCACTCCTCCCCCCTCCCCCCACTCCTTTCCCCCTCCCCCCACTCCTCTCCCCCTCCCTCTACAGCCTGAAGAGTAGTCAGGGTTCCCTGCCCAGTGGAAAGTCCAAAATCCTCCCCCCTCCATCCTGCTCTAGGAAGATGAACATCCAAACTGGCTAGGCTCCCACAAGGCCAGAACATGAAGTAGGAACAAAACCCCATGCCATTGTCCTTGGCTTCTCATCAGCCCTCATTGTCTGCCATGTTCAGAGAGTCAGGTTTTATCCCATGCTTTTTCAGTCCCAGTCCCGCTGGTCTTGGTGAGCTCCCAATAGATCAGCCCCACTGTCTCCGTGGGTGGGTGCACTCCTTGTGGTCCTGACTTCTTTGTTCATGTTCTCCCTCCTTCTGCTCCTCATTGGGACATTGGGAGCTCAGTCCGGTGCTCCAGTGTGGGTCTCTGTCTCTATCTCCATCCATCGCCAGATGAAGGTTCTATGGTGATATGCAAGATATTCATCAGTATGGCTATAGGATAGGGTCATTTCAGGTTCCCTATCCTCAGCTGCCCCAGGAACTAACTGGTGACATCGCCCTGGGCACCTGGGAGCCCCTCTAGGTCCAAGTCTCTTGCCAACCCTAAGATGGCTCCCTTAATTAAGAAATGTGCTTCCCTGCTCCCCTATCCAGCCTTCCTTTATCCCGATCATGCCGTTTCCCCAAGTTCCCCCCATACTCCCCTTCTCCCTTTTCTCTCCCCATCTCCCCTTACCCCCGTCCCACTCCACCCCCAAGATCCCAATTTTTTACCCGGCATTCTTGTCTACTTCCCATAACCAGGAGGTTAGCTATATGTTTTTCTTTGGGTTCACCTTCTTATTTAGCTTCTTTAGGATATCAAATTGTAGACTCAATGACCTTTATTTATGACTAGAAACCAATTATGAGTGAGTACATCCCATGTTCATCTTTTTGGGTCTGGGTCAAAGACCTCACTATCAATCTGAACACACTGAACCTGATAGAAGAAAAAGTGGGAAGTACCCTACAACAGATGGGCACAGGCGATGGCTTCCTAGGTATAACCCCAGCAGCACAGACATTAAGGGCAACATTGAATAAGTGGGAGCTACTGAAACTGAGAAGCTTCTGTAAAGCAAAGGACACTGTCACTCAGACAAAAAGGCAACCTACTGACTGGGAGAAGATCTTCACCAACCCTGCAACAGACAAAGGTCTGATCTCGAAAATATATAAAGAACTCAAGAAACTAGACTTTAAAATGCTAATTAACCCAATTAAAAATGGGGCACTGATCTGAACAGAGAATTCTCAACAGAAGAAGTTCAAATGGCCAAAAGACACTTAAGGTCATGCTCAACCTCCTTAGCAATCAGGGAAATGCAAATCAAAACAACTTTGAGATATCATCTTACACCCGTCAGAATGGCTAAAATCAAAAACACCAATGATAGCCTTTGCTGGAGAGGTTGTGGAGTAAGGGGTACACTCATCCATTGCTGGTCAGAATGCAAACTTGTGCAACCACTTTGGAAATCAGTGTGGCGGTTTCTCAGGAAATTCGGGATCAACCTACCCCTGGACCCAGCAATGCCACTCTTGGGAATATACCCAAGAGAAGCCCGATCATATGACAAGGGCATTTGTTCAACTATGTTCATAGCAGCATTGTTTGTAATAGCCAGAACCTGGAAACAACCTAGATGTCCTTCAATGGAAGAATGGATGAAGAAAGTGTGGAATATATACACATTAGGGTACTACTCAGCGGTAAAAAAACAATGACTTCTCGAATTTTGCATGCAAATGGATGGAAATACAAACAGATGTTTTTAAAATATAAAAGTTATCACTTTGGCAAAGCAGAGCATTTTTAAATGCCACTATAAGAAGTCAAATTTTTAGAAAATGAACAAAAGCTACATCGAAATTAACCTTTTTTCACTAAATGTTAAATCAGAATGCTCAGAGTCCAATCACCTAAATAAAAGTCATGAGTGTAACCAGGAGCATTTCTTGTCTTTATTTCCTGGCTTTGGTGAACAAATCCCATATTTCTGAGTTTTTATTGTCCATCAACATTCTGTTTCCAAATTTAATCTGCTTCTTGGCTATATAATAAGCAAAACATTTGTTCCGTTTATTCTGGCTACAGCTGCAATCAATTGGATAAACAAATGGCATGGAGGATGCTACAGGGAATCTCTAGCCCTTCATGAAATGGAATAGACACTTGGAAGATAATAGTTTTTACAGAATGAAAACAAAAAGGTCAGAGCAAAAAAGATAATCAGGCCAATACTCTCCAAGTATGTATGCAGTAGAAAAATGTATATTTGCTCCCTAATTAACACTTTCAACAGTCCCAGATACTCAAAAGTTCTGTGTAAGATTATGTCAAGGATAAAGTCACTTATTTAACCACTGGTTAAATGAGTAGGAAGGTACCAACAGGCAGATGGTTTGCCATTAAAAGTGCTCTCTCTCTCTCTCTCTCTCTCTCTCTCTCTCTCTCTCTCTCTCTCTCAGAAGGTTGCTCAGTATCAACACTGAATTATTTTGTTTACAAACTCGATATGATGTAGCCTTGTGACAATTAGTTACTGTCAAACTTAAATGCCATTGCTATTATCCTATTGGTCTCAGAATTAGAATGAAATTTCCTCTCTTGTACAACATTTAAAATAGGTAAGTTTCTCTAACATCATTGCTTTTATTAAATTAAAAGCAAATATTCCATGGCCAGGAAATGGAAGAGTTACTTCTTCCAGGAGTCTCTAGCCAGCAAAACAAAAATTTAGTGTAAATGACTAGCATCAAATCAAATATTTCACTTAACCTGGTTGACTAATTCAAGGGAATAGGAAACTAATTTTTAGACTAAATTACATATAACAGAGAAATGGTAAAATGTGTGAAGACACTAATGTAAGTAAATCAGAAATAACTCCTTGTCACAGTTTCTTTTCCTGATGCTGTGAAAAAAGCAAATTAAAGAATTAAGAATTTATTTTCACTAATACTTCAAGGTTATAGTTCATCACAGAGGTGAAATCACAGCAGTGGAAGCTTGAGAAAGAGGGGAATCATGATGGGGTAACCCACAGAGACAGCTGACCTGAGTCCACAGGAGCTCATGGATGCTGGACCAACAGTCAGGGAGCCAGAATAGGACTGACCCAGGCCCTCTGCATGTGTGTGACAATCCTGCATCTTGGTCTCTTAGTAAGGCTTCCAACAGTAAAAGCAAGACCTCTCTTTGGTGCTTAGCTGAGTTTCGGTAACCTGTTCCCCAATCTGAATTACCTGGCCCTCCTTGAGCTCAGTCCTCCCTCAACTTGATGTGCCATGCTTTGCTCAAGACCATCAGAGCCCTGTACCTTTCTGAATGGAGATTGAGGAGGAGCGGATGGGAAGGTGGTAGATGGGAGTTGGGGAAGGATATTGGAGCAGAGGAGGGTGGGGAAACCATTTGGTATGTAAAATAAATTTTAAAAAACTGGTTATTGAAAAAAGGCATACTGCATCTGTAGTCAAGAAGCACAGTAACAAATATTTTTGCTTAGCTCACATTCTCCATTTTATACAGTCCAGGATTTCCTGCCCCAAACAGCAAGCCTTCAGCAAGCAGTTCTTTTCACCTCAATTAACCTAATCTTTCAGAAAATTTCCCAATAAAAAGCTTAGAGACCTAACTCTCAGGTGATTCTAGATTTAGTCAAATTGACAATTGAGTGCTATTTAGCAAAGAAAATGAACTAACGATAGCTATTTGGAACAGCACGGGTGAATCTCAGAAACATAATGTTAAACAAAAAAATGGGAAACACAAAAATTCATATACTATGATAGCATTCAGTGAAAGTTTAATATAGACAAATCTAGGTTATAAAATTGTAAGAAAATATACACTAATATTAAATATGTAAAAAATTAGACAGAAAAAGTGCTTCAGAAAACAATTGCTTCTTGAATTAGAGACATTTATAATCAGAATGGAACATATAGGAATTTTTTCAGAGGTTGACATTTTATTTCCTGACACTAGTGGTAGTCACACTGAGTTAATTTAAAAATTATTGAACTAATGTATGCCTGTAGTGTTTTAATAGGTCACTTAGTATCATACTTCAAAAATGTTTAATGTAGACAGAAAAATTTTCTTAAGGGCTTACCAATAGATGAAGAAATGCTGCCAAAAAGAGAGGAATAATTCTCCAGAGATAACACCCCTTGACAGGTGAGCCAATTCCAAATGGTCATCCCTGAGCACATGTATATAAGCACAAGAACACTAAATGGACTCAGTAAGTGTGTATTTGTATGATTTGTGTGATAATAGCTGCAGAAGAGTTCATGAATTTGAGACAAAATAAGGGGGCATAGTAGAAGTTGAAGAGGGAAGAAGGGGTCGAAATGATGTAAATATAGTACTCATATAAGAAATTCTCAGGAAAAAAACTTAAATTAAATAAAGAGAAAGTCAATTCAGTAAGTGGAAAAATATGGAGATTACAAAATGCATTAATTTTGTATTATTACTACATTAATCAAATAATAGTATTTGTGTTTTAGAAAAACTGTTAGCACAAACATAAATTCATAAGGCAGTATGTCAACCTACTGTGACAAAAGACCACTGGAGAACTAATGACATTACACAGAATGTGGCCATAATGACCATAAAGAGGGACAGCAAAAATATTTATAAAAAATTACATTAGATTTATTTCACAAAATAGATACTAAAATCCTGCCCCTGTCTCTGATGGAAAGAGATTTAACAGAGAAGGGAGTGCCACCACCTTAAATCTCGGTGGGACAACTAGATGGGCTAAGGTCCAGGGCTGAATAAAAAGGAAAAATCGAGCTGAGTTCCAGAACTTCTCTCTTTCTGACTAATAGATACCTTCGTCAACACTAACTTTGCATCAAAATAAACCTTTCCATAAGTTGATTTTGTCAGGTTTTTGTCCCAGCAACAAGAAAAGTAACTAATACAACATCTAAAATTAATGTCATACCACCAACTATGTAGATTTTTGTGTGTATGCTCTATAAAGTCATTTTCAAATCAGTTACAGATCAAAGAAAAACCCTTTGAAAGTTTTGTGTGTTAAAACTATATATCCCCAAAAGTAATATTCATATTTTTTTAGGCTGAGTATTTAGAATAGGGCTTAAGTATTTGTATTTTTAAAACACTTCATTGGTGATTTTGGCATGTAACCCAGCAGGGAAATTTACTACGGTTTCTAAAATGTTAATAGAATGATTCTATGAATAGGAAGCTCCAAATAAGTGCTTATTACTCAAATGTAAATAGAATTTAATCTTTGGAAGTTTGAAAATTTCCAAATACAGTTTCATAAAAAGAACCTTACATTTCATCTTACAAATGAGAAACAGCAAGGTGTGTATGAAGGGTGAGCTATTTTGTTTAGTACCACATATGAGTGAGCTGGTGTCATGGAAACATTTTTCCTAATTGCAGCCAAAAGCTTTTTTTATTACATTAAAATCTTAAAGCTTATGACAGAATTCCATTTATAATCATGATAAACTACTTTTTAATTCATGAGTAACAGTTACATATTCTACCACTTAACAGGTATGTTAAATGTTTCTCTATTTGGTTATACTAGACTATAACTTATCTTAACTCAGTTATCTATTACACATTTTTATACAATTTCGTGAGTTTCATTTTTAAATATAATCTTCATAGAATCCTCATAAATGTCCCATTAAGACCAAACACAATGTAATTTATTATTATTTCAAGTGCTTCAATATTTAATGGAGATTTGGTAAAGATTTAAAGAATATTTAATAAACATCCATAATTTATACTTTAAATTTTTGTTCATGGTGAATGTTAAAAGAGAAAAATTTGAACTGAGAATTTTCATTTCTCTATTCATTATTTCTAATTGCTCTTAGACTTCTGCAAACATGTTCTATTCCCTTTGCAAGACATTCATTAACAGCATTAACCAGCTACTTTGCTAGTCTAACCATTCTTTAACTGAAGAAGATGACAACACAATAATTTTTATTTACTTATTTCTCACTTTTAAAATCATTCCTCATGTTGTCATCATGTTCAATAAACATGTTTGCCTGCTGCTTTATGATAACTGACAAGTCTGTCTTACCTCTCTATTTCCAAGAAAATAACAGCAGAATATCATTTATAGGTCATCATATCCAAATTTGCTTGATTACTAGTGACTTAATTATCTTTGCAATCCACAATTAAGAATTTGTTGTTACTTTATATAAATAAATTCACTCAAATACATCTATTTCATGAAAGAAAATCAATATAGAAGTTAAGATTCTGATTTTAAAGCATTTTCTTTTGTTAAATTTATCCATATGCTGGGAAATTAACAAAACACATCATGTATTTCAGAAGACTAGATTAGAATATTTGAATAAGCTATTCTCTCCTGAATGAACTTAGCTTTCAATTCATTAAGCAGCACATGTTTTATGAATTTAAAACTCAAGTGAATTGATTTCATGTTAAGAACAAGCAATAATAGAAAGTTGATTAATATATGCAAAGGTGCAATCAACTAAGGTGCACAAGGTACTATGCTAAGTACTAAGAGGATCACATAGCCACTTGCCTCCATTAGGCCACATAATTAAAGGAAGACTATAAAATGTATAATGAGATACTGACAAGGAACTTTTATGGACATGCAGTTCCCTTTAGGTTTAGATCACTGGTTATCAATCAGGGTCACTTTAGACTCTTAAAAAATTGACAAGGTCTTCAAATCTTTTGGTTATCACAATGGGGAGATGGGCAACAATGATACTTAAAGATTGTGGGCAGATATATAGAAGTGCTACTGAAAAAAATTAATACACAGCAAATATCCTTTCTCCTTCAACAAACAAATATCTAGTCTAAAATGTCAGTAATAGCAAGGTTGAGAAACTCAAGTCTAGATGGAAAATTACATAAGCTCACAATCTTATTATAAAATAAAAATTCATTGAGCTACCTCTTTTAGTCCTATACTAGGATTAATATTAGGTTAGTAGGCATAAAATTATGTGAAATATACCACGATGATACATATAGAATTTCCTCGATGATGCATATGGAATTTCCTTTGTACTTAGCCAACTCCAAAGACTGGTATACTTTTACTATGGGAAGAAAACATGTAATGAAAACTGAAATAGTTGTTTCTTTTCAGTGTGAGTTTAGGGCACACAGTACAAAAAAAGAGATGACTGGTGACGGAAAAAGGACCATCACCACAGTAGTGAATATTCCGTGGGTTTTACAAGTTGATGATCTATGGACAGAAGCAAGTAAATTTTTCAGTTCTTTCTATGTATTTGGCATATATTTCAACAGTCGGTTTTCTTTGTAGATTATTGATCCAAAAAAAAGAGGCTTCTAGAGGGAGGTACCTTTTTATAAATGAAGAAATTGTGTGTGAATGATGCAGTATTGGTACTCCAAACTAGTTATGCATTTCATACATTATTTCAGATGCTGTTTTTCAGTCAGATACTTGGCCTCTGTATGTTACCCAACATGCTGTGACTGATCACTGTTCATAGCTCCTTCTAGTATTAAGAAAACAGCCTTTGGCTGATAGGAACTGCCTCACCTAGAAGATTATAGACATTATCGTCATAACTCAGAGACTGACATCCAGGAGTACAAGACAGCTTCCTTAGTGTGGTTTGTGCTCTGAAACTTTCATCTTTTGCTCTATCCCATCCCTAATGCCCTCTATGGAGGACCAAGCTAAAGCTATAGTGTAACTAAGACTACACACATGCTTAGTCTTTTTCTCTTTTCTATATCCTGCTCTCTACATTTCTTCAGCTTTTTACCTTGAAACCTTTTGTTCTAAAAACTATTATCTTGTCAAATTTTTATTGGAGACTTCTTTTAGGAAACCCGTCTTACAACACAGGTAAAAAAGGAAAAGAAGAAAACAAAACATAGCATTGTGATCTGCAAAGAAAAAATTATGTCCTATAATTCATGTGGAAGCAAGAGACAAGATTCAGGCGTGGTGTATGACACAGAGTTAAAAGTGAGGGGCTCTTACAAAGCCAAGACCCTCTTAAGCAGAAGCTCTCTACCTGTGAGTCTGGCTCCTTTGGGGGTCAAATGACTCTTTCACAGAGGTCACCTAAGACTAACAGAAAATACAGATATTTACACTATTATTTATAACACTAGCAAAATTACAACTAGGAAGTAGCACCAAAAACATGAGGAACTGTATTAAAGTGTTGCAGCATTAGGAAGGTTGAGAACCATCATTCTAAAACTATATCCTTCTAGAACATGCATACTAGAAAACCCTCTCCATCAGCAGAGGCAGATAACAGAAAGTCTGGGCTTTGGGTAACAATAGGAATTTCTGCTGATATATAAAAACTCTAAATATTTTATCCCAGGAGGATTTATTATCCAGATTTATATTACTTGTATGGCCTAGGGGCTCACCAACTGAGACATCACTATAACCTTGGTCTTCAAAACTACATGGAAGATAATGAAGCATGGCAGATACAAATGCTTAAACCTCTCTCAGGGATCTTCTTCATGTTGTTTATATAGAAGAAAATGCATTTAAATAATGATATGTATGTAAGTAAGTGATGCAGCCTAAGAAAAATAGGAGAAGTTATCTAGACTATAAATGTATATAAATATATAGGCTTTACAATTCACAAATTAGCAGAGAGAAATGTCATAATAATAACCCACGGAATATATTTAAAGTATAGCTCCTAACCCAAAACACAGTGTGTGTGTGTGTGTGTGTGTGTGTGTGTGTGTGTGTGTGTGTGTGTGTGTTTCAGTCTTGATTATAAGGAAACATAGAGTCTTTAACTTCCCATTCCAGGCTCGATACATAAATAATTTACTTATCTCTCTAAAATGTTGCAAGCAATTGAGGAACTCCTATCCACCGAAGACCATCTTCCTTGAGATACTGTGCTCCTAGCCTGTGTGCTTCCATCTAGCAGTCTGTTTACTAGTGACCACAGCAAAGGTTTTCCAAAGGAGATAAAGTTTGAACAGAAGTGACTTCACTCCACTCTAACTTAAAATTCAAGATTTTTTCACTTGAACCTCATTCTTCCCAGTCTCCCGCAGTCCTTGAATCAAGAAAGCACACTAATATTTTACCCAGATGTGCCCTATAAGAAGGAGCTGTCTTCACTTGCTTTCTATTGCTATGATGAATATTATGACTAAAAGAAACTTGGGGAAAAAAGGTTTATTTGGCTTACACGTCCTGATCACAGACTATTATTGAGGGATGTTAGGTTAGTAACTGAAGCACCAACAGAGACAGGAATCATGGAGGACAGCTGCTTGCTTACTAGTTGGCTCCTAGTCTCATGTTCAGAAACTGGCTTAATAGTGACCGCAACCCACAGTGAACCCTCCCACATCTATCATCCATCAAGAAGATCACCATAACATGCCCACAAGTCATTCTGATAGAGGCAATTCCCTGGGTGAGATTTCCTCTTTTTAGGAGTTGCCTAGGTTTCTGTCAATTTCATAAAAACTAACCATTAGAGGAGCATCTGTGCTAACAAATCAGTTCTCTTCATCTCAGCCAGAGGTACTGACATGATGATCTACATAAGTATACAAAGCAGAATTTGGTACTTAACTGAAGTGGTATTATAACTTGGTGAATAAATGATGAATTATTCATTAAATGATATTGTGGTATGGGAAATAAGATAAAATTAGATCCTAACTTCAAGTGAAGTGCTAGGAAGTTTTTAACAACACATCTCTGGGGTAGATTTAGAAGTCTTGATTATAGGACTTGATAATTTTTTGTGGAGAAAAGATTCAAAACTGTGAATTCTGTGATATCACGGAATTCACAGTTTGCAAAGAAAGAATTTAGTCACTAGTGGATTTCAGATTAATGCTATTATATCATATGGTAGGATTAGAATATGTGCTCTAAATTTATATACTGAAAGCACGAACTCCAATGGAGTTGATGCTGTGAGACCAGAAAGGAGCCATATTGACAGAGCTCCCATGGATACAATGCCATTTATTACCTTGGGATTGAGCTAGTTATTGCAAAAGCAGGCTGTTATAAAGACAACCTTGCCCCTCTAGTCATCTGTTTCTTGCCCAGGTTCACTTGACTGTCTACCATGTTATGATGAGCACCAAGGTCCTCTGCACATATCCAAAGTCACGCTCTTGGATTTCTTACCTCCAGAATCATGGGTCAATAAGCTATTATGTACACATTGGTCTGTGTTATTCTATTACAGTAAGAGAAAACAAAGCAAGCCCACAAAATAATTACAGATGCAGTGTGGATCTCTGTGTGAAAAGCACAACTGTAAAGTATACAGAAAATAGCAGGCTAGATAGTAAGGGGGTAATCAAGAAATTCATAGTAACACCTAAACATTTAAGCATTTCTTCCACAGTATTAAGAAGTAGTAATAAGAGCCAAAATTTATATGCACTTTAAAACTTGGAGTATTGTATAATGTTTTAGATAACCCACATAAAATCCTAGCATATAAAATTACATAACAACATAAATGAAGACAGAGATTTGGTTTGAACACACAGCTTTAGCTTCACACAACAGATATGTTCATCCTGGTCTTTCAAAGGTAAATGTAAAAAGTAAAGAAAAACTCAGTGCAAAGCATTTATTTTTGATGAATTTCATTCAGTATACATTTATTCTCTCAAGCTCATTTCTTGCTACACTCTCAGGAGCTAGAATCCATGCCAATCCTGTAATTAGCAAATGTCTCTTAAATGTTAAAGAATAGAGGAAACATGTAGAATAAACTGCCAAAAAATAATAAAAGAGAAAAATACCCAAAACCCTAGTTTATGTAACTAATGAAATGAAATGATAATGTTCAGGAAAGGGTACTAATAATATTTCAAAAATTATGTCAATAATTAGCAACTTTTATACGTTTAAAAAGAAATATTACTCAATAAATATGTTTTATTATCATATTAGGTGACTTTAATTAATCACTAAAACAATATATGAGCTATGCTGATAATTATAAGCACCCATCACAATAAATGATAGGCATAACCAAAGTAGCTAATATACATAATCTTTATGAGCAAAATACTTCCAAACATCCTCAAAAGGTTCCTTCCTTTGTTTTAGTTAACATAAACAATTATACATTCTTTAATTATGCAATTATTACCATGCATAAAGTATTTCATTGTGAGTTAGCTACTAGATTTGAGAGCACATTATTGAAAAAGAATGAAGAATTGAAGTTGTTATGTAAGGAAATGAAAAATTATAAATCCAGTCCCCATTTTAATTGCACATTCTCATTTGATTCTACTTGATCGTACATCTCAGTTAAAGAGAGCAGAAACATCAATGAGATGAAACTTTTGGTCCTGTCTTTTCACTTTTGCTGGAAGAAGAAAATCACTGAAATAAAACATTCTTTCAGCAGTCACGGATTAAATGGACATCAGAAAGCAAATACTCAGTTCTAGCTTTTCCTCTGATTTTATTTCTTATATTTCTATTTCAGAATAAATAAAAATGATACCAGACAAAGGAATTTTAAAGATCAATGCTACTTTCAGAAAGTTTAAAGTACTGAGTCTTTAGTTATTATTTGACTACATAATCTATGTGACGATCAAAGAATAAAACAGATTGGTCACTCATTGCTATACTGTCTATCCAAATTGGTCATTACCCATATCATCCTAATGCAAACCAATATGACACTTTGACCTTAATAATGCATAGAAGAATGAAATAATCAGAACACTCAAGTAATACTTTGTGTGGCTTTTCTGAGCACTGAGCGGAACTTGTGTAAATGTCCTTTATGAAAAGCGCACATTTTGGGTAGCCATAAGTATCTGCATTCTCCACAGTTCAATACAAAGAGGAGATTCTCTGATTAAGGATAAGAATGGTATTTACATGTGTGTATCAACATAAATATTTAGAAAGCAATTTGGTGCCATGTCAATTTGCTGAACAACAGTAGTATTTTATATCTCTAAAGCCTATGACTTCCCTAAACATGGGTTTTTAACCAGGTTTATAGTACCAGGCATGTATTCACTGCTGTGGAGTGGGACTCACATAAATTCCAAGAGTTGTAGGATAGCTCCATATGTCATACTACTGTTGTATATATCGGCACATCTTGCAGAGAGGTTGGCATTTAGTTGGCAGGATTAACATCTGGGTAAGGCCATTGATGAATTATCTCCCTCGCCGTCTGTATGGTACTTTGAATGAGAATGTTCCCCACAGGCTCAGGGATTTTAACACTTGTTAATAGTTGGTGGTGCTGTTTCAGAAAAGTCTCAGTACCACTTCCAGTTCGATCTCTCATTCATGCTTGTTTTTGAAGAGGTGAGCCCTTAGCTTCTTGTTCCTGCTGCCATGAATGAACCATGCCCACCATTTGCTACTAAGCATTTTTTAAAATGGTGAACTCTTCTTCCTCTGGAACCATAAGCCCAAATAAATTATCTGTTCTGTAAGTAGCTTTGGTCATGATATTGTATCACAATAACCCCAAAGTGACAAATCCAACTTACATGTACTGATGGCACTTTCCCAAACCATAAAATCTATCCAGCAGGGAGGAAAACTTTTAGCTCAATTCCAACTTCATTTCTCTATATCTTATAATCAATATGTATCCTATATTCATTAGTTGGTTCTTATTATCCAGTCTGGTGTGCAAACAAGAGGAATAGCAACAGCCTGTATCATTTTGGACAGCTTCTGGGAACTTCATGACCCATAATTCGTACTAAAGCTTCCCACAACCAGCACTGGAATGTTTTATTTGGTAACCAATAGCTTCTACAAGTGGAATTATTCAGCCTTTTATTATAATTTTCTTTTAACTCTTTATTTCTTTTATTTCATTTACTCAATCTTTACATTTCTTCTTCCCTAAACATTTCTATGCAGAATATTCTTTCTCTCTTCTTTAATTTTACCTGTATCTTACTACTCTCTTATCTTAATGTATCTGCCAAATTGCTCTTTTCTAGATTCCTTGCTTCTATGTATACTCCAACTGAAAACATGAAAATTTTGAAGATATGAGCCACATATAAGAGAGAACATGGAGCACTGGTGTTTCTAGTTATGTCATTCAGTAATTTTGTTTTTACTGTTTCTTCGGTTTTCTTGAAAATTTCATGGTTTCATTTCCCTTTATAACTGAATCAAGTTTCATTGAGTGTGTATTACATTTTTCTTATCTCTTTGTCAGCTGATAGGCACATAGGCTAACTCATTTTCCTGGCAATTTTGAATAGAGCAACAGAGAACTTGAATAAATAAAGATCTACATCTTTTTGGAATATACACAGAGGTAGCATAGTTAGGTCAAATGGCATTCCAGTTGGTAGTTTTCTGAGGGATCGCCACACTGATTTCCATAGTGGATGCACCAGTTTTTACTCCTGTCAACAGTGAACAAAGTTTCTTCCTCCTTCACATCCTCACCAGTATGCTTCATCTGCAAATTCTTGATCATAACAATTCTCAGATGAGATGGAACCTCAAAGTAGTTTTTATTGGCATTACACGATAGCTGATAATGTTGGACATCATTTATCATCATAACTTATAATGACTTCTTAAGTGTTTATTACTTCTTTTCAGAATTCTGTTGATATTTGTAACTTTTCTTCAATTGGGTTGTTTGATTTCTGGATACTTTATTTTCTTTGCACTTTATATACACTGGCTATTAATGCTCTGTCAGTTATTTAGCTATCAAAAATTTTCATTCTGTTGACAGGCTCTTATTCAAATGACTTTCTCTTTGCTGTAGAAAAGCTTTCCAACATCATAGAGATCCCTTAGTCAAGTATTCATCTATTTTCTGAGCAACCAGAGTCTTATTTCAAAAGCCCTTACTCATTATACCTACATGTTATAACATATTCCCCATCTTCTCTTCTAGTAATTTCAGTTTTAGGCTTTATTTTGAACTTTCTGATCCATTTGGAATAGGCTTGTTAAGGATGAGTGATAAACATCTTGTCTGATTCTTCTGCATATAAACATCTACTTTTCTAACACTGTTCACTGACAATGCTCTTTCCTCCAATGTGTGCTTCTGGTGTCTTTGTAAAAAATAGGTAGCTGTAAGTTGTATGTGATTACACCTTTGTACTCTATTCTAGTCCACTGATTCATGTGTACAATTTTGTGTCAATAACATGTATTAGTATTATTATGGCTCTACAGTGCGTCTTGAATTATGGTATAGTAGTACCTCTAGCAGTGTTTTAGCTATCTGTGAACTTTTATATTTCCATATAAATTTAAGATTTTTAAAAAGATTTCTATGAAGAATGGTGTGGAGATTTTAATGGGAATAGCATTTAATCAATACATTGCTTTTATTAGGATGGTCATTTTCACAACTTTAATTTTATTGATCTATGAGCATATGAGGTCTTTCTTTGGAGTTGTAAAGTTTATATTATACATGTTTTTCAATTTTTTCATTAGGTTTGCTCTAAAGTTCTTGTTTTATTTTGTTTTAGGATATTGTTAATGGGATTGTTTCTCTGGTTTCTCTTTCACTGTATTTGTAACTGATGTTACAGAAAGATTACTTACTGCTGTATATATGTTGTATCCTAACACTTGTTCAAAATGTTGATTATTCCTAAGAGTTTTCTGTTGGATTGTTTAAAGTCTCTTTATGTAAAGGATCATATTATATGAAAAGAAATGGGGATATTTTAAACTTCTTTTCCATTTGAATATACCCTATTTGCCTCTCTTATCTTACTGATATTGTTAAGACTTCAAGTACTACACAAAATGTGGTTGGCAATACTGGGCAGTCCAGTCTTTTCCCTGATTTCAATGTGATTGCTTTGAGTTTTGGTACATTTAGTATGATACTACTCATGATATTTTAAATATGTATTGCTCACTTCAATCCTAATATTTCTAAGAATTTTTCCATGAAGACTTGCTAAATTTTCTCAGTTGTCTTTTCTGCATCAGAGAGTAATATGTTCTTTCTGTCTTTCAGTCAGATTGTATGACAAATTACATTCAGTTATTTGCATATGCAGATAAACCATCCCTGAATCTCTAGAATGAAGTCAACTTGATTGTGGTAAATGGCTTTCTCTTGTTTGTATTTGCTTGCTTCTTTTGTTTTGTTTTGTTTTTTATTATAGGCCAATATTCAGTTTGAAAGTATTTTGTTCATAATTTTGCATTTGTCTTAATCAGAGATGCTGTTCTGTGTTTTGGAATATTAAAGATGTTTTATAATCACTTTATTATGTGGAATATTTATTTAATAATGCAAAGATGTTAAACAAATATTACATTTGTTTAACTCTGTAAAAGTAGTGTTACTTTGCCTACCTCAAACACTTGATTGGTCTGATAAAGAGTTAAACAGCCAATAGCTAGGCAGAAAAGAGAAATCGAAAGTGCTGGTGCACAGAGAAATTAAATAAAAGGAGAAATCTAGGGAAGGGAGCAAGGAGGCAAAGAGTGAAAAAAAAGGAGGATGGCAGGGTTCAGGCACCCAGTCATATAGCCAGTCATAATTATTGAGGAAAGGAAGATATATAGAACTTAAAAAGGTAAAAAGCCCAGAGGTAAAATGTAGTAAAAGAGAAATGTGATAAATTAAGTTAGAAAAGGTGGCTAGAAACAAGTTAAGCTAAGGTCAGGCATTCACAAGTAAGAATATGTCTCTGTGTGTTTACTTGAGAGCTGGGTGGCAGGCCACCAAAAATTAAAAACAATAGCTACAGATCTGTTGTTCCCTTTTACTGCTGTTATTTTGGCTGTGTCTTTACTGATTTTTGTATAAGAATTATCCTAGCTTTATATAAGAAACTGAGTGTTTCTTCTATTTATATTTTGTACAATAGTTTGAAAAGTATAGATTGCAGTTCTTTAAACACTTGATAGAATCCATCAGTCCTCATGATTCAAACATTTAAATTTTAATATTCATGTATACATATTATATGCTTGAATCAAACACAGTCCCCATTCCCTACCTTCAACTTCTTCCTCTATTCCTTCATCAATTTTCACTCCCAATTTCATGTATTCTCTCTTTTGTAAAATAACCACTGAATTCAGTTAGGGCTGCCTGTATGTGCATGGGTACAGGATCATTTACTAAAGCATGAGTAGTCTCCCAGGATCCAACTATGGAAAAAAAAATTCACTCTCCTCCCAATAGCCATTAATTGAGATAGCATCTCTGTTATGGTTAGAACTTTATGATTCCCTCCCCTATGCATGTTGGGATATATTTTGTCTTGCTTGATTTTACACATGTCATGTACATGCCGTTTCAACTGCTATGAGTTCTTGTGTGCAACTAAGTTGTAATGGCCAAGTAAGTACTGTTTTGCTACTGGCACCTATTTGCTCTTACTCTTGAAATCTTTCTACCACTCTTATATGATAAACCTTGAGACTTGATGCAAGGGTTGTATATAAGTACCCCATTAAGTTAAGAACTCCATAGTCTCTTATTCTCTACATATTGATCATTTGTGAATCTGTATATTAAACACCAGATTCTTTGTTGACTAATCTATGTAATAATCTATGAGTTTAAGTCTTTAGGAGTTGTTTTAATATTATGTTCAATCAGTAGAATGACAACGAATTCTCTTCTATGACCTATAACCTACCAAGCCACTTTGTTAGCCTGGTTAACTGTACCAGGAATGAGTCTTATCTTTTGAACTGAGCTTAAATCCAATTAGGTAGTTGTTGATTTTATCTGTGTTAGTTGTGTCACTATTCTACCAATATACAAATCTTGGTAAAACTGTTGTTACTGTAGCAACAAGCATCCACATTGGGGTAAGGCTAGTGATGACTTCTCTTCCCTGGTGGCATGCATAGAACTTCCCAAAATTATAAAAAAAAAAACAGCAGCCATGATGCTTCTATGATTTCTCCATGTTTTCAAATGTATTGTGTATTCAACAAAAGTGTCTTATCATTAAGTTGTGGAGAGAAACCAAGAGCAATGACAATAACCTATAATGTTAGGAGGGAACTATAAGACATCACTGACAAACAACTTGCAGAGAAATAACCCATACTTAGCACTGGACTTTTCTTTTACAGCCTGTAAGATGTAAGGAAGGCATTAAATTCTCTTTTACATCTCTGTATGTATGTATTTTAGGAGACTTCTATATCAGTAGGTTTCCATGGGATAATTAAAAAGTTATTTAATGTCAGTTATCCTTCCCTGTATTCCTTCCTCTATGCTGCTTTAATGATGACACTCCAATTAACACTCACTGCTCTATTATTTCTCTTCCTGCCTTCTTATCAGCTATGGTCTACCTCCCTTTCCTTGACTCCCATATACCCCCAGTATGGACTCTTACTAATTTCCACCTCCTATTGGTACCCCAATTTAAACATACATATCTAAATATTCAAGTTAGCATCCATAAAAGAGAATTAATACATGGTATTTGTATTTCTGGGACTGGGTTTCCTCACCCTGAATAATTATTTTCAACCCCATTAATTTTCCTGTGTGATTCATAATTTTGTTTTTCTTTACACTTGGATAATCTTCCATCATGTGTTGTAATAGGAGCAGTGGGGCTGCGTCCCCAGCACCCCGGCCGCCCGGCGAGCTTATGCCCCGAAATAACAACACACAAATTGTATTCTTTTAAACATTGCTTGGCCCATTTCTATCTAGCCTCTTCTTGGCTAACTCTCGCACCTGGACTAGCCCATTTCTAATAAGGTGTGTAGCATCCCAAGGTGCACTTACCAGGAAGATTCTAGCCTACGTCCATCCTGTGTTGGAGCTTCAACAATCGTGTCTGCCCTGAGAGAAGCTGCGTGATGTCTCTGAGCGGACCTGCATGGTTTCTGAGCTCACTTCCTCTTCCTCCCAGCATTTTGTTCTGTTTACTCCTCCCACCTATCTTTTAACCTATGAGGGCCAAGCAGTTCCTTTATTACTTAACCAATGAAATCAACAAATTGATATATGACACTCCCACATCAGTCATGTTTAAGAACAATGTTTTCATTATCTATTCAATCAGTTGATGAACATCTGGATTGCATCCATTTCTTGGTGCTTGTGAACAGAGCCACAATAAACATGGATGAGCAAGTACCTCTGTGGTAGGGTATAGTCTCCTTTGGATTTCTCAACCATTTGCACTTTTTCTTTGAAAATTCTGTTTAGATCCTTGCTCTATTTTTAATAGTTTTACTTTTTCATCTTTTTTATTTTCTTGGTGTTTTTTTAGATTTTTGCATTCTTTGGTATTCTAGCCAAACAACCCCCTCATAACTGTTGGTCTTAAGGCCTGTGCTAATGAGAGTCTTGTCATTAAGTCCTTTCTTGTACCTGTTAGTTGAAGCATATTCACTATTTTTTGTCTAACAAATTCAGGATATCAGTCAGGTCTTATGGTGAGGTATTTGATCCATTTGGAAATGAGTTTCATGTAGGGTGATAGCTAAGCATGTAGTTTCATTCTTCTTCATGTAGCTATCCAACTTGCATAGACCACTATGCTGATTATGCGTTTTTTTTTCTTCATGGTGTATATTAATCCTCTTTGTCAAAAATTAGGTGGTTGTAAGAATGTGGGCTTGTAAATGTGAGTTTAATTCTATTGCCTTTACCAATGTGTTTGATTTTATGCCAGTGTTATTCTGCTTTTATTACTAGAGCTTTTTTTTGTGAAATTTGAAATCAGAGATGGTAGTATCCATGGAGTTGTATTTTTAAATTATTATTCTCAAATTGGTTTAGCTGAAGTAGGTTAGATGTATATAGAAATTCATATATGATTTTTAGGATTTTCAAATTAGTAGACCATCGGTATGCCCTTTTTGTATTCTAGATTTCTTGGTATTTTTTGTTTGCTTCCATGTTCATCTCTAACTTCATAATTTTAATGTGTGTGTGTACATATGTACTTCAAAACATACTTGTTTGGGTCAGTAGAACCTGTGCGAGTCTGTTCTTTCTTACTATGTGGGTTTTGGTGAGCTAGCTCAGGGTCTAAAGCTTGCAGCTGAGAGTCCTTACTTCCTGAGCTGACAGACTAATTTCATTAATTTGTGTCTTCTCTTTCTTTCACGTTATTTGGTTAAATAGTTGTTAGTGATGTAGCTTTTGCTGATAACAGGATAAGTATATTTGCTGTAAATACATTAAAAATTCCACAGAGACAGATTTGTAAAGTGCTTTTAAAATTTTGTACTATCTAGTTTAAAAAATATCATGCTTTCTAAAAATTTGAACAACATATATACTCTCCATTATTATAATGTTATCAATAATACAATATGCATTTAAGCTCCTTTTATCACTAATATTAGTCCATTTGAAAACTGAACCAATATCTTTTAAAGTATTTGAAAGTGAATACAAGATCCAGTAGGGGATTCTCTCCCCGGTTACTGCCTCTCTCATCCTATCCCATCCCAGCTTGCTCCCAGACACCCCTTCCCTTATACAGAGTCATAGGATCCCCCAACTCAGCCTGCTTTGGAGCTGAGGATCTGGGGAAAAAGTGGGGAGTGCAAGGGCACAGGAGTTCCTTTGTTTCACTGAGCCTGCACACTGCAAGCCCGCCCTTTTGTCTGTGAGGTTCCTGGCAAGCATGTGGTCCTGATCTTGTACCAGAAGATCCAATGGAGAGGGGAGTGTGTTCTTGACTGACCAACAGACATCCCGGAAATGTAACACAGACACCCTGCAACCCCCTAAACTATCTGGGTATTCAGTAAGGGCTTCTCTCCTCAGCTACTACCTCTCTCTTCCTATCTCATCCCAGCTTGCTCTCATGCACCCCTTACTTTCTACAGGGTAATAGGATCACCTAACTCAGCCTGCTTTGGAGCTGAGGATCTCGGGAAAAAGTGGGGAGTACAAGGGCACAGGAGTTCCTTTTTTTCACTGAGCTTGCACATAGCAAGCCCGCCCTTTTGTCTGTAAGGTTCCTGGCCAGCAAGTGGCCCTGATCCTGTACTAGAAGATCCATCGAGAGCTTTTGAAGGAAGAGATGGGCAGGCACCAATGCAAAAATTCCTCCAACAATCTGAAAAACAACATAACACCAGAACCTAGAGAACATACAACAGGAAGACTTGAATACCCTAACCCAGAAGAAGTAGAAGAAATTGACATTTTGAAAGTGATAGTCCCTTAAATAGAATGTGAAAAACTCCCTTAAAGAAATGGATGAGAAGAATAACAAAAAGTTTGAAGAAATTAATAAATCCCTAAATGATACCCTAGGAAACCAAGAAAAAAAAAAACAATCAAACAGATAATGGAAACGGTTAAAGATCTGAAAACTGAAATGGAGGAAATGAAGCAAACATAACCCGAGGGATGGCTGGATATGGAAAATCTGGGTAAACAAACAAGGAATACAAAGACAAACATAACCAACAGAATACAGGAGATAGAAGAAAGAATTTCAGATGCTGAAGACACTATAGAAAAAAATAAACACACTGATCAAAGAAAACAGCAAATCCAACAAATTCTCATCACAAAACATCCAGGAAATCGGGGACACCATAAAAAGACCAAACCTAAGAATAATAGGGGTAGAAAAAGGAGAAGAATTACAGCTCAAAGGCCCAGAAAATATATTCAACAAAATTATAGAAGAAAACTCCCCAACCTAAAGAAGTATATTCCTATGAAGGTACAAAAAGCACACTGAACATGGAATAGACTGGATAAAAAAATCCCCTTGCCATATAATAATCAAAACACAAAACATACAGAATAAAGAAAGAATATTAATAGCTGCAAAGGAAAAAGGTCAAGTAAATTTTGAAGGTAAACCTATCAGAATTACACCTGACTTCTCTATGGAAACCATGAAAGTCAGAAGGTCTTGGATAGATGTGCTGCACAAACTAAGAGACCATGGATGCAAGCCCAGACTACTATACCCCGCCAAGCTTCCATTCACCATCAATGGAGAAAACAAGATATTCCAGGATAAAAACAAATTTAAACAATACGTAACCACAAATATAGCCTTACAGAAAACAATAAAAAGAAAATCATAGCCCAAAGATCTCAACAATGCCCACAATAACTTAGACATCTAAGAACACTTCACCAGCAAAACTCAAAGGGAAACACACAAACTCTACCACCAAAAACAAATAAATAAATAAAAAAATGACCGGAGTTAACAACCACTGGTCATTAATATTACTTAATATCAATGGACTTAATTTATGTATAAAAAGGCACAGATTAAGAGATTGGATAGAAAAATAAGATCCAACATTCTGCTGTTTACGAGAAACACACCTCAACCATAAAGACAGACATCTACTCAGAGTAAAGGGTTGGGAAAAGGTTTTGCAATCAAAGGGACCTAAGAAACAAGTGGGTGTGGCTATATTAATATCTAACAAAATTGACTTCAAACAAAAATCAATCAGAAGAGATGGAGATGGACACTTTATACTCATAACAGGAACTCATACATCAGGATGAAGTCTCAATCCTGGATATATATGCCCCTAATATAAAAGCACCCACTTATGTAAAAGAAACATTACTAGAGCTCAAGGCACACATAAAATCCCACACGCTAATAGTAGGAGACTTCAACACTCCTCTCTCACCAATGGACAGGTCAATCAGACAGAAACTTAACAGAGATATAAGAGAATTAATGGAGGTAATAAACCAAATGGACTTAACAGACATCTATAGAACATTCCACCCAAATAGGAAAGAATATTTTTCAGCATCTCATGGAACCTTCTCGAAAATTGATCACATACTCCATAACAAACCAAACTTCCACAGATACAAAAAAAAATTAGTAACCACCTGTGCCTTATTGGATCACCATGGAATAAAGTTAGAATTTAACAATAATTCTACCCCCAAAAAGCAAACAAACCCATGGAAACTGCACAGTCAACTACTGAAACTTGGGTCAAGGAAGAAATAAAGAAATTAAAGTCTTCCTTGAATTCAATGAAAATAAAGAGACAACATACCCAAACCTATAGGACACTAAAAAAGCAGAGCTAAGTGGAAAGTTCATTCCACTCATTTAAAAAAAAAAAAAAACAAAAAACAAAAACAGAAAAAACCTCACATTAGAGTCATTGCCAAAATCTTTTTATGAAGCTACAGTCATGTTGACTGCAAAACCACACAAAGACCCAACCAAGAAAGAGAATTATAGATCAATCTCACTCATGAATATTGATGTAAAAAATCTCAATAAAATACCTTTATTTACGGATAGAAACCAAATATGAGTGAGTACATCCCATGTTCCTCTTTTTGGGTCTGGCTTACGTCACTCAGGATAGTGTTTTCTATTTCCGTCCATTTGCATGCAAAATTCAAGAAGTCCTTGTTTTTAACTGCTGAATAGTACTCTAATATGTATATATTCCATACTTTCTTCATCCATTCTTCCATTGAAGGGCATCTAGGTTGTTTCCAGGTTCTGGCTATTACAAACAATGCTGCTATGAACATAGTTGAGCATATACTTTTGTTTCATGATAGGGCATTCCTTGGGTATATTCCCATGAGTGGTATTGCTGGGTCCAGGGGTAAGTTGATCCCAAATTTCCTGAGAAAGCACCACACTGATTTCCAAAGTGGTTACACAAGTTTGCATTCCCACCAGCAATGGATGTGTGTACCCCTTTCTCCACAACCTCTCCAGCAAAGGCTATCATTGGTGTTTTTGATTTTAGCCATTCTGACAGGTGTAAGATGGTATCTTATAGTTGTCTTGATTTGCATTTCCCTGATCACTAAGGAAGTTGAGCATGACCTTAAGTGTCTTTTGGCCATTTGAACTTCTTCTGTTGAGAATTCTCTGTTCAGCTCAGTGCCCCATTTTATAATTGGGTTGATTAGCCTTTTACGGTGTAGTTTCTTGAGTTCTTTATATATTTTGGAGATCAGACCTTTGTCTGTTGTGGGGTTGGTGACGATCTTCTCCCAGTCACCGGGTTGCCTTTTTGTCTTAGTGAGAGTGTCCTTTGCTTTACAGAAGCTTCTCAGTCTCAGGAGGTCCCATTTGTTCAATGATGCCCTTAATGTCTGTGCTGCTGGGGTTATACATAGGAAGTGGTCTCCAGTGCCTATGTGCTGTAGCGTAGTTCCCATTTTCTCTTCTATCAGGTTCAGTGTGTTCAGACTGATATTGTTGTCTTTAATCCATTTGGACTTGAGTTTTGAGCATGGTGATAGATATGTATCTATTTTCATTCTTCTACAGAAGAAATTAAGAAAGAAATTAAAGTCTTCCTTGAATTTAATGAAAATAAAGAGACAACATACTCAAACCTATGGGATACAATGAAAAGCATTGCTGAGGAAAGTTCCTAGCACTAAGTGCCCACTTAAAGAAAATGGAGAAAGCATACATTGGGGACTTAACAGCACACCTGAAAGCTCTAAAAAAAGAAAAAAAATGAAACAGACTCGCCCAGGAGGAGTAGAAGCCTGGAAATAATCAAATTGAGGGCTGAAATCAACAAAATAGAAATACAGAAAACAGTCCAAAGAATCAATGAAACAAAAAGTTGGTTCTTGGAGAAAATCAACAAGATCGACAAACCCCTATCCAAACTAATTAAATGACAGAGAGAGAACACGCAAATAAATAAGATCAGAAATGAAAAGGGGGACATAACCAAAAACAAAGAGGGAATTCAGAGAATCATTAGATCTTACTACAAAAGCCTGTATGCCACAAAACTGGAAAATGCAAAAGAAATGGACATTTTTTTAGATAAGTACCATATACCAAATCTAAACCAAGACCAGGTGAACGATCTAAATAGACCTGTTAGTCGCAAAGAATTAGAAACTGCTGTCAAAAATCTCCCTTCCAAAAAAAGCCCAGGACCAGATGGTTTCAATGCAGAATTCTACCAGAACTTCCAAGAAGACCTAATACCTATACTCCTTAATGTATTTTACAATATAGAAACAGAAGATTCATTGACAAATTCCTTTTATGAAGCTACAGTTACCCTGATACCAAAACCATACAAAAACCCAACCAAGAAAGAGAATTACACTCATGAACATCGACGCAAAAATTCTCAATAAATAACTGGCAAACAGAATCCAAGAACACATTAGAAAAATTATCCATTATGATCAAGTAGCCTTCATCCCAGAGATGTAGGGCTGGTTCAACATACTCAAATCTATCAATGTAATCCATCATATAAATAAACTGAAAGAAAGAAAACATATGATCATTTCATTAGATGCTGAAAAAGCATTCAACAAAATTTAACACCCCTTTATGGTAAAGGTCTTGGAGAGATTGGGGATACAAGGGTCATACCCAAATATAATAAAAGCTATTTACAGGAAGTAGACAGCTAGCATTAAATTAGACAATGACAACTTTTATAAAGTAAACCATTTAATTAGGGCTGGCTTACAATTCAGAGGTTTAGTCTATTATTGCCATAACAGAAAGTATTGTAGCATGTAGGTGGACATGGTACTGGGGAATGGGTTGAGCGTTCTACATCTTGATCCACAGGCAGCAGCGAAATGAAATTGACACACTAGTCAGGCTTGAGCTTTTTAAGATATCAAAGGCTGTGCCCTACAGACACACTTCCTCCAAAAAAAGCCATCAAGTCCATGACTCCTAGTAATACTACTCTCTGTCAGCCTATGGGTGCCATTTTCTTTCAAGTGACCACAGACTGCTATTAGTTATCCCCAAGACAACCTATTATACCACTATTGCACAACTAGATACCTTGCTAGAGTGGTCATTATTGCAGTTCACAGGCTTTACAGGTGGCTAGAATTCTTGATTACTTTATTCTTTTGGCAATTTGCACAGAACTTTCTAATACTAGAGAACTAACCTTCAGAGAGGGTGATTTTAGATCAGCACTAGCTTAATTCTTTTGTGTCCAAAATGTATGGTATCTTCAACAGTGGGGTTTTACCTTTAAGTTCTGGAAGGCAACAATGAGCAGGAAAAATTAGCCTATCTTGTTTGTCTGGGGTTGTTTGGGATTCTCTGACCAATAACTGAAAAGGAAATATCCCTTGACTAGCACTGGGGGTTTTGATATATAGTCTATGGCTCCTGGTGGGCAGTGGAGGAGAGGGTGCCTGAACTGGCCTTGTTCCATAGTCACACTGATGATTGTCTTGAATATTACCATAGAACCTTCATCTGGCGACAGATGGATATAGAGACAGAGACCCACACTGGGACACTGGGCTAATCTCCCAAGGTCCAGGTGAAGAGCAGAAGGAGAGAGAACATGAGCAAGAAGTCGGGACCACGAGGGGTTGATCCACCCACTGAGATGGTGTGTCTCAGCTAATGGGAGCTCACCAAATCCAGCTGGACTGGGAATGAACAAGCATGGGATTAAACTGGACCCTCTGAGTGTGACTGACAATTGGGGCTGACTGAGAAGCCAATAATAATGGCACTGGGATTTTTCTCTACTGCATGTACTGGCTTTTTGGGATCATATTCTATTTGGATGCACACTTTCCTAAGCCTGGCTGAAGGGGGAGGGCCTTGGACTTCCCACAGGGCAGGATATCTTGCCCTCTCTCAGGACTGGAGAGGGAGAGGAGGGTGTAGGGGGGAGCAGGAAAGAAGTGGGAGGAGGGGAAGAAGTGGAAATTTTGATTGTTATTATTTATAAAGTAATAAAAAAGAAATATAATCAAAAAAGCAAAGCTACATGAAGTTTTAATTCATTGCTACTCTTAGGAATGTAATGATAAGCCTCCAGATTCAAGGAATAATATTACTGAGTAGGCCACTTTCCAAAAAAACATAGATATCAAATTTCTAGGTTCTTTTATTGTTTTACAAACTTAAGAATTTTACACAAGCTCTTGAAGAATAACCCCTATATTGTTATAAATGTAGTCTTTAATTCAAAATGTTTTTTATTATTCCTTTGACACCTTTTATCCTATTTGTATCTTAAATTCATTTTGTTTTTCTTTTTTAGCAGTTACCTTTCTTTCATTGCATCCCAACCATACTAAATGATGTTCTTTTAAACTACATACTAATTTTATGCTCTAAGTTAATAGTTCTATCTTTCCCCCCTATGTTAAGTAGATGAATTTACCATTCATGTATGTATCTTACTCTCCTATCAAGTGCATCCAATTTATGTTGGAAAGTTGTGAAAACCTTGTCTTTAAAAGTATTAATATTATTATTATCATTTATTTTATATATTATTTTATTTTAATGTAATTATATCAATAAATATATTATGCTGTAGTCCTCTATTTTAGCAATTATTCTCTGGCTATTGTACAGTGACTTCCCTTCCTAGAGAAAAAGGGATTTATTCATGTTTTTCTAGTTTACTATGCTTTTTAAGAATAGTCTTATACTTTTGTTATAATGTGTTTCAGATTATTTAACTGTGATTTCTTTCTTTTCTTGAGATGAGTGCTCACTATGTAGTCTTGGCCAGCCTTGAGCTCACTAAGTTGCCCTGCCTTTGCCTGCAGAGTACTGAGAGTAAGACTGTGTGCCACCAGCACTGGTTTGAAGGAATAAGAAACCCAAAACTTCCAAATGAGCTGAGAAAATCTTCCCAACAGGAAAGCTGCCAAGTTGCCAACAGTTCCACCAGGATGTTTGTGTTCCTGAGAAGCTTCTGACAGGATCAACAGATCAGCTTTGAGATTGCAGGGAACAGATCTGCAGGTGGAATCGTCCAATCCCAAACTTTCTTCCTAGGCCCTAAAAAACCCCTGTGGTGTAGGAGGGTCTTCTTTCTATGTGTTGCTTTCATTGATTAAATAAAGAGACTGCTTTGGCCTTTTGATAGGACAGGAGCTTAGATAGGAAGAGTAGACAGAGCAAGTGCTGGGAGAAAAGAGGCAGAGATCGCCACCTGCCATGAAGCTGCCAGGTAAGACATGCTGAATCTTTCCTGGTAAGCCATAACCTTGTGGCTCTACACAGATTATTAGAAATAGGTTGAATAAAGATGTAAGAATTAGCCAATAAGAGGCTAGAAATAATGGGCCAGGCAGTGTTTAAATGAATACAGCCCTTCATGTGGTTATTTCGGGTATATGCTAGCTGGCTGGGAAGGAACAAGGAGCCCGCACCTCCTACTACAGAGTGGCGGCCCAATGTGGCCAATTAAATCCACTTAAAAACATGAGAGAGCTTAATTTTAAATGCAGACAAGAGAGAGTTTAACACAGCTTTTTGCTGTTTGCTGGTAGGGTGCTGCAGAGAAATTTTCCTGATTCAGCAACAGCAGCAGGAAAAAAAGCTGCACCATTTTAAAACAAGGCTTCCTAGGTCCTGCCACAGGTGTAAACTCAGGCTATGGAGCATTTCTGGGCCCAGGTGTTTGTGTATCCACCCGGGATTGGGAACAAAGTAGCTGAGACCATGCCCATGGCTCAGTTCTTCTTTCCTGGGTAAGCAGCAGGATCAGATCTACTAGAAAGTGGTGGTTTTGAAATATCAGTGACCTCTGGCTCCTGCGGGAGACAGAACATTTGAATGGGGTTTTGTGAGTAAAGTGCTAAGGCTTGCTTGATGGCAATGTGGACTGCTGTATGTCTGGAACTGTGCAGCTTAGGGGCACAGCTCTGGGACAGGAGCACTCCACCATGCTGAACTGTGCTGATCTCAGGCAGGAACTATCATAATTATCATAACAGTGCAGTTAAGGTTTAGACTGGGCAGGAAACAGGCTGTACTCTATTACCCCTACATGGCGCAAGCTAAGTTTTTAAGAAGTGCTTAGCATTTTAAGAAGTACTACTGGAGAGTAAAGAATTACAGATTCACAATAGGACAGATTCAGAAATAAAAGACCTCTAAATGTGTCACAGTGTTGGATGGATGTACGTAGGCTTGGGAGAGAGAAGAAATAGAATATAGAGAATAAAGTTAATGCCTTAAAAAAGGGGTAAAGTCTTTAAAGAGACAGAGTACAGATAGTTATAGATTAAAAGAAGTAAAGAAAAATAAGGCATGTAAAGATGGAGAATACACAAAGAGTCTGGATTATGTTTATTGTCTTTTCTTTAAATTTTTTAATGTAAAGGAGCTAAGTACAGAGGCACATTTCATTGTGTGGGCTGCTAAGATAAGCCAGGACATATATTATAAAGTTATCTTGATTTCAATATTTGAGTCTAAGGATATGATGCTTTAGAAAAGAGGTTCTTTTTTTGTTTTCACAGAGGATGAGACCCTGTGGATTCCTTCTAGACCAATATGGTATGATAGACCACGCCCTCCTAAAATGGTGCAGTGAACACCTTCAGAAAATTACTTCACTGAACTGCCAACTGAGATGAACCTAGCACACAGTTTATACCATGAAAGACCTGAATAACAGTGCCCCCATACAGCAGGAAGCAGTTTGGAGGAAAAAAATTGTGCCCATATTTCCAAATATTGCTTATAAATGTTCTTTTTCATTTAAAGGGAGATATGATATAGATATGAATAATTTGCATTGATATGAATCTTGGTTTACTGATACTAATTTAAGGTCAATTTTGTTATATGTATATGTATTTCTGATGTTGATTAAGTATTGTGATTGTGTAGTTCAATTAAAAATGTAATGTAAAATTAGGAAATATAGGTTGTTAATAGATAATCATCAATAATATTCAAGCTTGTGGTCATGCTAGTTAGATTTTCTAGATATATAAAGATATATTTCAGTTAGATAGGCATTCTTCATATCTTTCAAAGACTACAGAAACTGGCATTTAAAATGTTTTAATAACTTAGGGTTTTTCATGACGATGAGACACATCTGCTCTTGGCAGTACCAGCTACTTCAAGAGGAAGGTGGGCATTGAAGAGGCTCCTTATGGAGTTTGATAGCCATTTGGGCAAGCAACTGCTCTTGCCTGAACTGTTGCATAAACTGGACACAAAGAACCCACAGAGAGAGGGCTGCTGAACTTGCCTAAAGGTGAGATAATCCTTCAGGGTCCCTTATTCACAAAAGAGTCTGCTAGACATTCTGAAGGACACAGAAGAAAGTGACTGAACTGTCTTTGAATTTTCCTGTTTCATGGAAATGTCTGCTGGATACTACGTGCCTGTAGGCTGAAGATGGATGCCCCAAAGGTACAAAAGAACTTTGGGTGACTATACAAGCAGCAAGATGTCTCTGTCATTTCTAGAGTTTGGAAGTTGCTTATTTCTTGTTTACTTAGGTAATATTATATCCTTCTGGAGTCTTTGATGGAGTCAAAAAATTTATAGTTATAGTTGTTTTCCTTATTTATGATAAAAGATAAAATAGGAATAAATATCGTAACTGTAATTCTTGCTTGATAACTGTTTTGTTATATGTAATTCTACTATGTTAAAATAAAAGCCTTTCTTTTTTGTTTAAACAAAAAAGGGAAACGGTGTAGGAGGATCTTCTTTCTATGTGTTACTTTCATTGGTTAAATAAAAAGACTTCCTTGGCCTTTTGATAGGACAGCAGCTTAGATAGGTGGAGTAGACAGAGCAGAATGCTGGGAGAAAAGAGGTAGATAGAGCTGCCTGCATGAAGCTGCCAGGTCATACATGCTGAATCCTTCCCGGTAAGCCACGACCTCATGGTTGTACACAGATTATTATAAAAGGGTTGAATCAAGATGTAAGAATTAGCCAATAAGAGGCTAGAGTTAATGGGCCTGGCAGTGATTAAATGAATACAGTTTCCATGTAATTATTTAGGGCATAAGCTAGCCGGGTGGCCAGGACAACAAACAGTCTGCCACTCCTCTTATTACTACAACCCTGCTCTTGGGTACAGTCTCTACTTGCACCAAGAGACTGTACCATTTACTGTCAAATTAAAGGATGATCTGTTTCTGTAGAGTCAGTCTCCTCTTCTTTTCATTTTCTTGATGCCTTGATCAATCTTGATCTAACATTTGGTACCTACTTTCAGGATTGGTTTTATGGCATCACATGCAGTAACCCTCTCTAGTTAAACTTTCTTCTCTCTCCTTATTTGTCTGTCTTCATTTTCCTGATACCAATCCCATTTATTTAGCATGTGTCTACTAACGGAGCTAGCTAAAGTGTTTAAAGGCCATTTGTTCTGATCTGAACATTTGTATTTTCCATAACTTTTGTCTGCATAAGTGTTCAAGCCCCATTCCCATGCTTTCTTGATGTGCCAGGTAAACTCAGTGTCCTCTCATTCTCTCCCTTCCCCACTTTCCTCTTACATTCCTCCCCCAATTTCTGACCTCTTGAACAGAGAGGCCTTTTGCCATTTTACATCGGCACATCCAATATCCACATACCAAGGGAAGGTCTGAGTTCAGTCTATAAACACACAAGATTGAGGGTCCTCTGGCTTCCTGCTTTTGGCTTTCTGTATCCTGCTTTGCCTGCCTTGTAGCCAAAAATATAAATCCTCCCAGCTTCTTGCTACCTGCCAGGTCACTGGAATTGGAGATGCTTATTCCAGGCCACTTGTCACTCATTTCTGGCTATCTTCCTGTAGTAAGTGACAACTTATTACCAGAAATGAGCCTCAGTCTTTTACTGCATCATACAGAGTCCAAGATTTCCATTTGTACACACCTTAAGAAGCAAGCTGTTATAACCATTCTAGTATCTAATAAAGTACATTTCAAACAAAAATTAATAAAAAGAGATTGCTGTGGGATGTTTGTATACTGTGTGAAAATGTATTGTTGTCACTGGTAATAAAAAGCTAGATGGTCAATTGCTAGGCAGGAGGTATAGTTGGGACTTCCATGCAGAAAAAGAACACTGGGATGAAGAAGACAGAGTTGTCAGCCAGATGCAGATGAAGCAACATGGGCAGCAGGAAAAGATGAAGTAACAAGCCAGGTGACAGATTAAAATAAATGGGTTAATTTAATTTATAAGAACTAGTGGGACAAGCTTAAGCTAATGCAGAGGTTTCATAGTTAATAATAAGTTTCATTGTCATTATTTTTAAGCCTGTGTCCCAAAGGAAAATCAGAATACATTAAGTGCCCAACATGGGACACATATCTAGAGCCCGCTGCTTGCAGTGCACAGAGACATGGCTTGTTTAAGAGCCTCTGTTCTAAGCATCTGATGTGCTACTCTATAGTATGAAGCTAGATAGAAATGCCTACCACAGTGAAGACACAGCAGCTTCCCAGAGCTGTTACAGTGATGTAGTATATCCTTCTGTTTATATGTTGCATTTATTTATTTATTTATTGATTGATTTTTTTGAGACAGGGTTTCTCTGTAGCTTTGGAGGCTGTCATGGAACTAGCTCTTGTGGACCAGGGTGAACTCGAACTCACAGAGATTTGCCTGCCTCTGCCTCCTAAGTGTTGAAATTAAAGGTGTTCACCACCACCACCCAGCATATGTGTTGCTTTTATTGGCCAATGCCTTAGAATAATATAGCCAAACTGGAAGAAATAGAGAGAGAGAGTAGGTAGAATCAGGGAGAAGCCATGTGCCTGCCAAAGGAGAAGGACATGCCAGAACATTACCAGTAGGCCACAGCCACATGGAAATACACAGATTGATAGAAATGGGTTAATTTAAGATGTAAGAATTAGTTAATAAAAAGTTTTAATGTAGGAGTGTCTTCTATCTATTTGTTGCTTTCATTGGTTAATTAATAAAGAAAATTGCTTGGCCTGATAGGTCAGAACATAGGTAGATGGGGAAGACAGAACAGAATTCTGGGAGAAAGAAGCAGAGTCAGGCAGACACCATGGAGCCAGCCACCAGGTCAGACATGCTGAACCTTTCCTGGTAAGCCACCACCTCGTGGTGCTACAAAGATTATTAGAAAAGTGTTAAACAAGATGTGAGAATTAGCCAATCAGAGGCTGGAACTAATAGACCAGGCAGTGTTTAAATGATTACAGTTTGTGTGTTGTTATTTCCAGGGCTAAGCTAGCCATGCGGGAGCCGGGTGGGATGAAAAGCAGGCCCGCTTACCTCATCACTACAAAGTTTGAGCTAATAGGTAAAACAATGTTGTAAATAATATATTTTTTGTGTGATTATTTAGGTGTGGGCAGCTGAGAATGAAAGAGCAGTCTCTGCTTACAGTACCATTAGGTACAGTTGGGACTGTTAGGGGGACCCAAAGGGGCTGGAGCCAGCTGCCAATGTCATAAGCCAGAGCCAAACAGAAGAGGTCCTAGCCAAACAGATTAATTTGTCTGACACATTCAGAAAAGGCTGCAAATCTTTAGTAAAGTCAGATCTAGACTGAAACAAACTCTAAACAGATACAATATCCTTGAATAGGTTTAGGTGCTAAAGAAAAAAAAAAGGAAAAATGGGTATAGATCCTTATAAAAATAAATAGCTTAAAAATACTAAAGTCTTTAAATAAAAATAAAGTAATATAAAAAGTATAAGCCACATAAAGATGGGAAACACAGTATGTCTAGATCCTGTATGGTGCTTTGTTGACTTTAAATTATTTAAATGCTAATGCACAAAAACAGTGGCTGCTGAGCGACATTAGATTATGGAAACTGCTAAACTGACCCAACTAAAATATTTCAAGAATATCTTAACTTCAAAATGGAAACCAGAAAATATATTGTGTTAGGGAATAAGTTATGCCTTTGTTTCCACAGGAAATAAAAAGTTATAGATCACTTCAAAATTAATAAAGATCAGATTTGATCAGGACAGAGACCTCCTGAAAATTTTGGCTACAGACATAAAGAAAGAAACCGAGAAGGACTACAAGACACGTGACATAAATGCTGATCCCTCTACATAGGAACAGCTCAGAGACTTAGTGAGACGTGACAAATCTTGTTGACAACTGAGTCCTTATGACTTACTATTACATGCTATTCTTTTATATAGTCAGATGGAGAATTATATTATCGCTTGGTTATGCAATCCAAACAGACTTATAATGTTAACAGATGTCTTTTATCTGCTCAAACAACAACAACAAAGAAATCATCTTTAATTGACTTGTTCACACTGTACCTTACATATATTTAAATTCGTTAAAACCTTATATGTTTTCAAAAAAAAGGACTAGACATCAATAAAGAGAAGTAGCCTAGGTGGCCTAGCCTTTCAGCATGCCTCTTTTGTAGATTCCTCAAAATTCTGCATTCAGAGCAACTTCAAAATTAGCTGAGATGTTCCAGCCTCATGGACTGTCCAGCCAAGACTTCAGACAAGATTCACTATTTTTCATCACACAGAGACTAAACAAAAATTAATACAACTAGCTTTCCCAGAGTTTGACCATTATCCCAATTTTCTTTGTGTCTCCTAAAGATTCCATCACCCCCAGACAACAAGAATTAATTTTAAAAATATGATGACCACATTCATAAGAGGCAGGGTGGGTAGTTTTTGGTTGTTCAGTGGGTTATGGATGTTTGACTTCATTTAGGAAGTTGGTTGCAAATTGCTACTGGCCATTGCAAGGGAGAAAACTAAGCAAGGGAGGTTAGTTAAGATAAAGGATCTCTTTCTGAAAAGAATAATAGCATAAAGGGGTAGATTATTAAATCTACTTAAACTGAAAAGCAACTATTAATCTCAAATATTTTACATTTGTATGATTTTATATAATTATATATAATGTTTCTACTCTTGTTTAAGGATTTGTACTGATATAGCTTACTTAACTATGTAATGTAAATGTCTAGTCCTTGAAAGTTATTTAAGATAATAAAAACAGGTTAGTAGTTAGTCATCTATAGCAATCAAAATTATAGTCATGTTACATATGTTTTCAAGGTCAAACAGAAATATTTTAAATAGACAAATACTTCAAACACTTCAAAGACATACATAATATAGTATTTAATTTTTTTAATATCATAAGATTTTTCATGACAAAAAGACACATCTACTCCTGCCAGTAATAATTTACATCAAAAAAGGATAATGTATAGTGGCATTTAATTTGTGTTTTAATAAACAAAACCTTCCTGAAGATCAGAGAGTAAAACAGACCCACTGGTTAGCCATACAGATCTGGCAGTGGTAACACACACCTTTAATCCTAGTAGCCACACTAGTTTGCCATAAAAACCAGTCAGTAGTGGTGTATGCCCTTAATCCCAGAACTAGAGAGGATTATAAAAACAGGAGGAGACAGTTCTCACTCTTAGTCTCCTTTTGAGGCTTCCTGGAGGCAGGATAGCCATTTTCTGATTGAGGTCAAGGTAAGAGCCATTGGGTAGCTGCTTTGCTTTTCTGGTCTTCAGGTTGAACCCCAAATCTGGCTCTGCATTTTTATTAATTGAGCTACTTTGATGGCATTAAAGAACCTCCATTTGGAGTTTGCTTTCTATGTGACAAAAAATTTCCGTTGTATCAACTAATGACAATATGCTCTCTAAACTGGACAAGCAGAACACAAAAGAAGCCAACTGCTACACTTTGCCAAGACCATATAAAACAGTCCTTCAAAACTTCCTATATCACAAAAAAAGTCTGTTTGATATTCTAGGTCTGTAGGATGAATATTGATGCCTCAATGTTGCAGAGGAACCTTGAATGACTATCTAGGTAGCCAGCTGTTTCTGTCATTTCTGTAGTTTTGGAACTTTCTTGCTCTGCACTTCCTATTTATCCTTCTCAGGTCTCTGAGCAGTAGAAGATGAGATAGTTATAGGTACAGCTTTTCTTGTTACCAAATTCAGAAGAATAACTTACATAAGAGATATAAAGTTTATAAGGTTGAGAACATAAAAACAAGTTGTTTATCTAAGAGAATGTTTTAAGGTTTAAAAAGGATATGTTTAGGATGATAATATAAATTATTTTAGAAATGGTATAGGTATAAAACTTACTTTATAATTGTTCTTATTGTATACAATTTTACTGTATTAGAGATAAAAATTAAGGAAACTTCTTTTTTCAGTGATATTGTTTACTGTAGATTCACAGTTCAGAATGGGAGGCATAGAAGACTTCTGTGACAAACTCTTTCACCTACCCATATTCCACTGAAAACCAAAAAGAATAAATAGCCTCAACAGGAAGCCATTGAAGAATGTTTTTTTAAAAAAAAATTGGGATAAGGATGCTGAAGTGTAGCTCTTTAAAACTGATGGCTCCTGGCAGGGTAGACATAAGGACTCAGTTCTCTTTAAGGGACTAACCACTGGGAGTGTGATCAGGCTCCAGTGATTATATGGACAACATAAATTAGACATTTTTGGTGGGAGAGGTCAGAAACTTGGAGGACAGACCTGGGAGAATGGGAAAATGAGTGTAATAAGGGTGAATCATGTGAGATTACCAAATAATCAATAAAAATATTACGTTGGAGAAAGAAGAAAATTGAAATAATCCCTACATCATATCAGACAACCATGGATTAAGACTGCATTTCAAAAATAGAAAGCCTACAAACTCATGGAAACAGAACTACTCTCTATTGAATGACTACTAGATCAAGGCAGAAAGAACAAAAGAAAGAAGTTAAAGACTTCCTAGAATTCAATGAAAATGTATATACACAAACTCATGGGACATAATAAAAGCAGTGCTAAGAGGAATGTTCATAGCACTGAATACCTACATAAAAGAACTTGGAGCTTTCTTATACTAGCAACTTAACAGCATACCTGAAAGCTCTAGAACAAAAAATAAGCAAGAATATCCAGAAAATCATCAAACTAATGGTTGAAATCAATAAAATAGAAACAAAGATGTAGTGATTTGAAAGAAAATGCTGCCCAAGGGCAGCGGCACTATTACAAGTTATAGTATTATTGGAGTAGATATGACATTGTTAGAGGAAGTGTGTTACTGTGAAAGTGGTATTTGATATCTCAAATATGCTCAAGCCACAACCAGTATCTTAGCTCAGTTCCAGTTGCTTTTGGTTCAAGATGTAGAATTCTCACCCTTTCCCCAGCACCATTCCACAGTCTACCTCTTCACTAGTATAATGGTAGGTTTTGATATGCATATTGTTAGTTTCTTTTTTTTATTGATTTTATTGAGCTAAACAGTTTTCTCTGCTTCCCTTTCTGCCTCTCTCCTCCCCTTCAACCCTCTTCCATGGTCCCCATGCTCCCAATTTACTCAGGAGATCTTGTCTTTTTCTACTTTCCATGTAGATTAGATCCATGTATGTCTCTCTTAGGGTTCTCATTATTGTCTAGGTTCTCTTGGATTGTGATTTGTAAGCTGGCTTTCTTTGCTTTATGTTTAAAAACCACTTATGAGTGAGTACCGTGATAACTGTTTTTTTGGGTCTGGGTTACTTCACTCAATATGATGTTTTCTATACCCTACAATAGCAAGACTTTATCCAAAGTAACCAAAAGGCTGTAAATAGTTTTTAAAGAATAAAAAGAAAACTTTTATGCCATGTTTTATATTATTACACTCCTAGAAGCTCATTAGTGTTAAACCCTCATCCCTTATTCTCAAAGGGATGAGAAGGAATTCCCTAGCAGAGTGTTTTTAAATCAAAAAGCCCAGACTAGCTTCATGTTTCCAGAAAGAATAGTGCTCCGCCACCCCTCAGGAGAATACAAAGCATAGAGTCAGGATGCCTGTCCAATCATGTGGTGTTAAGGATGTCCTGAATTAGGGCCAGTGTGGCCTTGCTCGCTAACAAAGCCATATGAGAAAAAGCAAAGACCTTCAAGAAGTTGCACCCTGCCGAACCCCCCTGACTGCCCTGAAGGGCTGCTTGTGTTTCTTTTGCCTTTAAAAAAGCTAACCCCACAAAGAAACTCTGAACTCCTTCCTGCCTCACTGACGGTGAGTATTGGAGTTCCGAGCTAGCTAGCTCTAATTATGCTAATTAAATCTTCTTATTGCAATCTGGACTTCTCTGGTTTCTGGTGGTCTCCTTGGGAGTTGTAATCTGGGCACAACAAACAGTAGTATTTGATCCTTGTAATATGCTATTATATAATATCCTCACTGAATTTTATATTTAAATGTCTTCATATGGGAAGTTCAGTTAAACTTCTAAAAATTGTAAGCAAAAAAGGGCCAACAAGATTGCTCAGTGGGTAAAAATGATTGCTGCACAAGCCTGATGACCTCAGCTCTTCAAGAGAATGAGAAAACTGACTCTGAAAAGTTGTCCTATGATTTCCACACAAGCACTCTGGCACAGATATTCTTACATTCACATACACGTATCACACACAATAATTATTATTATTATTAATATTTAAAAAATTATACAGTAAAAATTTACAAATTATTCACAGAAAAATCTCTGAAACAAGTAAAATAAGAAAATAAGTTCCTCTAATCTTACAAAGAGTGTCTGTTGGGCGGTGGTGGCACACACCTTTAATCCCAGCACTCAGGAGGCAGAGGCAGGGGGATCTCTGTGAGTTTGAGGCCAGCCTGTTCTACAAAGCTAGTTCCAGGACAGGCTCCAAAGCTACAGAGAAGCCCTGTTTCGAAAAACCAAAATAAAATAAAATAAAGGGTGTTTAGTGTTTTAATTTTTATTTAGCTTTTGCTATGGTAAGGATTAAACTGAAAACCTCATGAAATGCTAGGCAAGTCCTCTATCACTGAGCTATATCTCCAGCCCTATCTTTACTTTTTGTGACAGAAGCTCACTAAGCTGCTCAAGCTAGTCTTGATCTTACTCTGTAAACCAGGCAGTATTTCAAATCAAAGTCTTCTGTAGGCATAACGTGAATTTAAGGTTTCATTCAGTTCACCATGTCCAGATAACTCTCTGAGCTCATCTCCATATGGAGGACTACCTTTCTCAGCATCACTACCTTTCTCTGCCTAAGCTTATTTGGAGAGTGTCTCTAGGCCCAGATGCCTGACCTTATTTGGAGGATAACTGCACAGAACTCCATGCAAACACTATGACTCAACATGTAAGTTTCCTTCCTCCTTTTGGTGTATTCTGGTATTTGAATCAATGAGTAGTTAACATTTGTCAGTCTTCTATTAAGTCTACATAGGCAAATTAGGTGTATTCCCATTCTTGTTCGTTTGTCCTCCCCTACCCCAAGACAATCTAGCCCTGTTGTTGCTTCAATAAACTAGCTGTCTCTCTAAATCTGACACCCAGTAGTTCTTTCTGACAAGCTCACAGCTTCTGTTCCCTTTGCCCTCCTGGGCTAGTGGTCAACACCTCATGAGGAAAAGGAAGACCCACACCTCCCTATTTCAGCATCCCAAGTATTTAGAATTGCAGGCATGTGGCATAGGTGTATTTGCAAGGGAACTTATAAGAAGACTGGGACTTTATTTAAAAAGATACAGGTTACTAGAAAAAAAACTGCCAGAACGAATAAATAGGTTTGTAAGGACTATAGCTATTTGAAGAAAATATATATTGGATTAGAGCCTGGCAGTGGTTGTACATACCTTTAATTCTAGCAGCCAGATCTTTTTGAGTCAAGGACAGTCTGTCTGATCTACAGAGCTAGTTTCAGGACAGATACACAGAGAAACCCTGCCTTGAAAAACAAACAAGCCACAAAAAGGAAAATAAATACATGATTAGAAACATGGGAAACACATGACATTAGAGTTGTATTAGAAAAGGAAAGTGTTGAGCTAAGAGGCATAATAATGTTAAGGTAAAGAACAAAATGGAAAAAGAAGACATTTATTCTTAGATATTATCGCAGTTCTTGCCAAATGCTGACTGTAACTGCTAAATTCATAAACTCATGAGTGATAGCTCAAGAAAAAGGACAAAAGCAATGCTTGGTACCTTGTACACATACGTATAATTTCATATTTTATGAGGAAGTAAAAATATTTTTGTATTTGGACTAAAAATTTTATTAAGTATGTAGAAAATATGACTGACATAATATTGTAGACTATTTTTAGTAGCCACCATGGTGCTTCTTGCTCATGCAGCTTCTATGTGCAACTCTTTCACTTACCAAATACTTATTCATTGCTTAAAATGTGTCACTATTGTGTTAGGTGCTAAGAATAACAAAAGAGATCTCTGTTCTTATAAAATTTATAGACTGTGGTAGATCAAAATATTTATATAAACTAATTAAAAACTAAATAAACATAATTTCATGAATATATATAAACAAAATGTAAATGAACAAATCAAATAAATCCCTGAGATAAAATAGATGGTTGTAAGAATAAAATAGTTCAATTTTCATCAATGGTATTAGGAAGTAAGGAATTAAAGATCACAATGAAAATGATGGATTCTGCTATTTAGATGTTATTGGTCAATCTTTGTGTACCAAACCTTACATACTCAGTAACAATCCAAAGTAGCTAGTACTAAATCTAGCTTTCTATCCTGAAGCCAATTTTCAATTTGTATATTTTCTTCAAAATAAAGTGTATAAGCTGTGTTGAATAAACCATTATTCAGTTACCAAACATGTGCCAAATCAAATGATGGATAGGAGGAAATTTGCCAGAATATATTACTATGAAGCTATTAGGGAGACTTAAAGTTTTACCTTGGCAACTTCTTCTGTGAACCTGGCTATCTGCCACTAATAATAACAGTACACTGTATCTAATGGCATATTGGAGATAAAAAAACGTTTATTCTAAAATAGACAAATATTTAATTATTCCTGATGGTTTTATCTGTTAATTTTCCAAAGACCTCAAATATCTTCTCATCAATCAGACTTAAGGTATCTTTCTGTATATTGTATAAAGACAGCAGACTGATATTTGATTATAATTCTTTAACACTAACTTGACTTTAAAGCATTCTTGGCTTAATGTAAATTCTGTAATAATTCATTCCATTTTCTTCTTGTGCCCTCCTGTTTTTATGTAAACATCTTTTTTTTTTCTACATATCTAAACATTTTAGGAGGCACACATGGAATCTTATCTAAAGTTATGAAGATATTTTTTCAAGGTCTTTGCATAAATCATGACTGTAGAAAGGAGGCAACTTGTTCTTCATGCAGATATTACTGATATTTGAGAATGCAAAAGTTTTACATACCTTTGTGATTATTATCATTATTCACCTTCTAAGGAGCATGGAGAAGATGCTATATAATTGAACATTTCATTTCTTTTTTATTGTGTTTTTAATAATGGAGACAATTTAAAATTTATTAAGTGAGGACAGAATAAACTCATGGATAAATAAAATCCAAGCATTTTTATAAGCAACAATCTCTTTTGAGTAAAACAGTAGTGCTATCCTTAACCATATTCATGGAGGTCATTGAATATTAATGCACCCTCCCTGAAAGCTGGAAGAGGAAGCTCTAAGATGTCATTAGACATTGTTCCCAGGGACACCCCAAGGTCTGGTGATGGAAATACGTGAGATTCTGTGCTCTGGCTGGACCTCAGCTCATAAAATTCTTTAGTATTGTCACTGGACTTAGGGTCACAGACTGTGTCCCAACAAGCCAGATTGGCCACTCGTGCTCCATAAGCCACTTAAAACAGTTAACACGGGAGACCATAGGAGATATAGCTGGTGTAGCCTCATGCAGAAGAGGGTCAGAGATCCAGTAAGGCCCCCAAGTCCTCCTTGGGGGTACTGAGTGAGGTTCAGTGAGGCTACCAAGTCCTCGGGGGTTCTGAGTGAGGTTCATTGAGGCCCCCAAGTCCTCCTTAGGGGTTCTGAGTGAGATCCAGTGACACCTCTAAGTCCTTCTTGGGGGTTCTGAGTGAGGTTCAGTGAGGCCCCCCAAGTCCTCGGGGGTTCTAAGTGAGGTAAAAGTAGAAGGCCATATTCCCAGGTCATTGTCTCTTCTGTAAGATGATCAGGCAAATTATATTATTTTTTTCCCCAGAGAAAAGTTTTCCTCCAGCTGGCCCTGGCTTTAGGCATTCTTTTTTTCCCAAACCGAGACTCCCGAGAGAATTCTGGTTTCTTGGGTCCATTGTTTCAATAATGGTCTGATAGCCAAAGAGAAACAGCAGCAGCAGGCCCTCCTGGATATCTTCATCCCTGGACCTCTGCATCCCTGGACATCTGCATCCCTGGGCATCTGCATCCCTGGATATCTGCATCCTTGGACATCTGTATCCCTGGGCATCTGCATCCCTGGATATCTGCATCCCTGGACATCTGCATCCCTGGACATCTGCATCCCTGGACATCTGCATCCCTGCCAGGCCTGTTGTAGTATCTGTTGAAGCTGAGGCGTGAACGTGACTTCTAGTAGCGATGGGAGAAAAAGCAGTGGGTGATAAAATGTTACAGCAAGAAGATTGTGATGGAGGTGGGACTTGTATCTTATCTGTTGCTTTCATTGGTTAATTAATAAAGAAACTGCTTGGCCTTCTGATAGGGTAGAATTTAGATAGGCGGAGTAAACAGAACAGAATGCTGGGAGAAAGAAGCTGAGTCAGGTAGTCACCATGATTCTCCCACTCCAGACAGACACAGGTTAAGATCTTCCCTGGTAAGCCACCTCGTGGGCTACACAGATTATTAGAAATGGGTTAGATCAATATGTAAGAGTTAGCCAATAAGAGGCTGGAACTAATGGGCCAGGCAGTGTTCAAAAGAATACAGTTTCTATGTAATTATTTTTGGGGCTAAGCTAGCCGTGTGGGATCCAGGCAGGAACGTAGCACACCACTCCAAACACAACAAGATTGTGCCTCAGAGCTCAGATGCTGGCAGCCGATGTACGGTGCAAATGTAAATATGTCATGAAAACGTGTGCATACTGGAAGAGATTAAAGTACATACACAGGAATGTTTGGGCTAAAAAAGAACTCTGTCATTCCTATATCAGCCACCTCATCCTACCTCAGACCCCATTCTATTTCTCAGGAGAAACATGGCTAGTACTGTGAACATATTAATTTCATGGGGACTCGTGTGTTTGTATACGTGTGTGTACACAGATATTTCAATAAAAATCGTCTTTCTCATACATATGGAAATTGCACTCTGCAGTTTGATTTTTTTTCCCACCAGGGGCATGCTAAATGTCAGCACATACAGATTCTCTATCCTAATACAATAGGGAAGCTGAGCTGGTGTGCTCAGCTCTTACCATAAATGTGCAGCCATCTGCCCATCACTCTTCTTAATATGAATAATTTTGTGATTTGTTGCTTGTCACTATCATGGGCTTGTTCTTTTTTTAATTTTTATTGAAAAAAAAATACTGCCTCCTCCCAGCCTCCCATTTCACTCCCCCTCCTCCTACCCCTCTCCCCTCCCCCCACTCCTCTCTTCCTCCCTCTGCAGACTGAAGAGCAGTCAGGGTTCCCTGTCCTCTGGAAAGTCCAAGGTCCTCCCCCCCTCCATCCAGGTCTAGGAAGGTGAACATCCAATCTGGCTAGGCTCCCACAAAGCCAAAACATAAAGTACGATCAAAACCCCATATCATTGTCCTTGGCTTCTCATCAGGTTTCATTGTCCGCCATGTTCAGAGAGTCCAGTTTTATCCCATGATTTTTCAGTCACAGTCCAGCAGGCCTTGGTGAGCTCCCAATAGATCAGCCCCACTGTCTCAGTGGGTGGGTGCACCCCTAGTGGTCCTGACTTCCTTGCTCATGTTGTCCCTCCTTCTGCTCCTCATTGGGACCTTGGGAGCTCAGTCCGGTGCTCCAGTGTGGGTCTCTTTCTCTATCTCCATCCATCGCCATATGAAGGTTCTATGTTGATATGCAAGATATTCATCAGTATGGCTATAGGATAGGGTCATTTCAGGTTCTCAATCCTCAGCTGCCCAAGGAACTAACTGAGGACATTGCCCTGGGCACCTGGGAGCCACTCAAGGTTCAAGTCTCTTGCCAACCCTAAGGTGGCATCCTTAACTAAGATATGTGCTTCCCCGCTCCCCTATCTAACCTTCCTTTATCCCAATCATCCTGTTTCCCCAAGTTCCCCCCATTCTCCACTTTTCACTTTTCTCTCCCCATCTCCCCTGACCCCCATCCTGCCCCACCCCCAAGATCCCAATATTTTCCCGGCAATCTTGTCTACTTCCCATAGTCAGGAGGATAACTATATGTTTTTCTTTGGGTTCACCTTCTAATTTAGCTTCTTTAGGATCACAAATTATAGACTCAGTGACCTTAATTTATGGCTAGAAAACAACTATGAGTGAGTACATCCCATGTTCATCTTTTTGGGTCTGGGTTACCTCACTCAAGATAGTGTTTTTTATTTCTATCCATTTGCATGCAAAATTCGAGAAGTCATTGTTTTTTACCACAGAGTAGTACACTAATGTGTCTACATTCCACACTTTCTTCATCCATTCTTCCATTGAAGGACATCTAGGTTGTTTCCAGGTTCTGGTTATTACAAATAATGCTGCTATGAACATAGTTGAATAAATGCTTTTGTCATATGATAGGGCATCTCTTAAGTATATTCTGAAGAGTGGTATTGCTGGGTCCAGGGGTAGGTTGATCCCGAATTTCCTGAGAAACCACCACACTGATTTCCAATGTGGTTGCACAGGTTTGCATTCCCACCAGCAATTGATGAGTGTACCCCATTCGTCCACAACCTCTCCAGCAAAGGCTATCATTGGTGTTTTTGATTTTAGCCATTCTGAGAGGTGTAAGATAATATCTCAAAGTTGTTTTGATTTGCATTTTCTGGATCACTAAGGAGGTTGAGCATGACCTTAAGTGTCTTTTGGCCATTTGAACTTCTTCTGTTGAGAATTCTCTGTTCAGTTCAGTGCCCCACTTTTTAATTGGGCTATTTAGCATTTTAAAGTCTAGTTTCTTGAGTTTTTTTTTTATTAATTTAATTATTAAAGATTTCTGTCTCTTCCACACCGCCGCTTCCCCTTTCCCTCCCCCTCCCCCAATCAAGTCCCCCTCCCTCGTCAGCCCAAAGAGCAATCAGGGTTCCCTGCCCTGTGGGAAGTCCAAGAACCACCCACCTCCATCCAGGTCTAGTAAGGTGAGCATCCAAACTGCCTAGGCTCCCACAAAGCCAATACGTGCAGTAGGATCAAAAACCCATTGCCATTGTTCTTGAGGTCTCAGTAGTCCTCATTGTCCACTATGTTCAGCGAGACCAGTTTTAACCCAGGCTTTTTCAAACCCAGGCCAGCTGGACTTGGTGAGTTCCTGATAGAACATCCCCATTATCTCAGTGTGTGGGTGTATCCCTCGCAGTTCTGAGTTCCTTGCTTGTGGTCTATCTCCTTCTGCTTCTGCTTTGGACCTTGAGATTTCAGTCCATTGCTTCAATGTGGGTCTCTGTCTCTGTTTCCTTTCATCGCCTGATGAAGGTTAATATTCAGGAGGATACCTATATTTTTTTGGGGGGGTTCTCCTTATTTAGCTTCTCTAAGAACCCGAATTATAGGCTCAATGTCCTTTATTTATGGCTAGAAACCAAATATGTGTGAGTACATCCCATGTTCCTCTTTTTGGGTCTGGCTTACCTCACTCAGGATAGTGTTTTCTATTTCCATCCATTTGTCTGCAAACTTCAAGAAGTCCTTGTTTTTTACTGCTGAGTAGTACTCTAATATGTATATATTCCATACTTTCTTCATCCATTCTTCAATTGAAGGGCATCTAAGTTGTTTCCAGGTTCTGGCTTTTACAAAAAATGCTGCTATGAAAATAGTAGAGCATATACTTTTGTTGTATGATAAGGCCAATCTTGGGTATATTCCCAAGAGAGGTATTGCTGGGTCCATGGGTAGGTTGATCCCGAATTTCCTGAGATACCTCCACACTGCTTTCCAAAGTGTTTGCACAAGTTTGCATTCCCACCAGCAATGGATGAGTGTACCCCTTTCTGCACAACCTCTCCAGCAAAGGCTATTATTGGTGTTTTTTATTTTAGCCAATCTGACAGGTGTAAGATGGTATCTTAAAGTTGTCTTGATTTGCATTTCCCTGATCGCTAAGGAAGATGAGCATGACCTTAGGTGTCTTTTGGCCATTTGAACTTCTTCTGTTGAGAGATCTCTGTTCAGCTCAGTGCCCCATTTTATAATTGGGTTGATTAGCCTTTTACGGTCTAGTTTCTTGAGTTCTTTATATATTTTGGAGATCAGACCTTTGTCTGTTGCGGGGTTGGTGAAGATCTTCTCCCAGTCAGTAGGTTGCCTTTTTGTCTTAGTGACAGTGTCCTTTGCTTTACAGAAGCTTCTCAGTTTTAGTAGGTCCCATTAATTCAATGTTGCCCTTAATGTCTGTGCTGCTGGTGTTATACATAAGAAGCAATCTCCTGTGCCCATCTGTTGTAGGGTACTTCCCACTTTCTCTTCTATCAGGTTCAGTGTGTTCAGATTGATATTGAGGTCTTTGATCCATTTGAATCTGAGTTTTGTGCATGGAGATAGATATGGGTCTATTTTCATTATTCTACAGGTTGACATCCAGTTGTGCCAGCACCATTTGTTGAAGATGCTTTCTTCCTTCCATTGTATACTTTTAGCACCTTTATCGAAAATGAGGTGTTCATAGGTTTGTGGGTTAAAAACTGGGTCTTCTAAATGATTCCATCGGTCGACTTCTTTGTTTTTATGCCAGTACCACACTGTTTTTATTACTCTAGCTCAGTAATAGAGTCTGAAGTCAGGTATGGTAATGCCTCCAGAAGTTCCTTTATTGTATAAGATTGTTTTGGCTATCCTGGGTTTTTTGGTTTTCCATATAAAGTTGATTATTGTCCTCTCAAGATCTGTGAAGAATTTTGATGGGACCTTGATTGGGATTGCATTGAATCTATAAATTGCCCTTGGTAGAATTGCCAGTTTTACTATGTTGATCCTCCAAATCCAAGAGCAAGGGACATCCTTCCATTTTCTGGTATCCTCTTCAATTTCTTTCTTCAATGCCTTAAAGTTCTTGCCAAATACATCTTTCACTTCCCTGGTTATAGTTACCCCAAGATAGTTTATGCTGTTTGTGACTATCGTTAAAGGTGATGCTTCTCTGGTTTCCCTCTCTGCTTCCATATACTTTGTGTATAAGAGGGCACCTAATTTTTTGGAGTTGATCTTGTATCCTGCCATGTTAATAAAGGTGTTTATCAGCTGTAAGAGTTCTTTGATGGAGTTTTTGCTGTTGCTTAAGTACACTATCATATCATCTAAAAATAACGAAAGTTTAACTTCTTCCTTTCCAATTTGAAAATCCTTGATCCCCTTATGTTGTCTTATTGCTATTGCTAAAATTTCAAGCACAGTACTGAAGAGGTATGGATAGAGTAGGCAGCCTTGTCGTGTTCCTGATTTTAGTGGGATGGCTTTGAGTTTCTCTCCGTTTAATTTGATGTTAGCTGTCGGCTTGCTGTAAATAGCTTTTATTATATTTAGGTATGACCCTTGTATCCCCAATCTCTCCAATACTTTTATCATGAAGGGATGTTGAATTTTGTCAAATGCTTTTTCAGCATCTAATGAAATGATCATATGGTTTTTTCTTTCAGTTTATTTATATGATGGAAAACATTGATAGATTTCTGTATGTTGAACCAGCCCTGCATCTCTAGGATGAAGCCTACTTGATCATAATGGATAATTTTTCTAATGTGTTCTTGGATTCGATTTGCCGGTATTTTGTTGAGGATTTTTGCATCAATGTTCATGAGTGAGATTGGCCTATAATTCTTTCTTGGTTGAGTCTGTGCGGTTTTGGTATCAGAGTAACTGTAGCTTCATGAAAGGAATTTGGCACTGATTCTTCTGTTTCTATGTTGTGAAATACATTAAGGAGTATAGGTATTAGGTTTGGAAGCTCTTGTAGAATTCCGCATTGAAACCATCTGGTCTTGGGCTTTATTTGGTTGGCAAATTTTTAATAACCACTTCTAATTCTTCGCGAATAACAGGTCTATTCAGATTGTTCACCTGTTCCTGGTTTAACTTTGGTATATGGTATTTATCTAAAAATGTGTCCATTTCTTTTAGATTTTCTAGTTTTGTGGCATACAAGCTTTTGTAGTAAGATCTAATGATTCTCTGAATTTCCTGTGTGTCTGTGGTGATGTCCCCCTTTTCATTTCTGATCTTATTAATTTGCAAATTCTCTCTCTGCCGTTTGATTAGTTTGGATAAGGGTTTATCAATCTTGTTGATTTTCTCCAAGAACCAGTTTTTTTGTTTCATTGATTCTTTGGATTGTTTTCTGTGTTTCTATTTTGTTGATTTTACCCCGCAGTTTGATTATTTCCAGTCTTCTACTCCTCCTAGGTGAGTCTGCTTCTTTTTTTTTCTAGAGCTTTCAGGTAGGCTGTTAAGTCTCCAATGTGTGCTTTCTCTGTTTTCTTTAAGTGGGCACTTAGTGCTATGAACTTTCCTCTTAGGACTGCTTTCATATTGTCCCATAAGTTTGAGTATGTTGTTTCTTTATTACCATTGAATTCAAGGAAGACTTCAATTTCTCTCTTTATCTCTTGCTTAATCCAGATATGGTTCAGTAGTTGACTGTTCAGTTTCCATGAGTGTGTAGGCTTTCTGGGGGTAGCATTGTTGTTGAATTCTAACTTTAATCCATGATGACCTGATAAGACACAAGTGGTTACTAATATTTTTGTAGCTGTGGAAGTCTGCTTTGTTACCGAGTATGTGGTCAGTTTTCAAGAAGGTTCCATGAGCTGCAGAGAAGAAGGTATATTCTTTCCTATTTTGGTCAAATGTTCTATAGATGTCTGTTAATTCCATTTGTTTCATTACTTCCATTAATTCTCCTATTACTCTGCTAGGTTTCTATCTGATTGACGTGTCCATTGGTGAGAGAGGAGTGTTGAAGTCTCCTACTATTAGTGTGTGCGGTTTGATGGCTGCCTTGAGTTTTAGTAATGTTTCTTTTACGTGAGTGGGTGCTATTATATTAGGGGCATAGATATTCGGGATTGAGACTTCATCCTGATGAATTGTTCCTGTTATGAGTAGAAAATGTCCCTCTCCATCTTTTCTGATTGATTTAAGTTTGAAGTCAACTTTGTTAGAAATTAGTATGGCCACACATGCTTGTTTCTTAGGTCCATTTGCTTGATAAGCCTTTTCCCAGCCCTTTACTCTGAGTAGTTGCCTGTATTTGTGGTTGAGGTGTGTTTCTTGTAAACAGCAGAATGTTGGATCCTGTTTTCATATCCAATCTCTTAGCCTGTGCCTTTTTATAGGTGAGTTGAGTTCATTGACATTAATGACCAGTGGTTGTTAGTTCCGGTCACTATTTTAGTGGTAGATTTTGTGTGTTTACCTTCTTTGAGTTACACTGGCTAAGGGTATCTAGATATCTGAGTTATTGTGGTCATTGTTAGACTCCTTGGTTAGTGATTTTCCTTCTATTGCTTTCTGTAAGGCTGGATTTATGGCTACGTATTGTTTAAATTTGTTTTTATCCTGGAAAATTTTGTTTTCTCCATTTATAGTGAACGAAAGCTTGGCTGGGTATAGTAGTCTGGGCTTGTATCCATGGTCTCTTAGTTTTTGCAGTACATCTATCCAAAACCTTCTGGCTTCCATGGTTCCCATAGAGAAGTCAGGTGTAAGTGTGATAGGTTTACCTGTATAAGTAAGTTGGCCTTTTTCCTTTGCAGCTCTTAATATTCTTTCTTTATTCTGTATGCTTTGTGTTTTGATTATTATATGGCGAGGGGATTTTTTTTGATCCAGCCTATTCGGTGTTCTGTATGCTTCTTGAATCTTCATAGGTATATCTTTCTTCAGGTTGGGAAAGTTTTCTTCTATAATTTTATTAAATATATTTTCTGGACCATTGAGCTGCACTTCTTCTTCTTCTACTACTCCTATTATTCTTAGGTTTGGTCTTTTTATTGTGTCCCATATTTCCTGAATGTTTTGTGATGAGAGTTTGTTGGACTTACTGTTTTCTTTGATCAGTGTGTTTATTTTCTCTATGGTATCTTCAGAATCTGAGACTCTTTCTTTTATCTCTTGTATTCTGTTGGTTTTGCTTGTTTCTGTAGTCTCTATTTGTTTACCTAGATTTTCCATGTCCAGCAGGCCCTCTGTTTGTCTTTTCTTATTTGCCTCCATTTCAGTTTTCAAGTCTTGAACTGCTTCCATTATCTGTTTGATTGTTTTTCCTTGGGTTTCTACGGTATCATTCACTGATTTATTCAATTCTTCAAACTTTCTGTTATACTTCTCATCCATTCCTCTAAGGGCATTTTTCATGCTGTTTAAGGGTGTCAATCACTTTCATAAAGTCAATTTTTTCTACTTCTTCTTGATTAAGTTGTTCATGTCCTCCTGTTGTGAGGTCGCTGGGTTCTGGTGGTTTCATGTTGTTTTTCATCTTGTTGGGTGAATTCTTGCATTGGTGCCTGCCCATCTCTTCCTCCAAATGCTTTCCTATGGATCTTCTTTTACAGGATCATGTCTCCTTGCCTACTGATGTACCTTCCCAGTGATGGCACTCCCCAGTGATGGCTCTCCTGGTACTCCAGCGATGTCTCTTTTGGTGCTGAGATCAGATCTCTGTGCTGGAGGGTAGCCCAATGATGGCTCTCTTGGTGCCGAGATCAGATCTCTGTGTTGGTTGGGTAGCTGGTAAACAAAGCGCCTACCTCACTTGTTGCAGGCAGGCTATTGAAACAAAGTTACTCCCGCCTGCCCGGTTGCCCTAAGGATTTGGCCCCAGCACCCTGACAGGCTGAGCTGGGTGATGTTAAGTGCCCGAAGAGGGAAGGGAGGGAGAAGGGTGGAGGGTTCTGGATGCAACCTGGGTGGGATAGTAAGAGAGAGGCAGTTTGTGGAGAGTATAGGCCCTGCAGGAAGCTGAACATTTCATTTCTTAAATGTAATTCAGAGACAAATTCTTGCACTTTACTAAAGCTTTGGTATATATTTATGTGATTATATTTTGTGTTATTATAAAATGCACAAAAATGTTATCCTGAAATTTGTTAGTAGGTTGTTAATTTAGTGTAAATAAACTGCTTTTTTGGAGTTATTTAATTTTTCCAGCTGGTATACCATAAAAATTTAAGTTGACATATTTATTTATTATACACATGTGCTAAATATCTTTCAAGCTATACTAAAATTCCTACCTAAATCTTGACTGATATTCATAAAATTTACATTTTATTATCAAGAATGTTAAGTATTTGAGAGTTCTATGTTTAATGGTAAAATTTATTAAAGATATAGTTAAAATTAAATAAGCCTATAACACAAAAATAACTTTAATTTTAGCCATCATCTCTAAAGATAAAACATTCCCTAATAAAAATTATTTGATGTAAGAAACTCAAAACTGCTCAAAATCTTTTGAAATTTCTAAGAGTCTTCTAAATAAATTTGCATGGAATTTTTTCCCTTTACACAAAATTCTCATAATATTCTGCAAATACTAGATCAATTTATACCTGAAATAAATTTAAGCACCAAAGTTGTATATAATTGACATGAGAATTGAAGGAAACCACATTTTTAACCTATCCTACAAATTGGAGTCTATGATTCCTGGGAATTACCAGTATAATTGTAACTGACTTTGTTTTGCATGCGTGTGTATTGAAATTTTATGAGAAATATTTAATTACAAAGAGAAATCTACCAATCTAGCCAGAAATGTAAATATCAGGATACTATTTGTCTTTGATGAATGTAGTAAATTTAATAATATTTCTAGCAAAATAATTCAAAAATGTTATGACATTCTCTCTGAGTTACATTTATTTGTTTATCAGTACTGTACTTTTAGAGTTATTTGTACAATAAATATATTATGACTCAATCAAAAGGAGTCTGAGACACCTAAACTTCATATAAAGTGGGATATAATGGTAGAAATAAACCATTCAGCATTTCTACTTGTCTTCCATAGGTGCCCATGAAGTAATTCAGGGATTGTCTTCTTCAAATACAGCAGTCTCATTTTTTTATTTTATTGTTTTATCAAAATTTATATGTGGCATATGCTGTAAGACACCAAATAGGATGGAAAACACAACATTCAGATGAATCAAATTGTTAACAGCATTTTTTTAAAAAAGAAATGCACACCTTATAGAGATAATTTTCTATGAAAAGACTTCCAGCTAAAGTTTAATGAATTAAAAGAACATGAACAAAGAATAAGATCAAATGTACTGACATCTGTCCTGTTCAAACATCTTTATTCATAGACTCTTTGGGACACATTTTCATAGCCCAAATCTACCTATAAGTTCATATGATTTTTAATAGCCAATCTATCTCTCAAGATGGAGCCATCATCTTTAAAATATATGAGCAAAATACAGTATCATCAAAAGCTATGAGAAAAATTTTCTACTTAAAATGCCTTTTTATTAATATCCATCTAAATATTAGTCATCCATTTTTCAGAGCCAAGATAACAAAACTAAGTTTCCATTGATGTTTCCTTATATATCGTGCTCCACAAAAATGTCATTTGTACATTTTTTATATTTATTTATTTTTATTTTATGTGTATGGGTATTTTGCCAGCACATAAGTATGTATACCGTGTGTGCATTTGAAGAATGCAGAGACCAAAGGAGAGCATCAGATCCTCTGGAACTGGATTTGCAGATGTTTTTGAGCCACCATGAGAATGTTGAGAACCAAACTCTGATCCTCTGCAAGAACAGCAACTGTGATTAACTAAGCCATCTCTCCAACCCCTTATCATCTCTAGCACACAGGGAGAACTGAAGACTAGTTACAAAAATCAGTAGTCACTAATACTGGCTGAAAGAAAGGAATATTTTATTCTAGAAAGTTTTTTAGTGACCTTGTTTTATGTGCTGAGCAGTCTTTCTAGCCCCATATCTACAAATTTTTTATGCTTCTTCCATTAATCATCTCTTAATTACTTACAGTAGCTACCCATTTCCATAGTGTCTTTGTATTTTTGTTTCTCTCAACCATACTAGGTTGTAATCAAATAAAAGGCACAGACATAATATTTTTAATTTTATTTCATGAATAATTTAGATCAGCATCTTGGATATAAAATATATTACAACACTTCATATAATTGTAGCATATTAGAACCAGATAGTGCCATGGATAATCATGTAATCAAAATACCACAATTGTGATACTGATGAAGATAAATCCAAACCAGTTCCTTTCTTACATACTCACAAATACAGAAATATTATTCATTTGCATTCATCTTATAAGATCAAATCAGTTTTCACCCTCTGTTCTAAACTGTGATTTTTTTGGTTTGAAAATGTATATAAATCTTACTTTTCAACATTTTTATTCAGTCTTCAAAAATACTTTCTTATTCACTATCATTCCTGACTATATTCATAAGATCTATATTCTTAAAGACAAGTTTTACTTCCAGGTGGCCTCATGAATAGTTATGGAATCTAATCTTAATACAGATGCTTAAGCTCCTGCATTGAAAGATGTTTAGCCAAAGCAAAGAGCTCTAACACAGACCCAAAACAACCAAAAATCTGCTTCAAGTCAGAGTGGATTAACTGGAACTATACTTAGTTTCCTAAAATAAACTATGAAACTGATGAAAATATATTCAATTATAAGTTTTAGAAATATGTCAAAGCACAATAGAGACTAAGATCCAAGATACCAGGAAACAAAGAAATGATTCCTATGACCATGGTGACTCTGATTCAGAGAGGAACTTTGCAGACCATATGTAGAAGGGAAAAACAAAACAAGAACAAAACAAACAAAAACTCAACAGAGGAGAAGACAAGTTCAATGAACAGAGAGACACAAAAACCATAATCTGAGTGACTGCTGGAACTGAGATTTATAGGGCTGGATTAAAGTAGAGAGATTAACAGAAATAGCTCCATTTTTGTACAGGGCTCTGCTCTTCATTGTTGTTGCTAATATTATCCATATTGCCAAACAACATGAGATAAAAAAGATAATGAATGAGAGAAGAAGCTGTATATTGAAGATGTCTGAAAACAGGAGAATCTTAAGTAAATAGTTAGGGAAGTATGGTGGGACCAAGGTAAAGTCACAGTCCACAAAAAAAACCTAAATTAGAAACAAAGTAAAGGCTATACTAGAACCACTCTGACAAAGCTTGAACATGATCAAGTTATTATATAAGTAATATAACTGCCTCTAAAGCAAGTTCTAAAAAAAAGTAAAATTTACTTGTAGGGAATATATAGAAGGACAAGTGTAGTACGAGCTGTGGGCCTCTTCCCACAGCCAGGCTCCTGGCTGCCTGCTAGCTTATGCCCCAAATTAACAACACACAAATTGTATTCTTTTAAACACTGCTTGGCTCATTATATCTAGCCTCTTCTCTGCTAAATCTCGCACCTGGACTAGCCCATTTCTAATAATGTGTGTAGCACCCCAAGGTGTGCTTAGCAGGAAGATTCTAGCCTACGTCCATCCTGGGTCAGAGCTTCATCACATCTGCCACGGAGAAGAGCAGCCTGCCTGGCATCTGAGCTCACTTCCTCTTCCTCCCAGCATTCTGTTCTGTATACTCTACCCACCTATGTTCTAACCTATTAGGCCAAGCAGTTTCTTTATTAATTAACCAATGACCTTCCTCCATCAGACAAGCATAAAACATGTGTTTATTAGAACATTCACAACATAGAAGACAGTAGATAGAGTCATTTAAAAATTGCGATTATATATTTTGTACATATAACCTTCAAATATGAAGGCAAAAGTATTTTGTCCAGCAAAAAAAAAAAAATGTGAAGAGAAATAGTGAACATCAAACACCAAATCTTCATGAAAAAGAAAGCATTAGAAATTTTCCAGACAGAATAAAGAACTGTGAAAATGACAAGTTATTGATGAATCAAGAGAACTATTTAATTAAAAATATTTTCCTGCCCTTTGTCTCAATAGCCTGCCTGCAGCAAACAAGTTAGGCCCTTTGTTTGCGAACTACCTGACCAGTGAGGAGACCTGATCTCGGTGCCAGAAGAGACAGCAGTGGGGTGAGTGAGTTCCCGACCCGGGGCAGGACCCTGGCATGGAGCACAGACATTCCTCATCCCCCTATACTTCCTAGTCTTCCTGCAGGGGCTATAATCCCCGGCTACTGCCTCTCCCTTCCTACCCCACTGAGCTTGCATCCAAAAAACTCCTCCCTTCTGTCTCCCTCCCCTTTTAGGGCCCATAACATTACCCAGCTCAGCCTGTTCGGGCACTGGGACCCAGTCATGAGGGCAACCGGGCAGGCAGGAGTCCCTTTGTCTCAATACCCTGCCTGCGGTAAACTAGGTAAGCCCTTCCTTTGTGAGCCACCTGGCCAGCAAGGAGATCTGATTTCAGTACCAGAAGATCCATCACTGGACAAGGAGACCTAATCCTGTAAAAGAAGATCCATAGGGCAGCATTCGGATGAAGAAATGGGCAGGCGCCAATGCAAGAATTCATGCAGCAATCTGAAAAACAACATGAAACCACCACAACCCAGCGAATTTACAACAGGAGGACGTGAAAACCTTAATCAAGAAGAAGTAGAAAAAACTGATTTTATGAAAGGGATAGAGGCCCTTAAACAGGAGGTGAAAAACTCCCTAAAAGAAATGGATGAGAAGAATAACAAAAAGTTTGAAGAATTGAGTAAATGAATGAATGATATTCGAGGAAAAACAATTAAACAAATAATGGAAACAGTTCAAGACCTTAAAACTGAAATGGAGACAAGGAAGAAAACGCAAACCAAGGGCAGGCTGGATATGGAAAATCTAGGTAAATGAACAGAGATGACAGAGACAAGCATAACCAACAGATTACAAGAGAAAGAAGAAAGAATCTCATATTCTGAAGATATCATAGAGAAAATAAATGCACTGATCAAAGAAAACAGCAAATCCAACAAACTCTAATCACAAAACATTCAGGAAATCTGGGACACAATAAAAAGACCAAACCTAAGAATAATAGGAGTAGAAGAAGGAGAAGTACAGCTCAACCGCTCAGAAAATATATTTAATAAAATTATAGAAGAAAACTTTCCAAATCTAAAGAAAGATATTCCTATGAAGATTCAAGAAATATACAGAACACCGAATACACTGGATCAAAAAAAATCCCCTCACCATATAATAATCAAAACAGAAAACATACAGAATAATGAAAGAATATTAAGAGCTGCAAAGGAAAAAGGTCAAGTTGCTTATAAAGGTAAACCTATCAGAATTACACCTGACTTCTCTATGGGAACCATGAAAGCCAGAAGGTCCTGAATAGATGTACTTCAGAAACTAAGAGACCATGGATGCAAGCCCAGACTACTATACAAAGCCAAGCTTTCATTCACTATAAATGGAGAAAACAAAATTTTCCAGGATAAAAACAAATTTAAACAATATGTAGCCACAAATCCAGCCTTAGAGAAAGTAATAGAAGGAAAATCACAAACCAAGAAGTCCAACAACGCCCACAATAACTCAGATATATAGTGACCCTTCACCGGCACAACTCGAAGAAGAGAAACACACAAACTCTACTACTAAAAAAATAATAAAACCAGAGTCAACAACCACTGGTCATTAATATCACTTAATACAATGGACTCAACTCACCTATAAAAAGGCACAGGCTAAGAGACTGGATATGAAAACAGGATCCAACATTCTGCTGTTTACAAGAAACAAACCTCAACCATAAAAACAGGCATCTACTCAGAGTAAAGGGCTGGGAAAAGGTTTTTCAATCAAATGGACCTAAGAAACAAGCAGGTGTGGCAATAAGAATTTATAACAAAGTTGACTTCAAACTAAAATAAATCAGAAGAGATGGAGAGGGACATTTTCTACTCATAACAGGAACAATTCATCAGGATGAAGTCTCAATCCTGAATATCTATGCTCGTAATATAAAAGCACCCTCTTACGTAAGAGAAATATTACTAAAACTCAAGGCAGTCATCAAACCACACACATTAATAGTAGGAGATTTCAACACTCCTCTCTCACCAATGGACAGGTCAATCAGACAGAAACCTAACAGAGAAACAAGAGAATTAATGGAGGTAATGAATCAAATGGACTTAACAGACATCTATAGAACATTCCACCCAAATAGAAAAGAATATATCATTTTCTCTGCAGCTCATGGAACCTTCTCAAAAATTGACCACATACTAGATAACAAAGCAAACTTCCACATTTACAAAAAAAAAATATTAGTAACCACCTGTGTCTTATCAGATTACCATGGATTAAAGTTAGAATTCAACAACAATGCTACCCCCAGAAAGCCTTCAAATTTATGGAAACTGAACAGTCAACTACTGAACCATACCTGGATCAAAGAACAAATGAAGAAATTAAAGTCTTCTTAAATTGAACGAAAATAAAGACACAACATACTCAAACCTATGGCATAATAAGAAAGCAGTGATAAGAGGAAAGTTCATAACACTAAGTGCCCACTTAAAGAAAACAGAGAAAGCACACATTGGAGACTTAACAGCCCACCTGAAAGCTCTAGAGATAAAAGAAGCAGACTCACCTAGGAGGAGTAGAAGACTAGAAATAATCAAACTGAGGGCTGAAATCAATAAAATAGAAACACAGAAAACAATCCAAAGAATCAATGAAACAAAAAGCTAGTTCTTGAAGATAATCAACAAGATTGATAAACCCCTATACAAACTAATCAAATGACAGAGAGAGAATATGCAAATTAACAAGATCAGAAATGAAAAGGGGGACATAACCATAGACACAGAGGAAATTCAGAGAACCATTAGGTCTTACTAAAAAAAGCTTGTATACTACAAAATTAGAAAATGTAAAAGAAATGAACACTTTTGTGGATAAGTTCCATATACCAAAGTTAAACCAGGACCAGTTGAACAATCTAAATAGACCTGTCAGTCGCGAAGAACTAGAAGCTGTTATCAAAATTCTCCCTACCAAATAAAGTCCAAGACCAGATGGTTTCAAAGCAGAATTCTACCAGAACTTACAAAAAGACCTAATACCTATACTCTTTAATATATTTCACAATATAGAAACAAAAGAGTCATTGCCAAATTCCTTTAATAAAGCTACAGTTACTCTGATACTAAAACCACACAAAGACTCAACAAAGAAAGAATATTACAGGCCAATCTCACTCATGAACATAGATGCAAAAATTCTCAATAAAATCCTGGCAAACTGAATCCAAGAACACATTAGAAAAATTATCCATTATGACCAAGTAGGCTTCATCCCAGAGATGCAGGGCTGGTCCAACATACGCAAAATCTATCAATGTAATCCACCATATAAATAAACTGAAAGAAAAAAAACATATGATCATTTCATTAGATGCTGAAAAAGCATTTGACAAAATTCAACATCCCTTTCTGATAAAGGTTTGGAAAGATTAGGGATACAAGGGTCATACCTAAATATAATAAAAGCTGTTTACAGCAAGCTGACAGCTAACATCAAATTAAACAGAGTGAAACTCAAAGCCATACCACTAAAATCAGGAACATGACAAGGCTGTTCACTCTTCATACATCTTCAATATAGTGCTTGAAGTTCTAGCAATAGCAATAAGACAACATAAGGGGATCAAGGGGATTCAAATTGGAAAGGAAGATGTTAAACTTTCGTTATTTGTAGATGATATGATAGTGTACATAAGCAACCCCAAAAACTCCAAGAAAGAAATCCTACAGCTGATAAACACCTTTAGTAATGTGGCCGGATACAAGATCAACTCCAAAAAATCAGTTACCCTCCTATACACAAAGGAAAAGGAAGCAGAGCGGGAAATCAGAGAAGCATCACCTTTCACAATAGCCACAAATAATATAAAATATCTTGGGGTAACTCTAACCAAGGAAGCAAAAGATCTATTTGACAAGAACTTTAAGTCTTTGAAGAAAGAAATTGAAGAGGATACCAGAAAATTGAAGGATCTTTCTTGCTCTTGGATTGGGAAGAACAACATAGTAAAAATGGAAATTTTATCAAAGACAATTTATAAATTCAATGCCATCCCCATCAAGGTCCCATCAAAATTCTTCACAGATCTTAAGAAGACCATAATCAACTGTATATGAAAAAAAAAAAAAAACAGGATAGCCAAAACAATCTTATACAATAAAGGAACTTCTGGAGGCATTGCCATTCCTGACTTCAAACTCTATTACAGAGCTACAGTATTGAAAACAGCTTTTTATTGGCAGAAAAACAGAGAAGTCGACCAATAGAATCCAATAGAAGACCGGGATTTTAACCCTCAATCATATGAACACTGGATTTTTGATAAAGGAGCTAAAAGTATACAATGGAAGAAAGAAAGCATCTTCAACAAATGGTGCTGGCACAACTGGATGTCAACCTGCAGAAGAATGAAAATAGATACATATCTATCACCATGCACAAATCTCAAGTCCAAATGGATCAAAGACCACAGTATCAATCTGAACACACTGAACCTGATAGAAGAGAAAGTGGGAAGTACTCTACAACATATGGGCACAGGAGATCGCTTCCTATGTATAACACCAGCAGCACAGACCTTAAGGGCAACATTGAATAAGTGGGACCTCCTGAAACTGAGAAGCTTCTGTAAAGCAAAGGACACTGCCACTAAGACAAAAAGGCAATCTACTGACTTGGAGAAGATCTTAACCAATCCCGCAACAGACAAAGGTCTGATCTCCAAAATATATAAAGAACTCAAGAATTTAGACTTTAAAATGCTAATTAACCCAATTAAAAATGGGGCACTGAACTGAACAGAGAATTCTCAACAGAGGAATTTCAAATGGCCAAAAGACACTTAAGGTCATGCTCAACCTCCTTAGCCATCAGGGAAATGCAAATCAAAACAACTTTGAGATATCATCTTACACAACATCAGAATGGCTAAAATCAAAAACACCAATGATAGCCTTTTCTGGAGAGGTTGTGGAGTAAGGGGTACATTCATCCATTGCTGGTGGGAATGCAAACTTCTGCAACCACTTTGGAAAGCAGTGTGGCGGTATCTCAGGAAATTTGGGATCAACCTACCCCAATACCCAGCAATACCACTCTTGGGAATATATAACCAAAAGATGCCCTACCATATTACAAAAGCATTTGTTCAACTCTGTTCATAGCAGCATTGTTTTTAATAGCAAGAAACTGGAAACAACCTAGATGCCCTTCAATGGAAGAATGGATGAAGAAAGTATGGAATATATACATATTAGAGTACTATTCAGCAGTAAAAAACAAGGACTTCTTGAATTTTGCATGCAAATGGACGGAAATAGAAAACACTATCCTGAGTGAGGTAGCCAGACCCAAAAAGAGGAACATCGGATGTACTCACTCATATTTGGTTTCTATCCATAAATAAAGGACATTGTGCCTATAATTTGTGAGCCTGAGAAGCCAAATGAGAAGAACCTTCATTTGGCGATGGATGGAGATAGAGACAGAGACCCACATTGGAGCACTGGACTGAGCTCCCAAGGTCCAAATGAGGAGCAGAAGGAGGGAGAACATGAGCAATTAAGTCATGATCGCGAGGTGTGTACCCACCCACTGAGACAGTGGGGCTGATCTATTAGGAGCTCACCAAGGCCAGCCAGACTGGGACTAAAAAAGCATGAGATAAAACTGGACTCTCTGAACATGGCGGACAATGATGGCTGATGAGATCCCAAAGACAATGGCACTGAGTTTTGATCCTACGGCATGTACTGGCTTTGTGGGAGCCTAACCAGTCTGGATGCTCACCTTCCTAGACCTGGATGGAGGGGGGGAGGACCTTGGACTTCACACAGGGCAGGGAACCCTGACAGCTCTTTGGACTGAAGGGGGGGAGGAGTGGGTAGAAGAGGAGAGGAGTGGGGAGAGGGGGAGGGAAATGGGAGGATGGGAGGAGGAGGAAATTTTTTTCAATAAAAAAAAGAATAAGTGAAAATATTAAGCTTAAACGTCTTAAACTTTGGCAAGGTGTTGAAGAAATGTAGCCTGGAGCATTATCGCTACCCTGATAGCAAAGCAAAGGCCAGTATTTAGGAATGCGAGGTTACCAGCTCTGCTAACTGCCTCTCTCTCAAATATCAGCTGTCTCAGTCAAGCCTTTGGCAAGTGCTAGTTCAACATACGTTCATGGATGAGTTCTCTGAAGACTTGAAAAGCTGATATTTTATGCTGTTCTTTGAGTAGAAAATTAGGTTTCTGTTCCCTGCCTCCAGCTTCATTAGAATGTAACTAACAAATAAAGATCATAGGCACCCATGGTATACAGTGTAATGGATGTTAGTTCATGTAAACAATGTGAATTATTAAATCAACATGATAAATGCATCTTTTATCTCATGCTCATTGTTTTTTTGAGTGAAGAAACTTTATGATTTATTCTTCTGGCATTTTTCAAGTATATAATACCTATTTATGGACTGTAGTTAACAAAAAGTACAAAAGATTTTTAGAAATTATTCACTGATCTCTTGAAATCTTTGTATAGTTTGAGCAACATGCCTACATCCCCTCAAACCTGAAAACCACTACTCTGTGTTTCTATGACCTTGACAATTTTAGATTCCACATACAGATAATATCATGTGTCCTGTGTCTGGCTCATTCACTTAGCACAATGTCCTTTAGGTTCCTTGATTGCTGCAATTATCCAGACCTCCTTTGTTAAATCCACATGTGTGTGCATGCATAGACACACATCCCTTCTTACTTACAGTTTCATAACACTGTGATCAGAAACCATTCTTGACAACTTTTAATCTGCTTAAATTGTTTAAGACTTGCATTGTGCATTGACTTGTTCTGGAGAATGTATATTTAAAAAAGTGTGTGCTGGTTTTTCTGGAGGTGTCTGGTAGGTACATTTGGTCTATGGTATTCTGCCTGTCTACTTTTTCCTTTTTTTTTCTCTTCATGATTTATTTGCCCATCATGGAAATTAGGATATTAAATCCCCTTACTGCTTTGCATTTCACTATCTGTTTCTTCTTTCAGTTCAGATATTTGCTTTATTATAACCAAGTGCTTTTCTGCTAGGGATCAAAATGTATATGCAGCATCCTCTTTATAAATGGATAGTTGTGTCAATAAATAATGACCTTAAAAAATATTTTCCTTTAGTATATCTTTAGGAAGCTTCTATAGTGATATATTTCCATGTGACTTTTCTTACTTTACCCTGCCCTAACCCGGAGTCAGAAAGATAAATGACACATATTTTTTTCTTACTTGTTAGCTTCAAAGCTTCAGATATGTGTGTTACATTAGAATGACCACAGAAGTCAGAAAATTGCAAAGCAGTAATGGAGGTGATTTTTTAAATTCTTTGTGAAATAACTGAACATTAAAAATAAAAATTATATAAAGCAATTTTGATATTGATAACATTTGTTGAAGTAATAAGTAGAGTCCTACAATGATATCATATTATACGTTACTATGTGGTGGAGTATATTTAAATTTATATGACATACTCTAGAGCATGTATGTGGTATGTTTAAAAAAGTAATTAAAAAATGAACTATATTCATAACTATATTAAATAGAAACTATATAAATAGTCCTGTAAAATAATTGCAGTATATTTTCAAAAGATTCAACAATAAAAAAATGTATACATTTTGAATATTTTAAAAAATAGTTTTAATTTTTTAAAGAATGAAGACAGACAATACTATACAAGCCCTCTTCCTAAAGCAAATGGAGTAGCTGCATCAACATCAGACGAAGTATAGATCTTAGGACAAAACTGACTAGGAAAGGAACTGTTTCCTAATAATAAGTCAATTCAATCAGAGCATATTAAATGTATAAGCATTTATTATAGAGCTTTGAAATATGTGTAGAAAGCCTTATATACTGATGCAGAAATCCAAAATTCTAACTAGAAGTATCAAAATTCCTTTCTTTTTACACAGTGATAGTAGAGGAAAAATTATAAAGGCTACAGAAGGGTTAAGAAAAGCAATAAATTTATGTCTAAATTAAAATTTTATAGCACACCACCCCATCAAGAGGAGCATATTTTTGTCCAGCTTCACATGAAATATCCACAAATTGAGCCATAAAATTCCAATTAATTACTACATAGTAGAATCATAAAGACAATATTCGCTAACTACAATTGAATTAAATTATAGATCATTAATATAAACATAAAAATATTTCCGATCAACCATAGCTCCAGCAACAACAGAAAGCCAAAACTTTTATGAGCTTCAAGTGTCAGAGGACAGAGCTGAAATCACGAACAATAGATAAAAATTAGGTATTAGTCCCCTAATATGAAGAAAAACAATTATAGAGATAGTGAGGTAAAATTTTCCCCAAATCATAAAATGACTGCAGCAATATCCATGTACTGTAGAGAAGTCAGAAGGGCCAGATTACAAAGGATTCTGAAAGACCTTAAGAATAGAGAGGAAAAATACTCCACTAACACGTCTATTATGCCCAGATCCACTAGGTCCCCCCAACACCAAGAAGGAGACTCAGTCCCATATGTAAAATCAAAGATCCTTTATTTTATACAAGTTTGCAAACTCGGACTTTCCGTGTGTCCAACGTATTAGAATGATCAGAGAGCCCAGAGCTCAGTTAGAGTTTGGTTTTTAGAGTAGTAAAGGTGGGGGTGACGATTTTCTAAGGTTAAGGGCCTCTGATTGACTAACATTTGTCTAGGGGTTTCCTGGTGAATGTGTGCTAGCAGGTGATCCTATCTTCAATGGTTGGAACATAGGAATTTCCTTTGGGTAGTCTGTTCTTGGGTGGTGCCTGGATAATCTCTGTGGTCCTTCCTGCAACCAGGTATCACCTCAGGGTAAACTACTGAGACTTGGGCCTCCATTAAACTGAGTCCTACACTGGCAGATAATAACCAACTGGAAGTTCAAAACTTCCTTTAGGTGGTCTGTTTCTATTAAGCTTATTGTGGTTGTTGGCTAAGTCCTACACATGTAATTTTTACTTTATATTTATAAATGTTAAGTTATGAAATCAAATAAAGTAACTCTTAAAATAATGATAAAACAGAGCCAATGAGAGGGTTCAGCAGGTAAGGGCACTTGACAAGCCTGACAACTTGAGTTCAGTCACCGTTAAACTGGCAAGGCAGAGGAGAAAACTAACTCCCATGACTTGACCTCTGATCTCCATACTTGTCTGTATAGTTTCCGTGAATAGACACACTCACACATAAACACAAAAACACACATACACCATATAAATAAATAAAAAAAATTCAAAATTGAAGAAAGATACCAGGTGTCATATATCATGGGTAATAAAATCCTTCCAGTTTGAGAGAAAGAAAAACACAATTAGAGCAAGATAAATGCAGTGAACAACAACAAAAGCAACATTGTATCTATTCATGATTAAAATTTCCTTATTAAAATAATAGATGGGAAGGAAACTTACTCCACCTAATGAAGGAAAATACAAAAATATTCTCAACTAATAATATATTTTCTTTTTAAGATGATTAAATAAAGCAAGAGATCTACTCTTAGGAAAATACAAAACATTTTTTTTAAAGAAATTCAAACCTAAAGAGCTTTTCTAGTAAGGAAATGAAATCAAAGTTTCATTGAGATTCCTTCTCAACATAGCCAGGGTGACTATCATCAATAGGCATACATTACCAAATGCTAACAATGATGCAAGAATAAAGAAATACATTGGACATGCAGAGAGACTGAGTTTGCAAACTTGTTTAAAATAAAGGCTATTTGCTTTTACATATGGAACTTGGTCTCCTTGTTGGCTTTTGCAGGGACTTCTCGGATTTGGGCATATTGCCTATACCTATGATATATTGATGAATCAGTGACACAAATATTGTGGGATTAACCAACTGCATTTTAAGACTGGAATGCATTTAAGGCCTACTCCAGGAGATGGAACCCATGCTTTGAACTACATTGTTTGCCAAGAACTAAATAAGCTATGAGCTTAGGGGAAAACCATGTAAGATTGTTCTACCAAGAAGCATAGCAAAAAAATGGTTCTTAATAACATTCTGCTATGCCCATAGATCAGTGATTTGCTTAGCTATCTTCAGAGAAGCTTTCCCTTACAGTGATGGTAACTAACACAGAAACAGACAACTGGACAATGTGCAGAGAATGACACATTATGGAACATTTGATCTTATAATGTGATATCTTCATCGACCCCCCACACACAGCTATCAGGGAGATATTCAGAAGAAGAGGCAGGAAGATTTTAAAAGCCACAAAGGAAGGATGGCTCCTAGGAAATAGTGTCTTACAGACATAACAGGATGGATACATATATTAGCTCACAGAGACTGTGGCAGCATGCCCAAGGCCTGCATAGGTTCAAGACAGATTGGTCCTTGTGCTGAAAAATCCTCATAAGTTTCCACCTCAACCTATATCTATGTCCAGTTGGCAATCGCTTCCAAAGGAAAATACCAGCTTCTCCAATGGACTTTCCTTGGGTATATTAATCACACTTAAGTGTAGGCCCCACGTTAAATAGTAGATGACCAAAACAAAAGGAAATCAAAGGGTATTATTATAAAATTGTTGTCATATTGTATTGTTTGGGCATTTTTTGTGGGCCCCTGGTCTGCCCCTATTCCTGGGGCGCATCTTGAGGACAATTTCTGGTCAGCATGACTAAGCATTTAGACCCTATTCCTGGGGCGCATACAGTTTCTAGTCAGATGACTAGCTCAGATGACTAGCGATCGGCCCCACCTGCTTAAGTTCCTGTTTTTCCCCTGCCCCACCTGGTGATTAGCTACAGAGCTGCAGGGCATTCATTCTGCTGCTGATATGGTAATTTCCCACCTTGCCTGGGCTGGGGTCCTAGTGCTGCAGTTAGGTAGAAAAGGACCTTCCCAAGTCTGAATAAACGGCATTCGGTTGATCTCCTATCGAATGACCCATGATCTCTTTGTGTCTTGTGTGTTCAATCTCCAGGCCCTTGCTTGACTCGCATTCGGTACAGTGGTGCGCAAGCTGTACCGAGGGTGTAACACCAAAACCGGGTGTTACAATTTTTTGATATACCAGTCTTTTACTTCTATATTATGATTTCCAATTTTCTTTGTGTGTTTGCATGTATGTGTGTTTCTTGTTTTTTCTTTATATTTTTACAAATTTTAACTTTTAAAATTTCATTTGGTTGTCTTGCTTTTATGTTTGTTTGTTTTCTAATGAGAGAAACCAAGAAAGGATGTGGATTTGAGTAAAATAAGGGGGAAGATCTAGAATGAGTTGCTCCAGGGGAAATCATATCAGAATGAATCATATGAAAAATTAAATTTCAACTAAATAATGAAAAATATGCTTAACATGTCATATATATATATGGAATTTATATAGAAGTGAAACTATTTGACGAGAAGATGGGAAGTAATGACAGAGAAAGAGTAAAAAAAGAGGGTAAAGCAGAGGGGTGAGTATGAGAAAAGAACAATGATACCCCATAATAAGATATAATGAAACTTATGTTTTGTACACCATACTAGTTACTATTCTTGATGCTATGACTAAATATATGACAAAGAGCAAGTTAAGAAATAAAAGGTTTATTTTGGCTTACATTTTCAGGGGATATGGTCAAAGAAAGTCAAGGTAATGGGAGCTTAACACAACTAGTCACTTTTCATGCAGTAATGGAGCAGAGAGAGATAAATGCCAGTGCTAAGTTAGCATGAATTACAACTTAATATGAGAATTTATACCTCCAATGTGTGACTCGGGAGTAATTCCTGAATAACTTGATTTTATCTTAGTGATTTCTTTATTATGGTAAATGTTTTCTTCAATATGGGCATGTAATTCATTTTTGGCAAATGTAATATAAATAAAGATCTACAGGTGGTTATGACAATAAAATGCTTGATCTCCATCTTGTGACCATGAGGAAAATAAGTCCAAGGGCAATGCTGTCACAGCGAAGACTTAAGAACAAGAAACTGGAAAGAATTAGAATCCTTAATGATGTCATTGAACTAATTAAATGACTTACACAGTATATTATTTGTTTTGAACTTTTAACGGCAGTAATAAATTTCTTTACTCTTTAGATCACTTCTATTTGGTTTTTCTGTTAATTGGAAAAACGGAATGCATAATCACTGATAACTGCTTTTCTACTGAAGGTTTTATAGGGCACTCACTAAGAAACCCAGGGAAATTCAGTGGCTGGAGGTTTTTTTACTCAGCAAACAATAAATTTACCATGGTACTAAAAAGTTAAGAATAGAAAGTAAATGACCATTAAGGACTCAGAGTACACTAAACTTGAATAGAATCCTCTTTAGATAAAATAACATATTTGAAAAGAAAAAAATGATTTATTCTGATGGTAAGCTTGACAAGATCTAGAATAACATTACAGGAAAATATCTGGGATATGTCTGCAAAGGATTTTCTAGATTAAGTTGACAGAAGTGGGAAGACCCAGCCTAACTGCCAAATGAAAAGGAGAAAGAGAGCTTAATGCAAGCACTCACCACTCAGCCATGTTTTCAAAACAATGATGGAGTTCTTCTTAAACTGTGAGCTAAAAGAAACATTTTTTTTTTACTTGAGGCTTTAATGGGTATTTTGGTACAATAACAAGACAAGTAACTAATACATAAAATCAGTCCCAGAACTAAAGGCACTGCTGTGATAAAGCTGACAGTGTCATTCCTAGGACTTCAATGGAACATGGTCTTAAGAATAACACATGTTGACCAATGTCTTTTAGAAGTGTGAGAGACACTCTAGGAAAAAAGGCAGAGGGCCTTTTACCTCAGGTTCATTTTGTTCCCTGGATTGTTCTTGGTTGTGATTTTGTGCCTCCTGTAACAAACATGTACATTTAATTATAAGACACATTTATTATTGTTGGAAGTCAGAACATAACTATAGAACCCTGCCTGGTCAGTGTACCCTGAATTTGAATATGCTTTCTCCCTTGCTTTTGTGCTTTTCCTGTTATAATCTATAGTGAATGCCAGGCCATTGTGCATAAGCTGGTCTATCTTGAGACAATTCTGGGAAAGGGCTGCTTGGTTAATGTTTACTATATGCTTCCTGATATTTATTTACATATTTTCTGCTAATGTTTTTCTGAACTCAAACAACCTTCCATTGATCATCACTTTGTTTGTTACATCTGTGTATAAGAGTATACTGAAACTGAAATGAGGTTATCTGCAGCATTAGACTATAGCTTCATTCCTTCAGGTCCTCAGATCCCAGGTCCAGCAGACAAGATCTGTATAGGTTGGTAAAAGTCAAGAGGGCATTAGAAGTGGTTTGCAGGTGGAAAGGAAAGAGTTTGGTTTGAACTAGAAAAACCCAAGCATACTGTAAGTGGAGTTTCCAGGAGCAATGTGGTGGGAGATTGGAAGAGAATGTTGTAAGGAACATGGACAATGGAAGCCCAGTTCATAAGGGGACAAAGACATCTGGAGTTAGGTTAGAAGTAACTCTTTCTGTATTCTGGCAAATAATTAGACTTTATTCTGTCCCCATCTTAATAATTTGACTGAAGATGGACTAAAAATAATAGATATTTCTGTGGCAGAGGAAATTTTAGGACAGTAATATTGAGGCTGTGCCACCATTACTGTCCAGTATTCTTCAGAAACGAGTGTGTGAGAGAGGATAAAGTGAATAATGTAAAGTTTATTAAGCAAAGTTGTATGAGCAAGATTAAAATTACATACAAAGAGGGTAAGATGTCTGTAATCATTAAAAAGAAATTTTACTCTCCTAATTTTAAGATACATATTAATTGTATTTCTTAATCATACTTCTATGTTAAATTTTTTAAATTGCTTTAATTAACTATTCATTTGATTTTCCACATCAAGTCACAGATAAAATGTTTTAACTTTAATGATTTGTTTTATAGCCATATACCTCATAACAACATTTTGCTTAATGTTGGGCTGCATGTATAATACTGGTAACAAAAAATTCTAATGGAACTGAAAATTCCTGCTGCCTATTGCCAGAATTGCTATGCTCCTTAGCCTCCTTATTCCCTAGGGAAAAGTATGTGTGCTATCTGCCTTTTCCACAGCATCATAACACAGGACAACAGATCTGCAGCCCCATGATGCAGGACAATCAGACACAATAGGGAGTCAAGTCAAAGCAGGAACTCAATTTATTACTGTGAGCATCAGCTTATATAGGTTAAGCAATATCATGTGATGTGGGGATACCTCCAGCCAATGAGAGACAGCCAAGCCCTCCCTCTGGCTGGAGGGGCGTCTACCTAGTTTTTGCTGTCTCATCCTCACTCAGCTCCCTCAAACTCAAACCAGGCCTTTCTCTGTCCTACAGGCCTGGAGATACAGGTCCTGAGATAATTTTGGCCCAACATCTCTCCCTTTTGTTTTATATCCCACCCCCTATTCCGAAGGTCACCAAGCCAGAATAGCCCACCAGGAAGAGAGTACAGAACAGGGCCACCCCTATCTGGAGTTTAGGCCTGTGTATCCTCAAATTGAAAGTTCATTTATGGGGTGAGATGTATTGAGTCCATCATAATGTACTCTGTAGTAATAGGAGCGGCGGGGCTGCGTCCCCAGCACCCTGGTCGCCTGGCTAGCTTATGCCCCGAAATAATTACATGGACACTGTATTCTTTTAAACACTGCTTGGCCCATTAGCTTTGGCCCTTACTGGCTAATTCTGATATCCCGATCAACCCATCTCTAATAAACTGTGTAGCACTGGTCTTACCGGGAAAGATTCAGCATGTCTGACCTGGTGGCTTGCTTCATCACATGTGTCTGCCTCAGAGAGCAGAGCTCTTACATCTGCCCGGGAGAGGGGAGCATGGCGTCTCTGAGCTCACTTCCTCTTCCTCCCAGCATTCTGTTCTGTTTACTCCACACACCTATGTTCTAACCAATAAAATGGGCCAAGGCAGTTTCTTTATTTTTTAACCAATGACCTTCTTCCATCAATACTCAAAGGGCCATGAGTTGTACTTGTTGAATCTGTTTTTAGAATGCTTGTTTCAGCCTTTGGAGAATGCATGGGCCAAAAAGACAAATCAATAAACAAATAGCCATCAGCCCAATTAGGGAACAGATGAGTGTGGTAAGCCATGGCAACCAATTATGCCAGGTCTCATAGGGGGTCCTTAACTTAAATGAATCAATATCTTTTCTTAACTTATCTAGGGTTCTTATAACTATCCTGGAATGGTTTGCATAGAAGCAACATTCTTCCCCAAGTGCCCTTCAAATTCCTCCCTGTTCCATAAAAAGCAAGTGCAATCCTCCCCTGTTTTGTAAGGTTACCCTTTCTAAGGAATTCGAAGACTTTTGTAAATAACATAATGTGGTATCTGTCTTTTCTAAGGTTGCTGTCAATTGCAAGCAAACTATTCCCATTTCTTGTTGTAAAATCACCAGTGATGAGGTGCCCAGGGCAGTCCCAGCCACTTCTAACCCCATCAATGTGATGACAGTCAGGGCATTAGGGGCTCTCTATTATGCCTTCGGGCCAGGAATTATTCTTGCATGTGGTAAAGCACATGAGAGAAAATTAATGCAAGCAGGCAAGTATTGTTACACTGGATGATCAGTGGGTCAAGCAGGCAGGGAGTAACCCCCGTCTCTTGGCAGACCCCAAAATACCCATGATCTTTGGGCATCCTCCATGAAGCTATAGACCCAACAGCCACATCACAAGTGAGGTTAAGAAGAGAGTGTCTGGTATACGAGACACAAGTTGCATTTGACATTTACCAAAGGGGGATAGTCAGTCCCGACATCTCCCCAATTTCGGGGTTTTCCTATATACAAATATCAGCTTTATCCAGTATTTCATAAGAACCATTTATCCCAAAGGCTTCAAAGTAGGGGGTAGTGATTGTAAGCAAAGCCAACAGGCCTCAGTGGCTTCAGGGTAAGTAAGGTTTAAAGTCATAAAGGCCGTATTAATGGTCTCCATCAAATCTCTAGGCAGCTTGGTGAAGAATACCTTAGGGATAGATGATGTGGGGGGTTGAAGTATATAAAGTTGATGTTGGGGTATGTAAAGTTGAGGTATATACAGGCATGTACCCTGATGTAGGAGGTTCTTTTGTCTATGCGATGCTTTCATTGGTTGAATAAAGAAACTGCCTTGGCCTTTTGATAGGGCAACACTTAGGTGGGCAGAGTAGACAGAACAGAATACTGGGAAGAAGGGCAGTGTGGCAGATGCCATAAAACTCCTGCCTGAGACTGATGCTGGTTAGAGTCTTTCCCAGTAAGCTATGACCTTGTGGTGTTACACAGATTGGTAGAAATGGGTTAGATCAGGATGTGAGAGTTGGCCAAGAAGAGGCTAGATATAAAGGGTCAGGCAGTACTTTAATTAATACAATTTCTGTGTGGTTATTTCAGGTGTAAGCTAGCAAGGCAGGATGAAACAAAAGGACTTGCTCTCCTCTTTACAACAGTTCCCCAGGGACATTGGCTTGGAAGCAGGCTCCAGCATCCAAAGAAATTCCTCAAAGTATCTCCATGTGAAGCATGAGGATAAGGACATGATCATATCCCTTTTAGTATAGCCTTAATCCCCACATACTCCCAGATAACCTGGATAGATCTTTTTTTTCCCCTGTGATCTGTAAACATTAATATCAGATGGTTACATCTGAATTGAGTACATCTTCCATATAGGGGGTTCCAGGATAGGGGTATCTAGGAGATCCTTGAGATCACTATATCTCCATGATGTTTTAGCCAATGTCCAGTCCCAGTCTGCTCACATCCCCAGGAAGAGCAATAGTAATCAGCAGCCCCCTCCCCCCACAGTTTCTCATAGTGGAGGCAGTCCATTTGCTTCCGGAGCATACATAAAATGGTGTCTGCAGGAGGGCATGTCTCCTAAGAACATGAGAACAGCCAGGTTCATTAGGGTAAGATGCCTAGGATAGGATGCACCCCCCAAAGCCTCCGTATTTAGGTCTCCCTTCAATCCCCAGAATCCAGTATCCCACATCCCAGCTACTACATGCCAAATCACAGAGGTCAAATGTCAGGTCAGGGCACTATGTCCAGGGTGTTGTCATCTGAGAAGTCTGGTTTAGGCTCCCTCCAGTGCCAGTGCTCAACAGGATTCACATCATCTTCTGTGGTTGGTGGGGGCTTGCTGCTTGAACCTTGATCCCTGAGAGAAGAGTTAATATAATTACCACCAGAAGAGCCATCTGAAATAGTTAAACAGGCAACACTTTCCTCAAGGGTCAATCTCTCTTGGGCAGTGGTGATTTTCTTGTGTTAGAATTTAATGGTTGTCCACCATAATCTATTTCTTTATTGGTCATCTTAGTCTTCCCCATCGTCCTGGGTGGGGGGTGGAGAAACCTTAAGTTATGAGTGGGTAGCCATATAGGCATTTCCCCTCTGTTTGGAAAGACACAACCATATCCTCAGTCCTGTGTCAACAAGAAATCTGGGCCCCTCCTTTGGTTAGTGAATCATTCCACCTAACCTTTAAGCAAGGCCTCATTGGTAGGGATCCCCAATGTTTCTGAAATCTATTTTGTTCATCTGATTTTTGAAAAATTATAATATTGATGGTTAATAATGCCTTTTGCAGTTATAAATGGGGAGAGACTTTCCCCCCTCCTTGTTTTATAAGAACCTCTTTGAGTTATTGCTGATGTCTTTTGACAATCGCTTGACCCTGAGGGCTGTATGGGAACCCAGTGGTATGGGATATATTCCAACTCTCAAAGAATTCTTGTAATGTTTAACTTATAAAACAGGGGCTGTTGTCAGTCTTGACTTGTTGTGGTAGTCCCAAGGTAGCAAAAAATTTTAAGAAATAGCTTTTGACATGGGTTGCCTATTCTCCTAGATGGGTGGTAGCACAACATTCCTTAAAGTATGTGTTTATGGTCACAAACATATATTTTAATTTGCCAAATGGAGGGTAATGTGTTACATCTGTTTGCCAGATGATATTGGGTCCTAACCCTCTCAGGTTAACCCCTGGCCCTTATAAAGGGAGGGGTGCAGAGAAACTCTTGATAAGTCTTACATATGTGAATAATTCTCTTTAATTCTGTTGCAGGGATCTGGGAGTATAGTTATTTGAGTCCTCTCCAGTTGACATGGGTTAAGTCATGCATTTGGGTAGCATTTTGTATGGGCAGAATTGAGACCTCTATGAGACAGGCTCCTGAAGCTGCAGTATCTGCAGCAGCATTCTCTTGGGAAATGAGGCCAAGGAGGTTTTGGTGTTCTCTGAGGTGTTGAATATATATGGGCTATTTTCCTACCTTCTAAGAGCAATCCAAGTTGTACGATCCAAGAAATACGATTAGCATTTAATCTGGTATAGGCATAGGGTAAGTGTGGCAGTAGGTTCACCACATAAGAGCTGAATAGAGGTTTCAGGATTCGGGAATCTCATGTAGGGCAATACATATGGCCATCATTTCCTTATATTGAGCAGACCCCCCCCAAAGGGAGAATTTTGGTAATCTTTGTCTTGGTCCCCCATGCAGGGAAAACTATAAAGGATGCCCGATTCTTCCCACCATCTGTGCAAACAGTAAAGTCTTGGGGCAGGGGCCTAAAAGAAAAGACTAAGGGGACACTCCAGTGTAGTTTTTTGATATAACTCCACTAACCAGGACTCCCCAAAGAGAGTATCCAGGGTCTACAGAAATCCCTCCATGCAAGGCTCAGTCAAGAACAATATCTGGCCACCCATTCTAAATCCTTAATTTTGAATAAAATTATTAACTTAGAGGGATCTTTTTCATAACGTCGGAGGGACATGTTCCTGATTTTTATAATCATATCAGCTATTTGATCAACTAGAGAGTACACTCTGTGAGTGACCCCCAGGGTGGTGCATACCCATTCTAGTGGTTGTGACTGCTGAACAACGGCAGCCAGCTTGGTCTTTTTCCCTAGTAATATCCAGCCTTTGGAATGTAAGCATTATATCTTGCCAAAGAAGCCTGATGAAGCTCGTTGACGGATTCAGTGAGTGCCTGACGACCCTCAGGGTGTAAGAAAATGATCTCATAAAGTTGACTCCCTAAAAGGAGATTATATAACACATCTAGTTTCCCAGTCTCTATAGGCAACCAGGGCTTAACCCAGTTCATTTCCTCCAGTATCTTTTGTAACCCCAATAAAGTGAGAGGCTTGGGCCAGATTAATTTGGGTCCATTCATTTTGGCTTGAGTGAGTGTTAATTGGGATCCCAATATATGAAATGGAGGTAACTTTTGTATTTTGTTTGGAGCTATTTTAAAGCCATGTTATTGGAGGATATCAACAATAGTGGTTACTCATAGAGCTAGCCCTGATTCCTCCAAATGCACAACCCAATGATTAGATCATCCACATAAACATATAGGAGGTTATTATCTTTGTCAAAATAAGGAAAGAGAACACTAAACAAATATTGTTGGCAAAAGACCAGACTATTAGCCATCTCTTGTGGTATCTCTTGTCAGGTCAAGAGAAGTTAACTATAGGAATGGAAATGGCTAACTTTTAACAATCCTCCTCATGAAGAGGAATTGAGAAGAAGCAATCCTTTAGATCAATTTTAGTGAGGTGAAACTTGGAGGGGATTTCTAGGACCCAAGGTAAGCCCCTTAAAGGGGCCCTTACTAGCTCCATATTGGCATTGATTGCTCATAGGTCCTGTAACATTCTTCAGGTCCCATTAGGCTTACATATCACAAACACAGGGCTGTTCCAGGGCCTCATTGAGGGCCTTATCCTTCTTTCTTTAAGCAGATTTCTACTGATTTCCTTGAGCATCTTATGTTTAAGTTCAGGTAATGGCCACTGCTCCACCCATACCAGCTTACCTGGTGTCCACTTAATGGGGGGGACCCTGGGGGCAGTAGCCTCTACTTTTGGGGTGAATCCAGGTGTCAGGGGTCTGCCTGATAACACCTTGCTCAGTTTTATCATCATAAAAGGCTAGGTGGTCAGTGGTAATAAAGGAATCCATTTGTCCTAACAAATCATGTCCTAGGAGATTTCCAGACAACCCTGGAAGGATAAGAGGCCTGAACTTTCCTTTTTCCCTGTCCAGCCCCAGCCAAGTGTATATTCATTTTCTTCTGTCAAGATGGAGCCCCTTTTTTGTCCTCTTCCCCTCTCCTAATTTATCCTTTCCAGGGTGGCTTGGGGCATAAGGATGTGGCCACTCTCATTATAGACAATATCTCATTTCTTTTTTGTATTTTTCTCTGCCTGCCTTATTCCTTCTCCCTGATATCTCTTTTCAGTAAATTGTGCCTATTTTTATTCTTCCCCATCATCTGTCTCCTTTTCTTCCATTCTTTTGGTTAATTGGTTACTATTGGATTCTTCAGACCTCTACCAATCTTTGACCTTTTTGTGCTCCTCACCTATTTCCATCTCCCTCACCTTCCTAGCCATTTAGTTATATTCAGATTTTTTAGACTTATTGTCTCTAACCTTCTCCTTATCCACCATTGGAGGAGGCAGAGCAGTGGGGTAAAAACATGCCTTAAGGGCCATAATAGTTGTATAGAATCCTAATGGTGGGGTTATATCACAGTGTTTTTCCCTTTCTCTGGCCAGAGTCTCCACCTGGTTCCATGTGTCCCATGAGAAAAGATTCCCAGTGGGTACCCAGGGGACCAGGGTAATTGTATACTCCCATGCCTGGATTGTATTGTGGTCTGACAATTCCAGGTCTTGGGAGACCAGCATATATCTCAATGCCTTAAGCACTGCATCATTTTCATGTGAAGTTGCATTACCCATCGTATAGTACCACTCACCTTGATGACCACTTTTCCCTGGGACGAGTTGCCCCACATTCTGGCACCAATTGTTAGGCCTTCTTAGCCTCCTTATTCCCCAGAGAAAGGTGAATGTGCTATCCATCCATTCCACAGTCCTACAACTCAGGACAATAAGACATGATAGGGAGTCAAGTCAAAGCAGGAACTCAGTTTATTACTGAGAACATCACATGATGTCACAACCTATATAAGCTGATGTTTCTACCTCAAACAAAAGTCTATAGATACAGCTAAGTTTCTACTCTCTTAGGGAGATAACAATGAATTCTACCCAGTGAATGGTTAGTCTGCAGGATATTTTGATCTAAGGTATAAGTGTTACTTGTCTTATTCTAGCAACAGAATATTTAAATAAGGATGTAGCCTGTAACCTTCAATTGGTATGTTTATTTCTTTTTATCATGTTAGTGCAGCTTTTTATCTTATTCCTATCTTTTGGGGTCCAGGGTATTTTAAACAAATGTAAACTAAGCATTTACAATGTTTACAATGTAATGGCAATTTCAGTATTCACTAGAACTCTCTCCTGGAACTAACATATGTTTCTGTTTTATTATTTTCACTTGCATCTTTGTTCTCTGTACTTTTTTTTTCTAATTCCCATGTTCCTATCATGGTAAGTAATATTTTTGTCGAAGATGGTCCCTGAGAGTTATCTTTTGACATCTATCTCAAAAAAAAAAAGAAATGAAAACAAAACAATGCACTCAAAAGAAAAAAGATGAAAAAAAAGGATATTATCAACAATGTCCTTAGTATGAAGCATAGAGAAGTAGTTATAATTCATAATTAAACAATTACATTTGATTTATTGATGTGGGACCTAAGGCAAACTAATTTCATTTGCAGAAATGGATAAAGAAAACAATACCACATTACAAACTTACTCAAATAAAGGAGAAAAAAAAGAAAGCGCAATGAATGAGCATTGTTTTAGCAAAATAAATTCTGTTGTAAAGAATAAAAATGACCAGGTAAGCCTTTTACAAAAATCTTTTAAAATTGAGCCTGTCTGATACAAATAAACAGAGCTTACATATATGTGTCCATGGGTTTTTGGTCTCTGTGCTCTCGCCCCCCTCCCCTTAGTAGTTAGTGTCTCATAGCACCAGAGGCACTGGCCCCTCTCCCACTCCCTCAAGCCCACACTGAACAATCCTCCCTCCTACAGAGCAACATTCTTTCCTCTCCTTTTCCCAATTCCAAGGTTCAAGGTCAACATCCACCTTCCCCTCCCCCCTCCTAACTCACTGCTCCACTCCTGGACCCCCTCTGTGCACTGAGCTAGCCCCTCCCATGCTCCCTTTTCTCTTCTAAATCTCTCTCCGGTAGAAAAGCTGCTACGTTCCTTGTCTATTAATCATTCTGCTTCCTCAGTCAGTACCAGATATTAGGAAAAAGTTTAAAAAAAAAAAGGTTGAGGATGGTCCTTAAACTCCTTCCTATACAGGAATTGGTTAAAATGGCCATTAAAGTTTTAATGCCTGAAAAAAATCAGCTAAGTCTTCCCAACAGACAAAGCTACAACAATCTACAGGCCTAGGCCTTACCAGCTGCCCTAAGGTCACAGGAAGGGGGACAAGGGAAGTCAATCACAGGCTCTATCAAATGTGGCCTAAGTGGTCATGTGGCATGATATTGCGCTACACCTGCTCTAAGGTTGTGCCCTATCTGCTAGCAACCTAAACACTGGAAATCACAATGCCCCCGTGCAGGCTTGTCCTCTATGCCAAGCCATGGAAGTCTGGCCTCATCACCATTGGCAAGTGAAACTGCCAGCCTTGCAGAGGATTGTCGCCCAAATTTGGTATACCCCGTAACCCTCTCCGAGCCTAGGGTCATGCTAAAAGTGGTGGATAAGTCCATTATTTTTATTCTCACTTGGGACTTACGTTTCCCTCACCAATTTCAACTATGGGAGTAGAAGGGACCTGTTCCTCCTTACTTAAAACTCTGCAACTGCCCTACATTCTTGTAGGACAATTTTTCTACCATTCTTTCTTAGTGATACCTGCTTGCCCAGCACCCTTACTGGGTGGAGTTATCCTTAGCCGTTTCCCCAAAGCTTTGTTCCACTTCTTGGAGCCCATTTTAACCCCACCCATCTCCAAGATTCTATTTTACAGGTTCACTCCTCCTGCCAGACATGCATCCAAGCCAACCCACAAGAAGCTCTCCACATACACCAGCTTCATGAACACCAACCAGGCAAAGATTGACAGGTTAATTTTACCCATATGCCTACTCATAAAAACTCTGTTATCTCTTAACACTTGTGGACACTTTTATAAGATGGATAGAAGCATTTCCAGTCTCCAGGGAAACAGCAGATGTGGTGGCTCAGGGTCATGGAGGTGGTGTCAGAAGCTCTCAACATCTCCTGGACAATGGGACTCATCAAACAACAACTAACTAAGCTCTTCACTGAATCCATGATATATTGGCCCTCGCCTCAGGCCCACCACATGTTCCCCCATGGGCCTGAGCCCTTTTGAGTTGCTTTATGGCAGGCCCTTTCTCCTTTACCATCACCTCCCAGTTTAAACTCCTCCACTGGCGGGATACCTACCCTACCTTTCCCTTTTAAGATCCCTTCTTCATTCAAACTCTGACAGTTGTCTTCCTGCCACTACACCAGTGGACCCTAATGCCTCTAAGGCTGCCTCATTCTCCCCAGAGGACAGAGTACTCCTCAAACAGTTAACTCCTAGGTCTCTCAAGCCTTAATGGACAGGACCTCACATGGTAATCCTTACCACCCCCTTGGCTGCCAAGCTCTTGGGACACCCATGCTGGTACCATCTCTCCAGGCACAAGCAGGCACCTACTCAAAGACACTTGGTCTGTCCAGCAGACAGGACCTTCCACTCTCCGGTTTTCCAGGATGCCATAATAAAGGGCCTCCCTGCTCCTCATTCTGGCACACTCATCTTAAGCAATAACAATTTTTTTCCTAGACACCTGCCTTCTCATCTCCCCCAAGGAAAAGATGCCTGCCTTCTCTGAAATGACATTTTATGGGATGCCTTTCCAGCCACACCTCTCACTAAGCATGGACACTTAGATCTCCCCTCACTACACCACACTCCCCTGTGCCCACAGGAAGTAGCCAGATTTGAGTCTATGCCCTTTGTTCCAAAGAGAGCCTAAATGTTTGTCATAATTACCATTCCAATTTTCTGTCACCCCTATATCCAAAGAGTCTGGAATTTCAAGTTGGAAGCTTAGGCCCCTGCCCCTCGCGTCTATCCCAACCCCCAGGCCTGGTCTGGACTCCAAATCCCAGCAGGCCAGGTCAGGACCATTCCCCAGGGTATTTAAGTGATCCCCCAAAAAAGGAACACATGGTCTCCCTTTCTTCTTCCCAGGAGGTACGTCCTGTGGCTTCCTGGTTCCCCCTCAGGGACACCTGAGAGTGCAGAACTCCCATTAAACCCGAATATTTCTTAATTTGGCTTGTTTTCATTTGGCTTGATTGGGAATATTGTGTTGACAGGGAGCTTGTGTTAGAAAATATTCCTAACGCTACTTATTTTAATGGTGCTGCAGATCAATTTGAGGACTTTTTACATACTAGACAAGTATTCTACCACTGAGCTCCATATTCTGTCCCAAAGTTACTGTACTGTATAAGCTAGTTAAATATGTAAGAATAATTAATCAAAATCATTTCCTATCTTTTTTCATATCCTAAGTTAATGTATGTTCTCTTATTTGAATCTAGTCCTTAAGCTCTGCAACATCACTTGGGAGACTTCTACAATTGAGGACCTTGCTCTCTTCTGTACAACAGTGGATGACAGAAGGCAATGATCTCTACAGTTTTTTGGTAGTGATGTTGCTACTATGTTCTTACACCCCTCTTTTCTACATGTCACACTGTTATTTTAATTTTCTTTCTTTCTTTCTTTCTTTCTTTCTTTCTTTCTTTCTTTCTTT
>JABTXL010020106.1:1456773-1565292 GCA_025134845.1 Neodon shergylaensis | reverse complement strand
TTTCTTTCTTTCTTTCTTTCTTTCTTTCTTTCTTTCTTTCTTTCTTTCTTCCTTTCTTTCTTTCTATCTGTCTTTGCTGTTTCAAAGGCTTTATTTTTACTTGGTCCAAGACTTGAGAGGGGCTCCAGGGCATTACAAAGCTGCCTAGTGGCTTCTTGAGAGGTTCAGGTGAAGGTCCTGAGGTGGGCTGGTGCAGAGCAGAGGTGGAAGCCCCTCAGAAGGAAAGGCCTTAAAGTCATGCTTGAGAGTGAGCCGCTCAAAGAGGTACTCACCCAGAGACACCTGGGGCCCAGCAACCAACCTGTGGTGATGTGGGAAGGTCATTTGTCAATCTGTTGTTTCATTGGTTAATCAATAAAGAAAACTTCTTGGTCTAATAGGTCAGAAAATTAGGTAGGTGGAGTAGACAGAACAGAAGGCTGGGAAGAAGGGAAGTGAGTCATGCCTCTCCTCTCTGGTCAAACGCCATGGATCCTGCCACAAGGTTAGACATGCTGAATCTTTCCTGGTAAGATACCACCTCGTGGTGCTACACAGATTATTAGAAATGGGTTAATCAAGATGTGAGAACTAGCCAAAAAGAGGCTAGAAATAATGGGCCAAGCAGTGTTTAAAATAATACAGTTTCTGTGTAATTATTTCGGGTAAAGCTAGCCGGGTGGTGGGAAGTGGACCACCACTTCTCATTTCAACACTGCAGAGGTTGGTCAGGTGGTTGCCGATCTTCTTGATGACCTTCACCTCCTCATCCAGGAAGTGGTTTTCAAGGAAGTCACAGAGATGAGGATCTGTGTGGGCAGAGCCCAGAGAATGAAGATCCAAGAAGGCCTGGTTCAAGTTCTTCTCCAAGGCCAGGGCAGCTTCCATGGCCTCCTGGATTTTACCCCACTCATCTTGAGATGGCTTCTGCACATTCTGAAAGAGTGTACGGCCTCCACAATCATTCTGCAACTTGAGGAGACACTCTGTGCCCTCGCTCTTCTCCTTGGCCAATTTGCGGAAGAAGTGGCGTACACCCTCCAGAGCCACGTCATCCCGGTCAAAATAGTAACCCAGCAAGAGGTAGGTGTAGAAGGCCCACAGGTACAGGTTGACCAGGCAGTTCACGGCAACCTCAACTTCGGTGGAATAATTCTGCCGAATCTGGGAGAGGCGGTTCACGGCAGCCTCCACATCAGTGGAATAATTCTGACGAATCTGGGAGATCATGGCTGAGACTCAGTCTGGAGCTACCTGCAAAGAGACGGTGCTGGCTGGTCCTGGGAGCTGAAGGCGGTGAGAAGATGGTCACGGAGGCTGTGGCTGCAGATGAGGAGCGGTGGAAGGTAACAAAGGGAGGCCTAGGTTCTGTTCCATCCAAACACTGTTGCAGCAAGACACAGATCCAAGGGATCTCCGAAGGCTGCTCAAACTGTTATTATTTATTTATTTATTTATTTATTTATTTTTTGTGGAGGGTTTCAGGTGCTCACACTTTTGACAAAGCATAAAACTATGGAAGTGCGCCTAATACCAAACCATCATTTCTTCCAAGCCTTAGATTTTTGTTTGTTTTGTCTGTTGTACTCTTAGATGAGTAATTATTCCCACTAAGCACTCTTTTGTTTCTAGTTATGAATGTAGTATGACAGTACTTCTAACGTTAGCCTGGTTTGAAAACTCAATGAGAGAATTTATGGAAAGTACTTTTAAACTAGTATTGTACTATATTGGTTCAGGGTACTATTGCTCCTCTGATACCTAAAAAAGTACAAATTACCAAATCTGTGGTTTCAGTTTCTAAGCTTACATTTTACCTGCTATCAATAATGGTCCAAAAACATTAAATTAAAAAAATTCAGATCTAGGAAGATGGCTCAGCTACTAAAGTACTTCCTGTTCAAGTGTGAGGATTTGAGTTTGAATCACAAGGTCCCAAGTCAAAATTGAAAAGAAAAGTGTTAACACAACTCTATAAGACCAATGTTCCTATTGTGAGATGGGAGATAGAGATTAAACTAGCACTGTGTAGACTATGAAATAATGATACCCTGTCTCAAAAATGTAAAGGTGAGGATCAACACCTGAGATATTCCACATGCATGTTGTGGTCCCCTCATACCTTTACTCATGCACATAGACCTGCAAACACCACATACAAATACAAATCACACACACACAAAGATAGAAGAATTCAGAAATATATAATTCATAATTTTTAATATATTTTATTATACTGTATGTATATCGATTCCTCATTTTAAAAGTAATCATTGTTACCAAAATCTTCCTATGTCTTATTTGTAAATTAAATGTAATCATAGGTATATATGAATAGGGAAATCAAGCAATATAAATGAAACATTGCATCATCTGTCATTTAAGCTTTCATTGGTGACTTGGAACATATTCTCTCTGGATAAGGAGGGACTATAAACTCCTATTAAAGGGGAGAGTTCAAAGCTCTGAAGTATAACCATTGGTATGAAGAGAACAGAGATAGTATTTTCATACTACAAATAGAAGCCTGAGTCATTGCAGTGGGCATAAGAATTTCTTTTCTCATAGCACAGATTTTAGAAAAAGATGGTTGCATGAATATATGAAGATGTTTTAGCTCCATAAAATATTTTACTGAAAATAACCAAAAGTAAGAAGATCTTGCAAAGAACAGTTGTTCAAATAGGATTCAATCTATAACATCCATTCTAAAAAAAAAAAAAAAAAAACAAAAAAAAAACAAAAAAAAAACATAGTTTACTATTTCTAGCACATGTTCTAAGTTAGTTAATAAGTACTTAAAGCATGTGATAATTCTATGGCAGCACCGATATTTCAACATTTTTTTTACATTTTTGTCACTTATTTTTTCATTTATTTTATACATTGATGATGTGGGAAGGTCATTTGTCAATCTTTTGTTTCATTGGTTAATCAATAAAGAAAACTGTTCTGATAAGTCAGAAAATTAGGTAGGTGGAGTAAACAGGACAGAATGCAGGGAGGAAGTGAGGCAATCACCATGCCACTCTTCTCTGAGCCAGACGCCATGCTGCTCCTCTCCAGGGCAGATGCGATGAAGCTCCAGCCCTAGAATCCTTTCCAGTAAGCCACCACTTCATGGTGCTACACAGATTACTAAATATGGGTTAAACAAGATGTGAGAGTAAGCCAGTAAGAGACTAGAGCTAATGGGCCAAGCAGTGTTTAATCGAATACAGTTTGCATGTTGTTATTTCAGGACATAAGCTAGCCAGGCAGCCAAGAGCCTAACGACAGAAATGCAGCCCACAGCTCCTTCTATACCTTGAGAGCAGTTTCCCTTCCCTCTTCTCCTCCTGTTCCCTCTCCTGGCCTCCACTCTGCCCCCTCATCCACTCCTCTTCTGTTTTTGTTCATAAGAGTCAAGCCTCCTATGGTTGTTAACAAAGCATAGCATATCAAATTGAGGTAGGACCAAGCTCTTCCCTTTGTATTAAGGTTGACCAAGGCAACCTAGTATGAGAAATAGGTTTCCAAAAGCCAGTCCAAATGCCAAAGACAAATAGGCTTTGATCCCACTTCTAGGAGTCCCACAAATAAACAAAGCTACACAATTGTCACACATATGTAGAGGGCCTAGGTCGGTCCCATGCACACTTACTAGCTGTCGATCTAAAACCTGTGAGAACCTATGAGCCAGGTTAGTTGTTTCTGTGGTGTATCAGTGAAAATGAATGCAGACAGAAATTGTAATAATATACACAGCTTTAACTGGGAAATAGACTTACAGAACCACAGGTTCCAGTGGAGAACAGGAAAGCAGAAGGGGCGGCCAGGAGCATGCCCACAATCTTTATAAGTAAAAAATATCCTCGGGGGACCCCGCCCTACAAGTAATGTGATTGGCTGGGTATCTCCTACATCTCCCCTTTTTGTCTAAATAAGATAGAGCCAAACCAAATACAACTATATACAATAGTAACAAATAATAAATATAACAAACAATATTGAGCAAGAAACATATAACAAAAGTTTTGCTAAACATTCTACCTCAAGAAGTCTAAATAAGGTAGAGAGTAACTACAATTATCTAATCTTCAACTCTGTCAAAGATCTGAGAAGGGAATTAATATTACTTAACAAACGAGAGATAACCAAAATGTGCAACAAATGACAGAAACAACTGACTACCTGGGCAATCACCCAGTCTTGTTTGCAATGTTGAGTCAACCAACTTTGGCTAAGGCCTAACATAACTAACATACCATTATTAAAGGCAAGGAATTTTCTTAGAACTATCCTACCCTGTCTTGGCAAGATAAGACAATCCTATTTTATCCACTTATGGATATTTTGTATCTTTGTCAGTAGTCGAGGTATGGGTTTTTCTTAACCCAAAGGCCAGTTTTGCCAAGAAGACAAGCTCCCAGTGGAGTGTCTTTGGTGCTCAACGTTCTCTCGGGAGTAGAGTGGTGTCGCCAGGAGTGATTGTGTCTCGTTGGCACAGAATTCTAGGTTAGATAAAAGGCCATTTTCTACAGCTCTTCGAAGAGGCTGAAGATTATATTATCTATACTAAATATAATCTCTATATATCTAAAAGACCTGATTAACCTAAAAATAAATATGACAAACATACAATCCTCAATACCTATCTAACTTGAAGACTAAGAGAATAAACAACTGTGCAATATATGAAGACAATAATCTTCAACTGTAAACAATGTCATTACATGTCAAATGTAAACAATGTTATTATATAAATAATATCAGAGGTAGAAATGTACATTGTAATATGGTAAATGTATCAATACAATATAGACAAAGATATAAGCATGCTCTTATACAAAAATAGAGGTAGGAACACACATTCAATATTCAATATATCAATATATCAATATACAAGAAACAGTACCAGTACAATTTTCTAAAAACAGTAATTCACAAATACCAATCATCCCATCAAACCAGTTAATCCCCCCTTTTTTTAAAGTACGCCTAATTCCATAAAATATCCCCCCCGTTACCTGAATCCTATACCAACCATTAAATGATGTCCCTAACCCTGAGTGCAAACTCTTTTGGGAGAGGGGACGTCGTCCTCTAAAATTGCTTCCAGCTGACATGGGGGCGACGTTCTTCTTATGGGGTCCTGAGAAAGCAAATGATGGTAAAATTCCCAAATTAACCTTTGACCTAAGAAAATTGTAACTAGCCTCTGAGCATTTTGAGAAGGTCCAGCCAGAGTGTTGTCAAAAATGTGCACCATTCGAATTCGTCTCGTGCAGTTGGTACCAAAACACGGGTCTAATTTTAGCACTAAAAAAATTCATGATGTCATAATAACCAGATTGAGTTGATGTTGTGAGACCCCATCTTCACCCTGGAAACTTCAAAGATTACTGTAGGAAAATTTGTTGCTTGTCATGGGAAATTTAAACATTAGCAACAAGGACATATACTGACATATAAAGAAAGACACAGATATGAGGAAAGGCAAAGAAAGTTTATCAAGTATATAATTATTCTTATTCTGTCCCATTTCATGGCTCCTGACCTGAGACAGAAACTCTGAAATATCTCTTATCAACAGGCTTGGGATTAAAGAGGGACTGAGCCATAGTCCAACTCCAAAACCAGCTCTACATATTAATAAAGAAATGTTTGATAATACATATATATATATATATATATATATATATATAAATTAATACTTACATTACATATATAGTTTTATTGCCAATCCTTAGTGGGTTGTAACTAGTTTCCATCCATTAGTAATTAAATATTCAGGGTCCCTTAAATTCTTTGACGATGAGTATTTTCCTGTGGAGATAAGAAAAGAACCCTGCCCCCAACCTATCTGTATTTCTTACCATCAGTATGATTGTCATCCTTGTGAATGAATTGTTATTTATATTTTCCAAGTGGTTTCTCTTCTTCAAGCTGAACCTTTATTAATTTTGACGGTATCCACAATATTTCTTCACCTGTGGAGACAAGAGCAAAACCCCTTCCCCAACGCAGCACATCTCCTGGCTTACATTGTGAGGTCAGCACATTCTTGAAATAAACTGGTTGATTTAGTTCAGTAGACTTTTCCATTATCCAGTGTCTTTCAGCAGCCGTTGTTCCCTTCTCATTAGCGTTGAGAAAAATCAAGGTTAACAAAGCATTATGTAACCTATTTCTGGGGGTGTTTTCCACCCCTTTCTGTTTGTTCAACATATCTTTTATAGTTCGATTTGATCTTTCTATGACTGCTTGACCTGTAGGATTGTATGGTATACCTGTAACATGCTTGATATTATAATAATCAAAAAAAACCGTTTCATTTTCCTAGAGACATAAGCAGGACCATTATCCATCTTTATTTGTGTAGGTATACCCATGATAGCCATGACTTCTAATAAATGAGTGATTACTGAATCAGCTTTTTCTGAACTTAAAGCAGTTGCCCATTGAAAGCCTGAATAAATGTCAATGGTGTGATGAACATATTTTAATTTGCCAAATTCTGCAAAGTGGAACACATCCATCTGCCAAATTTCATTCCTTTGAGTGTGCTTTGGATTAGCCCCTTCAGGCAGTGGTGTTTGGTTATAGAAAGAGCTAATAGGGCACTTCTTTACAATCTTCTTAGCTTGTTGCCATGTAATAGAAAACTCTTTCTTCAAGCCTTTGCTATTAACATGATATTTTTTATGAAATTCAGAGGCTTGTAACACACTACCAATCAATAATTGATCAATTTCTGCATTACCTTGTGCTAGAGGACCTGGCAGACCCGTATGGGATCGGATGTGTGTTTTATACATAGGGCAAAGCCTGTTCTTGATCATATCTTGTACCTAGATAAACAATGAGGTTAGTTCTGTATCATCAGGTATAAATTCAGCAGTTTCAATATGTAAATTAACTCTGCATATTGTGAATCAGTAACTATATTAATAGGTTCTTTAAAATCCCTTAGCACCATAAGAATGGCATATAATTCTGCCTTCTGGACAGAATCATAAGGACTTTGTTCCACCTTACCCAAGTCTTCTGATTTGTAACCTGCCCTCCCTGATTTATTGGCATCAGTATAAAATGTACGGGCTCCAGTTATTGGAGCATCACGGACAATTCGAGGAAGGATCCAAGAAGTTCTCTTTATGAAGTTAAGCCTCTTGCTTTTCTGAAAGTTGTTATTAATGTCTCCCAAATAGTTAGCACAAGCTCTTTGCCATGGTTCATTATCTTCCCATAATTTCTTTAGTTCATCAGCAGTGAAAGGCACTATAATTTCTGCTGGGTCTATGCCTGCTAGTTGACCAAGTCTCAACTTGCCTTTTATAATTAACTCAGAGACTTTTTCCACATAAGTTTTCAGTTTCTTACCTGGTTTATGTGGTAAAAAGATCCATTCCAAGATAATATCATCTCTCTGCATTAAAATTCCTGTAGGAGAAATTCTTGATGGTAGTATGACGAGAATACAATCCAGCTCTGGATTCACCCTGTCCACATGTGCTTGTTGTAATTTTTCCTCAATCATTGTCAGTTCCTTTCCTGCTTCAGCTGTTAATTCTCTGGGACTGTTTAAATCTTTATTACCATCCAAGATTTTGTTCAAATGAATTATTAGATCAGGTGTTATCCCAATAGCTGATCATAGACTGGAAATTTCTCCTAACAGTCTTCGAAAGTCATTAAGAGTCCGGAGGCTATCTCTCCTAATTTGTGCCTTTTGTGTCTTAATTTTTTGCAAACCTATTTTATAACCTAAATAATTAACAGAATCTCCCTTCTGAATCTTTTCAGGAGCAATCTGCAACCCCGTTTAGGTAAAATTATCTTTATTTCATCAAACAGTCTCTCCAAGGTATCCATGTTTGAATCAGATAACAAAATGTCGTCCATGTAATGACATACTATCGATTTGGGAAATTTCTTGCATATCATTTGCAATGGTTGATTTATAAAATATTGGCACAGGGAGGGGCTATTTAACATGCCCTGGGGGAGGACGGCCCACTGTCGTCTCTTTGAATGTTGGGAATTATTATAAGTAGGTACTGTGAAGGCAAACTTTTCTCTATCTTGTTCTTGTAAAGGTATAGTGAAGAAACAATCCTTTAAATCAATAGCTATGAGAGGCCATCCTTTTGGTAATAAAGAAGACAAAGGAATTCCAGATTGCAGTGGGCCCATAGGTTGAATAACCTTGTTGATAGCCCTGAGATCTGTCACCATTCTCCATTTACCTGATTTTTTCTTAACCACAAATACAGGAGAATTCCAAGGGCTGGTAGATTCTTCTATATGTCCAGCATCTAATTGCTCTTGTACCAGCTGTTCTAAGGCCTGTAACTTTTCCTCAGCTAAAGGCCATTGCTTCGTCCATATTGGTTTCTCAGTCAACCATTTTAGAGGCAAGGCTGTTGGTATCTCTGAAGGGACATCAATTGCTTGTTCTTGAACAGCCCGAATGGCCGGTGTTCTCCGTTTGTAATGTCTTTTAATATTATTCTCAGAAATATAGGCTCTAGACGTAGCAGGAATGTTAATTTGGGTATTCCATTGTTGTAATAGGTCACGACCCCATAAATTCACTGCAATATTGGCTACATATGGCCTTAATTTTCCTATTTGTCCCTCTGGCCCTATGCTCTGCCTTACTCAAGATAGGGTTCCAATTCCCAGGAGCTGAACATTTATATCCTGAAGAGACCAATACGGATGCCAAGATTCTGGGGTAATGATACTTACATCTGCACCTGTGTCGAGCAGGCCAGTAATAACAATGCCATTTACACACACTCTTAGCTTTGGTCTTTGATCATTTATAGAAGTTTGCTAAAACACACGGAACTCATCCTTCTGATCATTATTGCTTGTAACAGTAGGCATGGGGCTTCCTAATTATCCTGACGAGGCACGTTCTCTGCAGCAACTGGAAATGACTGAACCATATTTGCCATGGGGGCCTGTGAGGCCCCCCTCTCGCGTTTCCCATCTGTAACAGGTTGCCTTGTCTATCTCTTGTAGACCTGCATTCATTCATCCAGTGTCTGCCTTTCCCACATCTTCTACATATACCTGAAGGCTGAGTCCTCTATTTCTGTTATTTCTAGAAGGTGCATTATTATTATTTCTGAAAATCCGTTGTCTACAATTCCTTTTCATATGGCCCATTTTGCCACAATTAAATCATTTGTTATTCTGGTGTCTTCTTTTACCATTGGAAATTGCTTCTTCTACCCATGCTTCAGTGCCATAGTCAAATGTATCAACATTCAGTGTATGTAAAACCCATTCTTCCATGGGCGCTGATATGAGCTTTAAAGGCCCCAAGATCCTTTTGCATTCCACATTTGCATTTCCATAAGCCAAAGACTCAATTATTATATGTCTTGCTTCTGGGTCAGATATCCCTATTTGTACAGCTTTAGATAGTCTTTATAAAAAGTCACTAAAGAGTTCCCTCTGATTCTGTTTAACTCTGACAAATGATTCCATTCTCTGTCCTGGGTCTCGCACCCTGTCCCAAGCCCTTAAGGCTGCTGTAGTACATATTGAGAGTGTGTGTTCATCATAATTAGCTCGTTCCTGAGGGTCAGAAAAGAGCCCTTCACCTAGAATTTCATCTAGGCAAATGTCAATTCCCTTCACTCTTTCCTGCTGTTCTAAGAGTCTAGCCTCTTGTCTGAATAAGCATTTCCAGTTCAATTGCAGTCCACTCTCAAGTACCATAGAGGCTAACTGAAGCTAGTCCAAGGGCATGGCCCTGTTTGCTGCAGCCCATAATTTTAGCATCTCTTTAACAAAAAAAGCGTGCATCCCAGAAGTCATAACAGCCTGTTTAATTTCTTTGAGATCATTCATACGGACAGGCTCCCATGTACCTTCCTTGATGACCCTAGGGTTTCTCGAACCAATCACTTTCTCTGTTGTTATTACTGGAAAGGCAGGTAGAGCTGTAGGTAGAACTTTGTGATTATTGTCCCGGAGAGATTTACCCACAGATGGAGTTAAAATTTGCCTTTCCACCCTTTGCTCCTCTTCATCTGAATTTAGAAATTCCTCAACCTTTTCAATTCTATTCACCATTGCCTTCTGCAATGTCTGAATCTCCTGTCCAGAATTATGTTCCAAAGCCTTCATTGAGGATTCTAAAGTATGAAGTTTGTCCATCTTTGGACATAATTTTTATGGCATAAACCGTGCCTTCTTGTATTGACAATCTTTCCGCCAATATGTCATAAGCTTTAGACAAAATTCGATTGTCACATTCAACAGTTTTGATTCTCTCAGTTAATGTTTCAGTTCCTACAGAAGGAGATTGAAGCTTACAATCCAAATCAGCTGTTCCCTCTTCCATAGTAATGAATTTCTCCTTAATATCAGCCATTAATGTTTCCCTTCCTACAGAAAGGGACTGAAGCTTACGATCCAAATCAGCTGTTCCCTCTTCCATAGTAATGAATTTCTCCTTAACATCAGCCTGTACCTTTTCTAAATTTTGCTCAGTTGATCAAGTCATATTAAACAAAGATCTGTTCTCTTCCTGGAGAACTTCAAACTGATTCTTGAGAAGATTGTTGTCATTCTCAATTGTTTTTAAGCGTTCAATCTCGGCCTTAAGAATCCTGGATTCATTTCGTAAAGACTTTATCATATTTCTATTATCAAACCATATAGTACCAAGGAAAACTAAGAATCCCAGAAAGATCCATAGATGTGGGGTGACAGACACCACTTGTAAAATCTCCCACATGGTACAATAAAAAGGCTGTTAAAGTCTTGAATGGTAACGTTTTCAGAAATTTTCAATCAAATCTGTATTTATGTTTATTTATAAAAGAAAATTTTTACCTGTAATGGCCGTTTCCTGCCAGCAGATGGTTGTGGTGGCAAAGTACACATGAGTCCAAGTGGCAGGAGTCAGAGCCTGTCTGAAAAGTCTACTCAAAACCCCAAACTGAAAGTTAATTGTAAACAGCAGTGGGGAGGGCCAGGAAACAGGGCAGAGCCAAGGCCAGACTCAGCTTTGAGTTAGGTAAGTGGTTCCTTTGTCACAAACAGGGATTCGCCCTGGTGCTGCAAAACCGCAGACGCCTGAGCTTTTGCTTATTCAGGCAGCGGGGTTCTGCTTATTCAGGCAGTGGCTGCAAACTCAGTCAATGGCTATGGCGTGAGTGGCCGAGTATATCTCCACTCGGCACCGGGGCCCCAGTCACATACTAAAAAACAGCAGGGTGCCTGGCAGCTGGGCCGGGAGCGTGCTGTGTTTTTATAACCCAGGTAGAGGGCTGCGAGATTGGGGCATGTAGCTCTCTCAAAGTAAAATTCAAGCCTACGTCCCGAGCCACTCGGGGCGGGGGCAAAAAAGCCCGACATTGGTGCGCCAAGTGTATTGGCGAAAATGAATGCTGATAGAAATTGTAATAATATATCAGCTTTAATTGGGAAATAGACTTACAGAACTAGAGGTTCCAGAGGAGAACAGGAAAGCAGAAGCGGCGGCTGGGAGCATGCCTACAATCTTTATAAGTAAAAAATATCCTCGGGGGACCCTGCCCTAGATTAGCTGGGTCTCTCCTACACTGTGTGTTCCTTTATGATGACTTTGACCCTCCTGGTTTATACAATTCTTCCGCCCTCTCTTCAACAGGATTCCTGGAGTTCAGACCAATGCTTAGTTTTGGATCTTTACATCTGCTTCCATCAGATACTGGAATGAAGTCTCTCTGATGACAATTACAATAGTAACCAATCTGATTACATCAGATGGCAAGTTCAGGCACCCTCTCCACTATTGCTAGGAGTTGGGTCATTCTTGTGGATTCCTGGGAGTCTCGGTACCAGATTTCTCCCTGACCACAAAAAGACCACCCCTACAAAGTCATCTCTTTTATTATTCTTCCCTCCATCCTGTGCCCCAACCCACCCAACACAATCCCTTATGGCCCCCCACACTCACAGTTTACCCAGGAGATCTCTTCTAATTTCCCAGTAAAATCCATGCTTCTCTCTTTGGACCCTCCTTGTTACCTAGCCTCTCTAGGGCTGTGAATTGTAGCATAGCTATCCTTTACTTTACAGTTAATATCCTCTTCTGAGTGAGTACATATCATGCTTGTCTGTCTGCTTCAGTGTAAGTGGACTAATATTGATACACTTGGATATGAGGATTATGCATAGGGGTAGATATAAATCCATTTGCATTCTTCTATATGCCAACATCCAATTGTCCCACCACCGTTTGTTGTATATGCTTTCTTTTTCCCAGTGTATAATTTTGGCTTCTTTGTCAAAAATCAGGTGTTCATAGGTATGTGGATTCATGTCAGTTTCTTTGTCTTGATTTTGTTTATCTACCTGTCTGTTTTGCATGCCAAACCCATGCTGTTTTTATTACTTTAGCTCTATACCAGAGCTTGAAATCAGAGATGGTGATACCTCCAGAATTTTCTTTATTGTTCAGGACTGTGTTTTTTGTTTTACCATACATATTTGATTATTGTATTGGAATTTTAATGGGAATTGCATTGAATATTTAGATTGTTTTTGGTGAGATTTCCATTTTTATTATATTAATCCTGCTGATCCATGAGCATGGGATATCTTTCCATCCTCTGATATCTTCTCTAAGTTCTTCAAAAACTTAAAATTCTTGTCATAGAGATCTTTCACTTAGTTAGAGTTAACTGAAGATATTGTATACTATTTGTGGCTATTATAAAGCATGTTGTTACCCTGATTTTTTTCTCAGGCCCTTTATCATTTGTAGATAGGAGGGCTACTGATTTTTTGTTGTTGTTGTTGTTAATCTTGTACCCAGCTATTCACTAAAGGTGTTTGTAAACTGTAGGTGCTCCCTGGTAGAATGTTTGGGGTCACTTTTGTATATCATTATGTCATTTGCAAATAAGAAAAAAAATGACTTCTTCCTTTTCAGTTGGTATCCACTTGATCTCTTTTTGTTGTCTTATCAGTCTAGCTAGAGCTTCAAGTACTACATTGAATCAATATGGAGAGAGTGAACAGTCTTGTATTGCTCCTGATTTTAGTGGCATTGCTTTGAGTTTCTCAACATTGAATTTGATGTTGGCTGTTGGTTTCCTGTATGTTACTTTTATTAAGTTTAGGTTTGTTTCTTGGATACCTGATTTCTCCAAGACCTTTATCATAAAGGGGTGCTTGGTATTGTCAAAGGTGTTTTCAGTATTTAATCAGATGGTCCTGTCTTTTTATTCTTTCTGTTTGTTTATGTGGTGGATTTCACTGAAAATTATTCAGATGTTGAACTATCCCTGCATCTCTGGAATGAACAATGGATAATCTTTTTGCTGTTTTTGGATTCAATTTGACAGTATTTTGTGAAATATTCCTGCATCAATATTAATGAGGGAAAAATGGTCTGTAATTCTCTTCCTTTGTTTAGACTTTGTGTGGTTTGGATATTAGGGTAACTGTAGCATCATCAAAAGAATTTGGCAATGTTTCTTCTGTTTCTGTTGTGTGAAACAACTTGAGGAGTACTGGTGTAGCTCTTGTTTAAAATTCTTGTAGAATTCTGCACTAAAACAATCTTGCCCTGTGTTTTTTTTTTCAGACTGCTGGGAGGTTTTAATGACTGCTTCTATTTCCTTAGTGGTTATAGGGCTATTTAAATTGTTCATCTGGCCTTGATTTAATTTTTATATGTGTTACCTATCAAGAACCTTGGCCATTTATTTTAGATTTTCCAATCTTGTGGAGTACAGGTTTTTGAAGTATAATTTAATGATTCTCTGGATTTCCTCAGTGTCTGTTATGTCCCCCTTTTTGTTTATGAATTTGTTAATTTGGATATTTTCTTTCTGTCTTTTAGTTAGTTTGAATAAGGATTGCTCTCTTTTGTTGATTTTCTCAAAGAACCAACTCTGTTTCATTGATTCTTTGAATTTTTCTCTTTGTATTTTTTTATTCATTCCAGCCTTCGTTGATTATTTCCTTCTATCTACTCCTCCTGGATGTGTTTGCTTCTTTTAATTCTAGAGCTTTCAGGTGTGCTGTTAAGTTACTAGGGTGAGATTTCACTAAATTCTTTATATAGACACTTAGTGTTATGATCTTTTCTCTTAGCATTACTTCCATTTTGTCCCGTAATTTTGGGTATATTGTGCATTCATTTTCATTGAATTTCAGGAAGTCTCTAATTTCTTTATTTCTTCCTCGATCCAGTGGCAATTCAGTTGAGAGTTGTTCAGTTTCCATGAGTTTGTAGTCTTTCTGTAGTTTGTGGTTTTGTTGAGCTCTAACTTTAACTCATCATGATCTAATAAGATACATTTGTATCTGTTGAGATTTGCATTGTGATGGAATATGTAGTCAATTTTTAGAAAAGGTTCCATGAGGTTCTGAGAAAGTATTTTCTTTTTTGTTTGTATGAAATGTTCTAGGGATGTCTGTTAAGTCCATTTAAGTCATAACATCTGTTAATTCTCTATTTCTCTGATTAGTTTCTGTCCAGCAGGCCTGTACATTGGTGAGAGTGGGGTGTTGAAGTCTCCCACTGTTGATGTGTGGGGTTTTATGTGTAATTTAAGATTTAGTTACAAATGTGGATGCACTTTCATCTTGATAGGTTTTTCCTTTCATGAATAGGAAATGTCCTTCTCCATCTTTCTTTATTAAGTTTAGCTTGAAATCTATTTTGTTAGGAATTAGGATAGCTATACCCACTTGTTTTTTAGGTCAATTTTATTGAAAAATCTCTTCTCAACCCTTTGCTATGAGGCAATGTCTGTATTTGAAATTGATGTTTGTTTCTTGTATGCAGCAAAAGGATCGATCCTGTTTTCGTACACATTCTGTTTACCTGTGTCTTTATTGGTGAGGTGAATCCACTGATATTAAGAAATATTAATGACTAGAACTTGTTAATTCTTGTTATTTTGGGGTTTTGGTAATGGTAGTCATAGTATATGTGTGTGTTTCCCTTCTTTGGGTTTTGCTGGTGTGAGATTTTTTATTGTCTCTGTTTTCATGAAACAGCTAACTTCCTTGTTTTGGAATTTTCCTTCTAGCACTTTCTGTAGGGCTTGATTTGTGGATAAGTATTGTTTAAATATGGTTTTATCATGAAATATCTTGATTTCACCATCTATGATGATTAAATTTTGCTGGGTATTGTAGTGTGGGCTGATATTCATGGTCTGTAAAATATTTGTCCAGGCTCTTCTAATTTTTAGTGTCTCCATTGAGATATCAGGTATAATTTTAACAGGTCTGCCTTTATACATTACTTGGCTTTTCTCCTTTGTATTTCTTAATATTCTTTCTTTATTTTGTATGTTTAGTGTTTTGATTATAATGTGGCAAGGGGACTTTCTCATTTTTGGTCCAACTTATTTAGTGCTTTGTAAGTTCCTTGTATCTTTATAGGTATTTCCTTCTTTAGGTTGGGAATGCTATTTTTGTGTGTGTGTGTTTTTTTTATTTATTGAAAAAAAAATCCCTGCTTCCTCCCAGCCTCCCATTTCCCTCCCCCTCTTCCCGCCCCTCTTTCCCTCCCCCCACTCCTCTCCCCCTTCCTCTCAAGTCTGAAGAGCAGTCAGGGTTCCCTGCCCTGTGGAAAGTCCAGGGTCTTCTCCCCTCCATCCAGGTCTAGGAAGGTGAACATCCAAACTGGCTAGGCTCCCACAAAGCCAAAACATGAAGTAGGAACAAAACCCCATGCCATTGTCCTTGGCTTCTCATCAGCCCTCATTGTCCGCCATGTTCAGAGAGTCCGGTTTTATCCCATGCTTTTTCAGTCACAGTCCAGCTGGCCTTGGTTAGCTCCCAATAGATCAGCCCCACTGTCTCGGTGGATGGGCACACCTCTCGTGGTCCTGATTTCCATGCTCATGTTCTCCCTCTTTTCTGCTCCTCATTGGGACTTTGGGAGCTTAGTCCGATGCTCCAGTGTGGGTCTCTGTCTCTATCTCCATCCATCGCTAGATGAAGGTTCTATGGTGATATGCAAGATATTCATCAGTATGGTTATAGGATAGGGTCATTTCAGGTTCCTTATCCTCAGCTGCCCAAGGAACTATCTGGGGACATTGCCCTGGGCACCTGGGTACCACTCTAGGTTCATGTCTCTTACCAACCCTAAGGTGGTTGCTTAATTAAGTTATGTGATTCCCTGCTCCTCTATCCAACCTTGTTTTAACCCCAATCATCCCGTTTCCCCAAGTACCTCCCCTCCTCCCCTTCTCACTTTGGTCTCCCTATCTCCCCTTACCCCCATTCCACCCCACCCCCAAGGTCCCAATTTTTTGCCCAGCAATCTTGTCTATTTCCCATAGCAGGGATAATAACTATATGTTTTTCTTTCGGTTCAACTTCTTATTTAGATTCTTTAGGATCACAAACTATAGACTCAGTGACCTATATTTATGGCTAGAAACCAAATATGAGTGAGTACATCCCATGATCCTCTTTTTGGGTCTGGGTTACCTCACTCAGGATAGTGTTTTCTATTTCCATCCATTTACATGCAAAATTCGAGAAGTCATTGTTTTTTATGGCAGAGTAGTATTCTAATGTGTATGTATTCCACACTTTAGTCATCCATTCTTCCATTGAAGGACATCTAGGTTGTTTCCAGGTTCTGGCTATTACAAATAATGCTGCTATGAACATAGTTGAACAAATCCTTTTGTCATATGATAGGGCATCTCTTGGGTATATTCGCAGGAGTGGTATTGCTGGGTCCAGGAGTAGGTTGATCCCAAATTTCCAGAGAAACCGCCACACTGATTTCCAAAGTGGTTGCAGGAGATTGCATTCCCACCAGCAATGGATGAGTGTATCCCTTTCTCCACAGCCTCTCCAGCAAAGGCTATCATTGGTGTTTTTGATTTTAGCCATTCTGACAGGTGTAAGATGATATCTCAAAGTTGTTTTGATTTGCATCTCCCTAATCACTAAGGAGGTTGAGCATGACCTTAAGTGTCTTTTGGCCATTTGAACTTCTTCTGTTAAGAATTCTCTGTTCAGTTCAGTGCCCCATTTTTTAATTGGGTTAATTAGCATTTTCAAGTCTAGTTTCCTGAGTACTTTATAAATTTTGGAGATCAGACCTTTGTCTGTTGCAGGGTTGGTGAAGATCTTCTCCCAGTCAGTGGGTTGCCTTTTTGTCTTAGTGACAGTGTCCTTTGCTTTACAGAAGCTTCTCAGTTTCAGTAGGTCCCATTTATTCAATGTTGCCCTTAATGTCTGTGCTGCTGGGGTTATACTTAGGAAGCGATCTATCTGTTGTAGGGTACTTCCCACTTTCTCTTCTATCAGGTTCAGTGTGTTCGGACTGATATTGAGGTCTTTGATCCATTTGGACTTGAATTTTGTGCTTGGTGATAGACATGGGTCTATTTTCATTCTTCTACAGGTTGACATCCAGTTGTGCCAGCACCATTTGTTGAAGATGCTTTCTTTCCTCCATTGTATACTTTTAGCTCCTTTATCGAAAATGAGGTGTTCATAGGTTTGTGGGATAAAAACTGGGTCTTCTATACGATTCCATTGGTCGACCTCTCTGTTTATATGCCAGTACCATGCTGTTTTCATTACTGTAGCTCTGTAATAGAGTTTGAAGTCAGGGATTGTAATGCCTCCAGAAGTTCCTTTATTGTATAAGCTTGTTTTGGCTATCCTGGGTTTTTTGTTTTTCCATATAAAGTTGATTAATGTCCTCTCAAGATTTGTGAAGAATTTTGATGGGACCTTGATGGGGATTGCATTGAATCTATAAATAGCCTTTGGTAGAATTGCCATTTTTACTATGTTGATCCTCCCAATCCAAGAGCAAGGGAGATCCTTCCATTTTCTGGTGTCCTCTTCAATTTCTTTCTTCAATGCCTTAAAGTTCTTGTCAAATAGATCTTTCACGTCCTTGGTTAGAGTTATCGCAAGATATTTTATTCTGTTTGTGGCTATCGTGAATGGTGATGATTCTCTGATTTCCCTCTCTGCTTCCTTATCCTTAGTGTATAGGATGGCCACTGATTTTTTGGAGTTGATCTTGTATCCTGCCACATTACTAAAGGTGTTTATCAGCTGTAGGAGTTCTTTGGTGGAGTTTTGGGGGTCACTTATGTACACTATGATATCATCTGCAAATAACGAAAGTTTAACTTCTTCTTTTCCGATTCGAATCCCCTTGATCCCCTTATGTTGTCTTATTGCTATTGCTAGAACTTCAAGCACTATATTGAAGAGATATGGCGAGAGTGGGCAGCCTTGTCGTGTTCCTGAGTTTAATGGGATGGCTTTGAGTTTCTCTCCGTTTAATTTGATGTTAGCTGTCGGCTTGCTGTATATAGCTTTTATTATATTTAGGTATGACCCTTGTATCCCTAATCTCTCCAAGACTTTTATCATAAAGGGATGTTGAATTTTGTCAAATGCTTTTTCAGCATCTAATGAAACGATCATATGGTTTTTTTCTTTCAGTTTATTTACATGATGAATTACATTGATATATTTTCATATGTTGAACCAGCCCTGCATCTCTAGGATGAAGCCTACTTGATCATAATGGATAATTTTTCTAATGTGATCTTCTATTCGGTTTGCCAGTATTTTGTTGAGGATTTTTGCATCAATGTTCCTGAGTGAGATTGGCCTATAATTCTCTTTCTTGGTTTTGGTATCAGAGTAACTGTAGCTTCATGAAAGGAATTTGGCACTGATTCTTCTGTCTCTATGTTGTGAAATACATTAAGGAGTATAGGTATTAGGTCTTCTTGGAAGTTCTGGTAGAATTCCGCATTGAAACCATCTGGTCCTGGGCTTTTTTTGGTTGGGAGAATTTTAATAACCGCTTCTATTTCTTCGCGAATAACAGGTCTATTCAGATTGTTCACCTGTTCCTGGTTTAACTTTGGTATATGGTATTTATCTAAAAAAAGTGTCCATTTCTTTCAGATTTTCTAGTTTTGTGGCATACAGGCTTTTGTAGTAAGATCTAATGATTCTCTGAATTTCCTCTGTGTCTGTGGTTATGTCCCCCTTTTCATTTCTGATCTTATTAATTTGCAAATTCTCTCTCTGCCGATTGATTAGTTTGGATAGGGGTTTATCAATCTAGTTGATTTTCTCCAGGAACCAGCTTTTTGTTTCATTGATTCTTTGGATTGTTTTCTGTGTTTCTGTTTTGTTGATTTCGGCCCTCGGTTTGATTATTTCCAGTCTTCTACTCCTCCTAGGTGAGTCTGCTTATTTTTTTTCTAGAGCTTTCAGTTGGGCTGTTAAGTCTCCAATGTGTGCTTTCTCTGTTTTCTTTATGTGGGTACTTAGTGCTATGAACTTTCCTCTTAGGACTGCTTTCATTGTGTCCCATAAGTTTGAATATGTTGTTTCTTTATTTTCATTGAATTCCAGGAAGACTTTAATTTCTTTCTTTATTTCTTCCTTAATCCAGGTGTGGTTCAGTAGTTGACTGTTCAGTTTCCATGAATTTGTAGGCTTTCTGGGGGTAGCCTTGTTGTTGAATTCTAACTTTAATCCATGGTGATCTAATAAGACACAGGTGGTTACTAATATTTTTTTGTAATTGTGGATGTTTGCTTTGTTACTGACTGTGTGGTCAATTTTCGAGAAGGTTCCATGAGCTGCAGAGAAGAAGGTATATTCTTTCCTATTTGGGTGGAATGTTCTATAGATGTCTGTTAATTCCATTTGCTTCATTACCTCCATTAATTCTCTTGTTTCTCTTTTAGGTTTCTGTCTGATTGACCTGTCCATTGGTGAGAGAGGAGTGTTGAAGTCTCCTACTATTAGTGTGTGTGGTTTGATGGCTGCCTTGAGTTTTAGCAATGTTTCTTTTATGTACGTGGGTGCTTTTATATTAGAGGCATAGATATTCAGGATTGAGACTTCATCCTGATGAATTGTTCCTGTTATGAGTATAAAATGCCCCTCTCCATCTCTTCTGATTGATTTAAGTTTGAAGTCAACTTTGTTAGAAATTAGTATGGCCACACCTGCTTGTTTCTTAGGTCCATTCGCTTGATAAGTCTTTTCCCAGCCCTTTACTCTGAGTAGGTGCCTGTCTTTGTGGTTGAGGTGTGTTTCTTGTAAACAGCAGAATGTTGAATCCTGTTTTCTTATCCAATCTCTTAGTCTGTGCCTTTTTATAGGTGAGTTGAGTCCACTGACATTAAGTGATATTAATGACCAGTGGTTGTTAACTCCGGTCATTTTTTTTAGTTGTAGAGTTTGTGTGTTTGCCCTCCTTGAGTTGTGCTGGTGAGGGGTCTCTAGATGTCTGAGTTATTGTGGTTAGTGCTTTTCCTTCTATTACTTTCTGTAAGGCTGGATTTGTTGCTACATATTGTTTAAAGTTGTTTTTATCCTGGAAAATTTTATTTTCTCCATATATAGTGAACGAAAGCTTGGCTGTGTATAGTAGTCTGGGCTTACATCCATAGTCTCTTAGTTTCTGCAATACATCTATACAGGACCGTCTGGCTTTCATGGTTTCCATGGAGAAGTCAGGTGTAAGTCTGATAGGTTTACCTTTATAAGTAACTTGGCCTTTTTCCTTTGCAGCTCTTAATATTCTTTCTTCATTCTGTATGCTTTGTGTTTTGATTATTAAATGGCGAGGGGATTTTTTTTTATCCAGCCTATTCCGTGTTCTGTATGCTTCTTGAACCTTCATAGGTATATCTTTTTTTAGGTTGGGAAAGTTTTCTTCTATAATTTTATTAAATATATTTTCTGGACCGTTGAGCTGCACTTCTCCTTCTTCTACTCCAATTATTCCTAGGTTTGGTCTTTTTATTGTGTCCCAGATTTCCTGAATGTTTTGTGATGAGAGTTTGTTGGACTTGCTGTTTTCTTTGATCAGGGTGTTTATTTTCTCTATGGTATCTTCAGAATCTGAGATTCTTTCTTTTATCTCTTGTATTCTGTTGGTTATGCTTGTTTCTGTAGTCTCTGTTTGTGTTTTCTTCTTTTACTCCATTTCAGTTTTCAAGTCTTGAACTGTTTCCATTATCTGTTTGATTGTTTTTCCTCGGTTTTCTAGGGTATCATTCACTGATTTATTCAATTCTTCAAACTTTCTGTTATATTTCTCATCCATTTCTATAAGGGCGTTCTTTACATGTTGTTTAAGGGCATCAATCACTTTCATAAAGTCATTTTTTTCTACTTCTTCTTGATTAAGGTGTTCCTGTCCTCCCTGTTGTGAGGTCGCTGGTTTCTTGTGGTTTCGTGTTGCTTTTCAGATAGTTGGGTGAATTCTTGCATTGGCGCCTGCCCATCTCTTCCTCCGAATGCTCCCCTTTGGATCTTCTTTAACAGGATCTGGTCTTCTTACCTATTGATGTACCTTCCCAGTGATGGCTCTCCCCAGTGATAGCTCTCCTGGTGCCGAGATCAGACTCCGTGCCCAATGATGACTCTCCCCAATGCTGGCTCTCTTGGCGCCGAGATTGGGTCTCCGTGCTGGTTGGGTAGCTTGTAAACAAAGCACCTACCTTCCTTGGTGCAGGCAGGCTATTGAAACAAAGGAACTTCCGCCTACCTGGGTTCCCTGAGGATTCGGACCCAGTGTCAGCAACTCACCCTGTGCTGGCTCTCCTGTTGCCGAGATCAGGTCTCCGTGCTGGTTGGGTAGCTCATAAACAAAGTGCCTACCTTCCTTGGTGCAGGCTGGCTGCTGAAACAAAGGAACTCCCGCCCACCTGGGTGCCCTGAGGATTCGGACCCAGTGCCCTGACAGGCTGAGCTGGGTGATGTTATATGCCCAAAGAGGGCAGAGGGGCAGGAGCAGGGAGGGTTCTGGATGCAAGCTGGGTGGGATAGGAAGAAAGAGGCAGTATACAGGGAGTAGAGGCCCTGCAGAGAGCCCAGGAAGGATAGAGGGTTGAGGAACTTCTGAGTTCCCTGTTCTGGGCTGATGCCACGGGGTCAGCAACTCACCCTGTGCTGGCTTTCCTGTCGCCAAGATCAGGTCTCCGTGCTGGTAGGGTAGCTCGTAAACAAAGCGCCTACCTTGCTTGGTGCAGGCAGGCTACTGAAATAAAGGAACTCCTGCCCACCTGGGTGCCCTGAGAATTCGGACCCAGTACCCAGACAGGCTGAGCTGGGTGATGTTATGTGCCCAAAGAGCGGGAATGTTTTTTTCTATGATTTTGTTAAATACATTTTCTATGATTTTGAGCTAGAATTCTTCTTCCATTCCTGTTATTCTTAGGTTCAGATTTTTCATGCTCTCTCAGATTTCCTAGATGTTATATGTTAGGATTTTTTTTAATTGAACATTTTCTTTGACCACTGAATTTATTTACTCTATTGTATCTTCAATACCTGAGATTCTCTCTTCCATCTTTTGTATTCTGTTGCTTATGCTTTCATCTGACGTTTCTGTTCACTTACCCAGATTTTTCATTTCCAGATTTTTCTTGGTTTGTATTTTCTTTATTGCTTCTATTTCAATATTCAATTCCTGAACCATTTTCTTCACTTGTTTGATTTTTTTCTTGACTTTCTTGGTTTCCTTTAAGGGATTTGTTGATTTTTTTTTCCATTTTTTCACTTGTTTTTCTTCGATTTCTTGAAAAGAAATTTTCATTTTCTTTTCAGGGTCCTCTATCATCTTTAGAAAGTTATTTTTAAGGTCATCTTCTTGTGCTACAGCTGCACTGGAATGTTCAGGTCTTGCTCTTGTATGGTCACTGGGTTCTTGTGGTACCATCTTGCCCTTTCTGTCACTTAATGCATTCTTACAAAGGCATTTACACATTTGGATATGGGATGATTGTGGGCCTGGATGTTGATTATTGTGTTTTTTCTTTATTAGATGGATGTTTTGTTCCTTTATTATCTGTCCTTTATTTTCTTCTAGCCTGAATGGACAAAGATTCTTGTGACTGGAAGGTCTTCAGGTCCAGAAGGCATCTCAGGAGAGGTTTATATGACTTTGGGTGCCTACATTCAGTGTATCCTAATGTCCTTCCAATTGATATGGACTGTACCTGTGCTTCTGGAGTCCTCTGGAGTTACAGGGAAGGGCTGATGACAGCAAGGATAATGAGGTATGTGGGGTTGGTTGGCAGAGGGCTTTTGGGGAAACAGAATCTACTGGATGGCTGTAGTAGTGGTCCAGGCTGCAGACAGGCCTTTTACCTACTGGCCAGCTGGTGAAGACTTCACAAAAGCATTAGAGTTCCACTAGAGTTTGGGGCCAGGCCCAGCTACCTTGCCAATGCTGAGATGGGAGGGGCAGGGTCACAAGACAAGTCCTGGGGATTAGGGTTCTGGTGTTTGGGCCAGCTCAGCTGGGAGGCCAGTAATGCACTAGTGCTTTCAACTGGTGTGGGCTGTACCTATGCCTATGGAAAAGGCTGATCATGTGGAGAATGATGTGGTAGGTAGAATTGGGTGATGGAGTTGATCTTGGGAGAACAAAATCCAGTGAGTGGCAGTAGTGGTAGTCCAGTCTGCAGGCAGGTCTCTCTCCTGCTGATTGGCTCTGTTCAGTATTTCAATATTGAATGCACACAAATATGCTGATGAAGACTAATGCATTATTGACATAGTCAAATAATATCATAAGCAATAATAATAGTAATGGAGGTGGAACAAAACTTTAGTGGTGATAATTCATGTATATATTTAAATAAAAACACTTCCAGTTGATTGTTAAATACATATTTTGTATGTAAAACATACTTCAATAAAGTAATGTCTTAAATAAAATAAATATTAGAAATGAAAAAAATGCCTTGGCACAAAGTAGGTATCAGTAAGTATTTACTAATTAAAAAAATTTCATGAAAGACACAGTACTTATAAAAGGAAAAGAAGGCACACCAGGCTGAAAATATCCTAAATCCCTACAACTCCAAAAGCATAATAGTAGAGAAGGGGATTATGCTGCAAGTGTAGAAAAATGTTCTAGGCCTATCAAACAATGACAACAAAAGGTAGAGGTAGAAAATCTGATTCTATTGTTACTACTCTTTATTTGAAATGAAAACATTTCTTTGGGGCAGGAGAGAGAGATTGTTCAACAATTAAGAGCACCTGATGCTCTAATAGGGGACTTGCATTCAGGCCCATCAGCCACATGGTAGCTGTTTATACTTCCTATTCCAGGAGGTCCATTGCCATCTTCTATCATTTCTGGGCATTAGGAAAATAGGTGATTCACATACATACATGCAGATACCAACATATACTCATAAAACAAATTGATTTTGACTTTTAAAAATACAATTAAATATCCCTCATGATGAAATGATATGAATTTCTGTTCTCAGCATAACATCCCAGAAGAATTATAAAGAAGAAATAGTCAATAGAAATAAGTGTGTGTAAATGAGATTACTTTGAATTATGTTTCTAAAATGTTTTTAAGGTTTGTTTATTCTAAAATCTTTTAAAAATATTCACTAAAATTCAGTTTTACTGTTGAAATATGAGTGGCTGGCTACGTTCCTACCACCCGGCCACCTGCATGGCTAGCTTTATACCCGAAATAATTACACAGAAACTGTATTCTTTTAAACACTGCTTGGCCTATTAGTTTTAAGCTCTTACTGGCTAGCTCTTACATATTGATCTAACCCATTTTTAATAATCTGGGTAGCCCACGAGGTGGCTTACCAGGGAAGATCTTAACCTGCGGCTGTGTCAGGTGGGAGAATCATGGCGACTGCCTGACTCGGCTTCTTTCTCCCAGCATTCTGTTCTGTCTACTCCGCCTACCTAATTTTCTGTCCTATCAGGCCAAGCAGTTTTCTTTATTAGTTAACCAATGAAAGCAACAGATAAGATACAAGACCCACCTCCATCAGTTTTACTTTTTATTATCTTTATTTTTTTAATTTTTTTTGATTCTTTGTGAATTTCATATTATGCACCTCAATCCTACTCATCTCTCCATCCTTCCATATCCGCCTTTTGCGTTTGCAACCTCCCCAACAAAAAAAATAAAAAATAAAAGTGATAAAAAATAAAATATAAAATTAAAAATGGAGAAAGCAAAGCAAAATCTCATCATGGAAGCTATGGTATGTGATGTTGTGCCAACCAGTTTACCTTTTTTTTTTTCAAATAACTTTACTTGAAAATGTTCTTACTAATAAGTCATTGGTCTGGGATAGCTTGTTATTGCCCTGTATTGTGGAGATCCTGCAACTCTTTTTCTGCAGGAATGTCCTCTGCCTCTTCATTTGCTCCAGCATTTCTTAGATAGTATAGATGCTGGACTGGGGCAACTCAAAGCCCTGGATCTGGGCCTAGGTGGTAGACAAGTTGATAAGCTTGCTCACTTTCCTATACCCATGCCTTCAGGGCCAACTCTTCCACTTTGCCCAGGTGAGGGGTAGGACCAAATCTCCTGCCTGCAAATTTACTTTTTAATAAACCATCATGTGTATGTTATTTTGACATTTATGTTCTCTACAGTTCTATGTATAAAAGCAAAAGGTCTTTTTAACTCAGGAATGCATAATATAATTTTTAATATATGATCTTAACCTGAGGAGAAATCTACATATGTTCTGAACAGCTTATCATTGTTATTGTCATTGTTGCATGTAAACCATGCAATAGAGCTCCCATGGAAAGTATAGACTAAAGAGCCAAAGGGGTAAAGCTGAGTTTTTCTAATTATGAATAAGCTATAAAAATTTCCTCGTGTGCACAGACACAGTCATGCATTTAGAATTTATAAGCTACAAGACCTGTGCAAATCAAAATATTCAGGAAATCACAGAGATACAACATGAGTCATCTGGATATCTATGTACATTGTTAGTCTAGTTTCTCTCATGTGCTGGATCTATAGATGTTTCATTGTGTTCTTCTCTACATTTGTCTGTTCCTATAATTTTTATGAAAACACATATTTAACTGATTCTTCACCTTTGATCAGTTTTGATACTACATTTATTTCCAAATAAATTTTTATCCTGAAAATTCTTTTTTCCTTTCTTTTTTTTCACCTAGAGGGCCTCTGGTTTCTCTGTTTTTAAAGTAAGATGATGACACAGAGCCCAATCTTTTGTATTTCAGTAATGAGTACTATATTCTTTGCTATCTTATTAAGTCACATTTTCACCAGAAGGCAAGATATTTCATGAGAAAAATGGTGATAAAAGCAGCAAACCCTGGCTATAATATTTACAGCATTTTTAAAATATGTAACAAATTCTGAAATCTAATCTCTCAATTTTCCATGCAAATAGTTTCACCAATTTCATTAACAGTATTGTCTGTACAGAACAACATATTATAATCAATTTGTTTTTATTTTATTGTGTGTTATGATTTTTTTATATTTTTCCTAACTTATTAGGTTCATATATAGATATAGATATTCAGTGAAAATTAAAATTTATCTTCCTTGTGCTTATCTTTCTATTCAAAAATAACTTTATAGTAACTAACTTGACCAAATCCAGGAAGATTATTTTCTCATGCTTACTTTATAAGTGACAATAATGATTCACTTTACCGAGAGTCTAGATTTTATTTCTTTCATTTTTGGCATCATTGTCCTAATGCTAGCACTCTGTAATACTTTTAGCAATTTTCCGCTCCATTAACCCAAATCCTTCCTTGATGATACACTTGATGCTTAGTAACTTGAAATATATTTTTTTTTTATTTTTCTTTCTCTCCTCCAACTTTTTTTAAAAATAAGATTTCAGTATGTAGTCCAGGCTGTCCTTGAAATATCTGTAACAATAATTTCTAATTTTTCTTCTGTACAGAATACAGAGAATAGGTCTCTGTTGCTTATAGTGGTTTATTTTAGTATTGTCACAGTTTAACATGAAAAGGGAATGAAACCAGAAGGTAATAGTGCACATATTATATAAATGCTAATAATATAGACTCAATTTATTAATTATCTATTATCTTTATCGAATTTTCATCAAAGGCCCAAATAGGTTCAGTCTTTTACATGTTTTCTACCTAGTGAGAAAGTAGATCTATTTTTTTATACCTTAGCAACTCAAAACAAAGAAGTATCTATTACAGAATGTCCATAGCCTCAAAAATTCATGCCTTCTACAATAGCCAAGAATAATAAGCATGTAATTGATTTTTAAAAAAGATTTATTTATGTAGGGCTGAAGAAACGCTTTGGTGATTAAGAGTACTTTCTACTTTTCCAGAGGACCTGGGTTTGATTTTTTTTTTGTATCCACACTGTGTGGCTCACAACTGCCCATAAACAGCTCCAGGCAGATCTGATGCCTCTGGCTTCCCAGGGCACCTGTACCCATATTCACTTGTCTTACTTGGTTTCTATTGTAGCAATGGCTACTGATGTGGGAGTATTCTGTTTTGTGTTGATTTCACTGGTTAAATAAAGAAACTGCCTTGGCCCTTTAATAGGACAGAAAATTAGGTAGGCGGAGTAAACAGAACAGAATGCTGGGAGAAAGAAGCCAAGTCAGGCAGATGCCATGCCTCTCCTTTTCAAGATGGATGCAGGTTAAGATCTTCTGGTAAGCCACCACCTCATGGTGCTACACACATTATTAGAAATGGGTTAATCAAGATGTGAGAATTAGCCAGTAAGAGGCTAGAGCTAATGGGCCAAGCAGTGTTTAAACAAATACAATTTGTGTGTTATTATTTTGGGGCATAAGCTAGCCAGGTGGCTGGGAGCTGGGGCGGCAGGAACGCAGCCCGCAGCTTCTACTACAGGCTACCATAATGAAAAGCAATTAGGGAGGAAGGGTTTGTTTCATTTTACAACTTGTAGTCCATCATCTAGGGAAGCCAAGGCAGGAAATCTGGGCAAGAACCTAAAGCCTCTGCAAGATGTGCTCTTAACCATTGATCTAGACATCTATATGTTCAAAACTATAGTACAAACACCCCAGTAATTGCCTGATCACTTCTCTTTCTGTAAAAATGCATGGCATATTGAAACAAGTATGGAGTTAATATATGGTCAGTGTCATACACCTTTGATGTAGGAAGTATTTCTGTATATGTGTTGCTTTTATTGGTTAATTAATAAAGAATCTGCATTACCCTGTGATATAACATAGTAGAGCTAGGTGGAGAAAACTAAACTGAATTCTGGGAGAAAAAAGGTGGGATCAGGAGATGCCATGGAGTCCCCAGAGGAGAAAGATGCAAGCTGTCAGCAGGAACTTTGCCAGTAGGCAATGAGCTTCATGGTAAAATATAAAATAATGGAAAAGGGTTAAATTAAGAGATAAGAGTGAGCAAGAAATATGCATAAGCTAATAGGCCAAACATTGATTTAAATAATATAGTTTCTGAGTGATTATTTCCAGTCTGGGCAGCTGGGAATGAACAAGCAGCCTCCTACAACAGATTGGCGTTACTACACACCATTTTGTATGTAAACAATCTCATGTTCATATTTGACTCCAGGTCTTAAAAAATAACACAGAAAACTAACACAGTGGCAGTTTGTTGCTATTATTTCTGAGACAGTTACAATGACAATTAAGTATTTAATTTGTACCTCATTAAATCTATGCAAAACTTGTTCCCCTTTCTTCTCTTGCCTTCTGCTTCCAGCTACGTGTTATCTCACTGAATTCATTCACTGTCATGATTGCCCTAACAGAGTCTGTGAAAAGATAAAACTTAAAAATTCATTTGAGGCACTTTGGAAATCTTTAACTATAAATGAAATCAAAGTGAAAAACTGTTCTCTTTCTCTACATTTAAAATCACATTGTGCTGAAAACATGTACTTTTGAAAAGACTTCCGTCTATATTATTTTTCTTCACATCTACCTTCCTAAAGAATTTTCTGTTTGGGAAGACTCAGGTCACAACTAAGCCAGATACTTCTCTGAATATTCACAAATAAACTATTCTCAAAATAAGGAAGAAAGTCACATAATCATCCTATAGCATTAAATTAGTAATCACACAAGTCAAGTCATAAAGTTCAGGATTAAAGTTCTCACGGTAACCCCACTCTTTTCCTACTGCTTGTGCCTTACAACACTACCTTTATATTTAAAGTGCTCTTCCTACAACACATTCAAACTCTCATTATAAACATTTTGCAAGATCAATCTGATTAAATATTCACCTTACAATATGAACAATGATGTATTCACTTTTAAATATAATGAAAATTAAATAAATCAAAGTTTAAATAAAAATAAGATTCACATTGCAACCCATTTTATACTCTAATTTGTATTTCCTCATTTAGCCATCTGTTGTCATCCACCCTTGAGGAATCATCTGGGGGGGGGAGGCAAACCCATAATCCAATGAAAAGAAAATAGATTTTTTTATATATTTGAAGTATTTTGTGACATCAGAAAAATCAAACTAAGTGGTCTGAATTTTTCTCCCTTTCTAGAACACAGACAGGATGTGTGTGTCATTTTTCAATCTTCATTTTGGTCATATTCAATGATCATATTAGGTAAAACAATTTAACTAATTTGTTAAATTCAGAGAATATTTTAACTCATTTAGAAGCATGATTTTATGAAATGAAAAGAATTTTACTTTAGTGAGTTATCTATGATTGTTACACAGTCAATAGCATAGTGCCCTAAAATTTGTTATTCAATTTTTTAACTCTCTACATATAATTTGACTATATAAATTCACCTCACTCTGTAATGTGATGAATTTATACAAGCAGTTTACATTCCCACACTAAAACCTAAGTTTTTGTCCTTAATCTTGACTCAATGACTTTTGCTTTTTGATGTATAATTCTATACAAACCAACAATAAAATAATTCAGCTAGGATTTCAAGTACCATTGTTCATCCTTCTCCTCACAGATTATATGGTTCATGGATTTACCATTTTTTCAGTAACCAACAGTTCACTTTACTTTTCATCATATACTTAGACTATTATAATATACACATCACTAGAATTTATCTAGACTGGAAATAATGAAAATCTACCCTGTGTGTTATTACTTGATAAAATCTAAGCATTATATTTGGATTTTAAAGCATAAATGATTTTTGTTCATGCCACGCTTTCAATGTTTGAAGAGGTTGTATTTATACTGTAAGTTATTCTGAATGTGAAATTTAACTTTATATTAGAGTCATTTATTTATATCTGTTAAGCCTAGCAATTCAGTGATCCAGGAATTGATACCCATAATACCACAAATGGTAAGAGATTGTTCTTCCTACAGAAATTCACAGAGCAGTGATAAATTCAGAGGGAGTTGAGGAAGTAGACATTTGTTAAGTGATATGAGAACTATTCAAATTTTATGACCTTTGCAGCTCATAAGTAAAATCTGATAGTGTCATAACCTTATTGTGCACAAAAGTTGTGAAGGAAGTATGTAATTATGTAGATTTTGTGATTAGAGAAGCTCTGAGAAATATGACTTACTCAATAAAATTTTCCAATCTCCTTTCTAGATATCTTCTTTGACAATGCAAATATTTCTGGGTTAATACTTTATTTACATGATGTATTATGCTTATCAGAAGGATAACATAATATATATTTAAAGGAACGTATTTTATCAGGTGTTTTACCATTAGATCAATAAATCAGGAAAACAATAAAGCCTTGGAAAATAGGGGGCAGGGTCCATGGGTCAAGAAATAGGGATGATGGAGGGAAGAACATTTAGGAAAAGAAAGAAATGATGAAGTCAAGGAGGACTGACCTAAGCACAGTGCAAATTGCACCAAGCCATAGATTCATCTAAACTTTTGTTCCGTCATAAAGTAAGATCCAAAATCCTTTATTGAAGCCTCTCCAACCCTACCATCTAGAATAGAACCTCAAATCTATCTCTTTTATACAATGAGAATAATATTAGCACCTAGCAAACAGGGTTGGATGACTGAAATTGCCTGCCAGATATAAAACATTATTAACAATGCCTGGAACATTATATGTGTTAATAGATTTGCTTTTGCGAAAATTACCAAGTAAAGATTATATGTGATGTATGTGTGTGTGTATAACATGTCATATACAATATATTACTTATCATATATTATATACACATAATTTTTAAAGAGTAAAACAGCATGTATAGTCCCTTTGTTGAGAGAAAAGAATAATGTGAGAGGAGCTGTTTGTTCCCCATATCATCTTAGATCATTTCATTCCCCAATCCCCAGGTCCCTAGCTTAGCATGTGTACTTGGGTAAAGTTTTCTTGGCTAGTTCCCTATTAATAGTCCTAAAAGACAATAATTTAGCATTATTAAAACTACAATGAAAACTCCTTAAATAAATCAATTTGAAAACACATTCTATAGCCAGATTTGTGTGTTGGGACAATGCTATAATTCCAGCATATTGAAGGCTGACGAAAGAGAGCTGAAAAATTGAAGGTACTCTATGCTAGATAGCTAGTTTAAGTACATCCTCAGATAATATAGCAAAATTATATCAGTAAAACAAGAAAAAGACCCATACAGGACATACTATAACTATAGATGTACAAAGAAAAGACTAAGAAGACGGTGCTGTGTACTTGTGAACTCACACCAGCTGTGATTAACTTTATAAAACCTACAAAAATAGGTCTGACAAGAATCTGTCAAGGATGCAGGATGACCTCATAAGACCCCATCCCTCCTGGCAGAGCAGTAAACAGTTAATGGTTGCTGAGAATTGGAGAGATCTTTTCTTTCCTGCAGTAATAACTGGTAAGTTGTTCATGCTCCTGTAAATCAAATATCACCAATGCCCATGCATGTAACCTGAAATAAATGCAATTGTGTCACCACCACCCTAAAAATCATGAAAGTGAAAGGATGTCTAGTTGGGAAGAGAAAAAAATATCAGCATCAGAAAGAAGAGAAAAAAATAAAAGAGTGCACCAGGGTCAGATGTGGAATAATATGGTCCCTTACATACTGATTCTCAGTATAAAAACACATATCTGGATCCCTTTGATATCAGAACTCTGCATTCCACTCATGCACTATATTCTGTCAACATTGCCTGATGTATAGTCTTTTGTTCATTGATGTTCCTCCTACTGCTTTTACTATATTAAATACACATGAGAAACTGCCTGCAGGAGACACATTCAAAACCATTGTGCAAACATGGATATATGTGAAAATTAAATGCAAAGAAAGGAAAGACAAACTCATCATTATATGTTATTTTGATTACTTCCCTACTCAATAAACTTCTCATGACTTATATTCATAGTTGTATGAATAAAAAACAGAAACAGCATAACATGATTTAATTTTTAAAACTCTTCATTTTTGTCCACATCATGTTTTTCTTTGGGGGTCATCTTGACATTTTGTTTTCTACAACTGAAGTTTAAATGCTAAAACATTGACGATTACAATATACACCCATCATAATTGTTCTTGGCAAAGAGATTTCAGAAAGCAATAATCCTTTTCAAAAACAGTATAAACTTCAGATGAACATTGCTTCCTGCTTGAGAGATTGGATGTTTTATAAACAGAGTGATCAAGCAGTTCATTCTTTAAAATAACCTGTGCTTCTGCCTGAATTATCATTGGTATGGCAACAGCAAATGAAGAGTTCTAAGAAAATATAAATTAAGTATCTTAACCTGCCACGACCTCAGGATGAGGGCTATAGGCATGACAGCTATAATATTTCAAGAAAAATGCCCATCAGATTTTACTTTCTAATTCCCTGATATGTTGATAGAGAAGCTCATGTCTTGGGTAGAACTGTCTCTAGCTAAATAAAGAGTTGAGAGGAAGGCACAAACTGATTTTCTGCTCAATGGCTGTCTTCTTGAATATCTTGGATCTGCATCTTTAGCATAGCCACATTTCATCAGTTTACTGATTCATAAAAATGACATTCTTTGGTTGCATTTGGAGGTTCATTTTTTGGGGTGCTTTATTTACAAAAAGAAAACAGGAAATTAAAGTATTACAATTTCCAACTTCCAATCTATAGAATGATGCCTTATGATAAGATATGAACTCTCCAATTCAGTAATGGACTTTAAGGAAGTGCTCATATGAACGTACATGTTTATCTAAACGTTCCTGGAAGTATTTTAGTTATGGTAATAATCTGAATAGATATGTATTTAATAGCATATAACTCAAGCAGTACTGAGGACAGAATGATTTTGAGAAAAATAATATGGAAACCAGCTCAAGAGCTTTCTGTGATGAATAGAGACTAAACTAAAGCTGAGGTACTAAAGTCAAATATCAAAAGTGCTGAAGACATCAAGACATCAATAAGTGGTTTCAAATTGAATATAAAGGCCTATATTTCTACCACAGGCAGAACTAGCAAAGGAAGGAGCTTAGGTAAGAAAATATACAAAACAGAAATTCTATGGAGTGACCTAGGCAAAAAAAAAATGCAGATTTGAGAAACATACATATAGATATACTACAACTTGTCAGAAAGTGTTTCTTTTAAATTAATACTAAAATATATTATTTGATATATTATAGCTCTTTCTAGTCACTATAGAAATGTGTGAAATGGGACTATTTGTACATATTTGGGTATGTCAAACATATGTGCTTCCATTACTATAGAAAAGTTCTCTCAAGTATATACAAATTCATTATGCATATCATAATTTTATGTGTGGATAATATTCATATTTTAATAGTCATTGTATTTTGTGTGATATGCTTTACTTTCAAGATAGGATCTCACTGTGAAGCCCTGACTGTCCTGGAACTTGGAGGATAGGGTGTCCCTAAACTCAGATATATACCTGCCTTTGCCTCCCCTGTTCTGGGATTAAAAGCATTCACCACCACAACCAGTATATCATTACATTTTCTGTTTAAGTGAATCATAAAGACTTTTTCATTCAAGACACTGATCATCAGGGTTAATTCTGGTTGTCTAGCTTTTTAGGTACAATATATAAATCCTTCGAGGATATGTGCTCATTCAAATAAATAATTTAGTTGAAAATTTAATTATAATTATTTGGCAATATCTATATCAGCAAAATAGTTGCATAGTTCTACTGTTTTTTCTCTAATATTATCTGGAAATATGATGAAAAGAATGCATCTCTTACATTATTTAAATTCTGGTTTCTCTCACATAAATAAAAATTATTTTTCCTTAAGTTAAAACAGTAAGAAAGTTTCATATATTTTAGAGTGAGTTATAGACTGCTGAATTTAAATAGCTATTGTTATAAAAAAAACATAGGCTCAAACAAATATTTTGTTATTTCATTACAAATAAGATGTCTTTAAGAAAGAAAGGAATTTATAAATTATATAATTAAGAAATCGAACAGAACCTCTACTAATCTCCAAATTATAAAGTATTATCTCTAAACATAACTTCCTGCAAATTTTCAGTAAAATTCATTCATCTCACATTGTTGTCTTTCTTCTCAAAACAATGTTTTTTTTTTTTTAAAAAATAACATCTAAAATACAAACTGATTTAATTCCAAATGAAAGATAGTATGTTCATTTTATTTTGATTATCACAATATTTAAACATCATGGCATGAACTGCACATTTAGCTCCTTAAATCACAGTCTCCCTCTGAGATTCAATGCACTAGAGATAAAGTATAGTAATTCATAATTTTTTCTGGCTCAACAGTTGAAAAATGTCTCAAATTCTTAGATTGCTTTTTTATGCCAATATTTCAGAATAAAAATAAGGATGGTGTTGAATATTTCTATAGGTTTAAGTTAAAAAAAATTTCCTATTGATCATTAGTTCCCTGTATATTTTAGACTCAAAGCATCATTTCTCCAAATTCCAACAAATTAAGGCTTGATGATATATGATTACTCATATACAAGACACAAGATACCTGGAAACGATTATTATCAGAATGACACTTAGTCATTGTTCTTCTGTGGTGATGAGACACCATGCCTAATTCAACTCTAATAAGAGAAAACATTTAATTGGGGCCTTGGTTATATTTTCAGAGCTAAGTGCATTATTATGGCAGGGAGTGTGAGAACAGACCTGGCAGGAATGGTGCTAGACACAAATCCAGAGACAGAGAGACAGAGAAATGGAATTGTCAAACCTACAAGTCTACCACAAGTGCTATATTTCCTCCAACAATACCACAATTTCTAATCCTTCTATTAAAAAGTTCAATATCTATGCCTATGGGGGTCATTATTATTCAGACCATCTCAAACACATTTGTAATTTGGGGGAATCATTTGTGCTTTTATCAAAATATGTTTTTCACAGGTTAAAGCCAATATGTTTCACTGGGAAATTTGCATTTTCATTGACTTCTAGACTTCCTCTTTTACCTCACAATCTACCTGCTTACAATGTCTTATTTGTTCAGTTAATGGAGATTTTAATTGCACAATAATACAAATACATTTGTATGTTCCAATTTAATTATGAATTTAAAACTACACGTGATTGAGTAAACCTATTAAGCTGATTGATTTGAAAACAAATTATTAAAATCATTTCCAAATGATTGCCAAACACAGTTATTGGCTTCTCAGAGTTAATGTACTTTCTTGTATTAACATAGTATTCAGTCAAAGATAGTATTCTTTTGTTAATAATGGTCTCAGAATTATAATCTTTCCCATCAAAGGGATGTCACATTCATGCACATAAATAGTAAATGTGCTTTGCATATGTTCACAGTTCCTATATTTTCTCTAAACTCATATTTGTAGATAGTAACTCATCCAAAGACTTGTTGATACGTGGCTCCAGAGTATATTATACATCACATCATATCACAGAACATACACAAGTGAAAAATATCCTAGAAGGCTGAATTTCTTTGACTAGAGTCCCATTCTCATGCATGTGAAACCAAATCATTCTCTACATTTATTTTTATTTATTGGTGTTTATGCTTTTGAATTAAACCCTAAAATCAGTTCTTCTGAATCTAGTGTTGATTAATAAAGAAATAAGATTAAAATAAATCTTTATCCACAATAAAATATGACTTCTTCTGTTGGAGGGAGTGGGCTTGTTGGTTCCCGGATGCCTGGCTAGCTTAGACCCAAAATAATCAAATAATCACACAGAAACTGTATTAATTAAATCACTGTTTGACCCATTAACTCTAGTTTCTTATAAGCTAACTCTTACATATGAATTTAACTCATTTCTATTAGTCTGTGTATTGGCATGTGGCTGTGGCTTACCAGCAAAATTCCAACCAGTCTTCTGTCTCCAGTGGGGCTATATGGAATCCCTCTCTACTTTTCTTCTCCCAGAATTCAGTCCAATTTCCCCCGCCTACCTAAGTTCTGCACTATGAACAGGCCAAGGCAATTTCCTTATTCATTAACCAATAAAAGCAACACATAGACATAAGGACCTGGTCCCACACCATTTTTCCCACTTTACAAAACCAAGTATTATTCATTTCTCATTTCTCTGACACCAGATACACAAGCTCAGGTATAAAAAGTATGATGAGTGTTTCTGCTATAAGTACCCATTACAGAGCCTGCATTTTTCCCTAGAATATTTGCCTAGCTGGGATATAAGATGCATATGACTTTTTTTTCTTTTAAAGGTAAGGCAGGAGGATTTGAAGGTTTTGGAAATGAGACTTTGTTTAAAATAAATACTTTAAAAGTAGCCAGGAATAATTACAGTGCATTGCTTCCCTTTCATCAAGATATAACTAATCAAATATTTTTACTTTATTTTCCTAAGTAAAATTATCAGTATTGGTTAGGAATTTGTTTTTAATTTTATTCATCCTAACATTTTTTTAATTTATTTACTATGTGTACAACATTCTGCTTCCCGCACACCAGAAGAGGGCGCCAGATCTCATTACAGATGGTTGTGAGCCATCATGTGGTTGCTGGAAATTGAACTCAGGACCTCTGGAAGAGCAGTCAGTGCTCTTAACCTTTGAGCCATCTCTTCATCCTAACATTTAAATATGAAAAGATAAGAACAACAAATAGGAACTGATTCAAAAATATATCAACAAGCAAATTTTATTTTTAAAAAGTTTTTTTTTTGAGACAGGGTATCTCTGTGTAGCTCTGGGTTCCTGAAACTCCATTTGTAGACAAAACTGGCCTCAAACTCAGAGATCTACCTGCCTGTGAAGTGCTGAGATTAAAGGCATATGTCTCTATGATGCTAAAAATTGATGTGGGATGTCCTTCTGTATATGCATTGCTTTTATTAGATAATAAATAAAGCTGTTTTGGCCTATGGTCTAGTAGAGTAAATTCAGGTGGAAAATCAAAACAGAGATATAGAAAAAGTATAGGCAGAGTCAAGGAGATGCCATGTAGCTACTGAAGGAGAAAGATGCTGGAACCTTACAGGTAGGCCAAAAATTCATTGGGATACACAGATTAATAGAAATGTTAAGATATAGAATTTAGTTGATGAGAAACCTGAGCTAATAGGCCAAACATTGTTGTAATTAATATAGTTTCTGTGTGATTATTTGAGTCTGAGCAATCAGGAAATAAAAGGGCAGTCTCCATTTATAAAATGGTGCCCACCATCTGAGGCATAGATCTATATAAGACCTAAAAAAAGAGGGCTTCTAGACCCACAAAAATGGGAGCCAAGCACAACTTCTGCATGTTTGTAGATAGGCTCTGTTTGCTGGTAGTGAGGAGGGGCATGTCTCCTTTAAGAGAAAGCTTCATGACTCAGAATTAGCCGCAAAAACTGTGCAACTCCTTAAGAGCCTGCTTCCTGGTTCATGTTGGCTACATGAACTCTGGCTCTCTTGGGAGATGCTACATTTAAATGGGGTCTGTGAGCATTGTGGTACAAATTGCTTAATGGCAACATAAACCAGCTGTGTTCCTAAAGCTGGGGCAGTGAGCATGGCTCACAGATGCGGTGAACATACCTCCTTCATGTTGGGCAGGATGAAGCCAAAAGGCAGGGCTGTGGAGTTGGCCCTGGCCATGCCTGCTTAGCATTTAAAACATAAAAGTTGTTCCTCGTCAGAAAATGATTATAGATATGCAATAAAGATGGATTCAGATGAAAAAGACCTCTAAATGGGTCACAGTATTGGATAAATGAGTATGGGCTTATGAGAGAGAAAGAAAGAGTACAGAAAGTCATAGATATTTTTTTAAAGAATTTTATTTATTTATTTATTTATTTATTTATTTATTTATTTATTAAAGATTTCTGACTCTTTCCCGCCACCGCCTACCATTCCCTCCCAATCCCCCAATGAAGTACCCCTCCCTCCTTAGCCCAAAGACCAATCAGGTTTCTTTGCCCTGTGGGAAGTCCAAGGACCACCCACCTCTATCCAGGTCTATTAAGGTGAGCATCCAAATTGCCTAGACTCCCACAAAGCCAGTTCATACAGTAGGATCAAAAACCCATCGCCATTGTTCTTGAGTTCTGGGTAGTCCTCATTGTCCACTATGTTCAGTGACTCTGGTTTTATCCCAGGCCTTTTCAGATCCAGGCCAGCTGGCCTTGGTGAGTTCCCAATAGAACATCTCCATTGTCTCAGTGTGTGGGTGCACCCCTCGCAGTCCTGAGTTCCTTGCTCGTGCTCTCTCTCCTTCTGCTCCTGATTTGGACCTTGAGATTTCTGTCTGGTGCTCCAATGTGGATCTCTGTCTCTGCCTCCTTTCATCGCCTGATGAAGGTTAATATTCAGGAGGATGCCTATATGTTTTTCTTTGGGTTCTCCTTATTTAGCTTCTCTAGGATCACTAATTATAGGCTCAATGTCCTTTGTTTATGGCTAGAAACCAAATATGAGTGAGTACATCCCATGTTCCTCTTTTTGGGTCTGGCTTACCTCACTCAGGATAGTGTTTTCTATTTCCATCCATTTGTATGCAAAATTCAAGCAGTCCTTGTTTTTTACTGCTGTGTAGTACTCTAATATGTAAATATTCCATACTTTCTTCATTCATTCTTCCATTGAAGGGCATCTAGGTTGTTTCCAGGTTCTGGCTATTACAAACAATGCTGCTATGAACATAGTTGAGCATATACTTTTGTTGTATGATAAGGCCGCTCTTGGGTATATTCCCACTAGTGGTATTGCTGGGTCCAGGGGTAGGTTGATCCCGAATTTCCTGAGAAAGCACCACACTGATTTCCAAAGTGGTTGCACAAGTTTGCTTTCCCACCAGCAATGGATGAGTGTACCCCTTTCTCCACAACCTCTCCAGGAAAGGCTATCATTGGTGTTTTTTATTTTAGCCATTCTGACAGGTGTAAGATGGTATCTTAAAGTTGTCTTGATTTGCATTTCCCTGATCACTAAGGAAGTTGAGCACGACCTTAAGTGTCTTTTGGCCATTTGAACTTTTTCTGTTGAGAATTCTCTGTTCAGCTCAGTGCCCCATTTTATAATTGGGTTGTTTAGCTTTTTACCGTCTAGTTTCTTGAGTTCTTTATATATTTTGGAGATAAGACCTTTGTCAGTTGAAAGGTTGGTGAAGATCTTCTCCCAGTCAGTGGGTTGCCTTTCTGTCTTAGTGACAGTGTCCTTTGCTTTACAGAAGCTTCTCAGTCTCAAGAGGTCCCATTTATTCAATGATGCCCTTAATGTCTGTACTGCTGGGGTTATACATAGGATGTGGTCTCCTGTGCCCATGTGTTGTAGAGTACTGCCCACTTTCTCTTCTATCATGTTCTTTGTGTTCGGACTGATATTGAGGTCTTTTTTTTTTTTTTTTTTTTTTTTTTTTTGGTTTTTCGCGACAGGGTTTCTCTGTGGTTTTGGAGCCTGTCCTGGAACTAGCTCTTGTAGACCAGGCTGGTTTCGAACTCACAAAGATTCACCAGCCTCTGCCTCCCGAGTGCTGGGATTAAAGGCGTGCACCACCACCGCCCGGCTTTTTTTAACTTTTTTTTTTTTTTGATATTGAGGTCTTTAATCCATTTGGACTTGAGTTTTGTGCATGGTGATAGATATGGGTCTATTTTCATTCTTCTACAGGTTGACATCCAGTTTTGCCAGCACAATTTGTTGAAGATGCTCTTTTTTTTCCATTGTATACTTTTTGCTCCTTTATCGAAAATCAGGTGTTCATAGGTTTGTGGGTTAATGTCAGGGTCTTCTATTCGATTCCATTGGTTGAGTTCTCTGTTTTTATGCCAATACCAGGCTGTTTTCAATACTGTAGCTCTGTAATAGAGTTTGTAGTCAGGGATGGTAATGCCTCCAGATGATCCTTTATTGTATAAGATTGTTATCCTGGGTTTTTTTTTTCCATATAAAGTTGATTATTGTCTTCTTAAGATCTGTGAAGAATTTTGATGGGATTTTGATGGGGATTGCATTGAATCTATAGATTGCTTTTGGTAGAATTGCCATTTTTACTATGTTGATCCTCCCAATCCAAGAACAGGGGAGATCCTTCCATTTTCTGGTGTCCTCTTCAATTTCTTTCTTCAAAGACTTAAAGTTCTTGTTATATAGATCTTTCACTTCCTTGGTCAGAGTTACCCCAAGATATTTTATGCTATTTGTGGCTATCGTGAAAGGTGATGCTTCTCTAATTTCCCTCTCTGTTTCCGTATCCTTAGTGTATAGGATGGCCACTGATTTTTTGGAGTTGATCTTGTATCCTGCCACATTACTAAAGGTGTTTATCAGCTGTAGGAGTTCTTTGGTAGAGTTTTTGGGGTTGCTTATGTATACTATCATATCATCTGCAAATAACGAAAGCTTAACTTCTTCCTTTCCAATACAAATGTCCTTGATCCCCTTATGTTGTCTTATTGGTATTGCTAAAACTTCAAGCACTATATTGAAAAGGTATGGAGAGAGTGGACATCCTTGTCGTGATCCTGATTTTAGTGGGATGGCTTTGAGTTTTTCTCCGTTTAATTTAATGTTAGCTGTCGGCTTGCTGTAAATAGCTTTTATTATATTTAGGTATGACCCTTGTATCCCTAATCTCTCCAAGACCTTTATCATAAAGGGGTGTTGAATTTTGTCGAATGCTTTTTCACCATCTAATGAAATGATCATATGGTTTTTTTCTTTCAGTTTATTTATATGAAGGATTACATTGATAGATTTGCGTATGTTGAACCAACCCTGCATCTCTGGGATGAAGCCTACTTGATCATAATGGATAATTTTTCTAATGTGTTCTTGGATTCGGTTTGCCATTATTTTATTGAGAATTTTTGCATCAATGTTCATGAGTGAGATAGGCCTGTAATTCTCTTTCTTGGTTGGGTCTTTGTGTGGTTTTGGTATCAGGGTAACTGTAGCTTCATAAAAGGAATTTGGCAATGACTCTTCTGTTTCTATATTGTGAAATAAATTAAGGAGTAAAGGTATTAGCTCTTCTAGGAAGTTCTGGTAGAATTCTGCATAGAAACCCTCTGGTCCTGGGCTTTTTTTTTTGAAAGGAGGTTTTTGATAACAGTTTCTAGTTCTTCGCAACTAACAGGTCTATTTAGATCATTCACCTGGTCTTGGTTTAGCTTTTGTATATGGTATTTATCTAAAAAATGTCCATTTCTTTTGCATTTTCCAGTTTTGTGGCATACAGGCTTTTGTAGTAAGATCTAATGATTCTCTGAATTTCCTCTGTGTCTGTGGTTTTGTCCCCCTTTTCATTTCTGATCTTATTTATTTGTGTCTTCTCTATCTGTTGTTTAATTAGTTTGGATAGGGGTTTGTTGATCTTGTTGATTTTTTCCAAGAACCAACTTTTTGTTTCATTGATTCTTTTGACTGTTTTCTGTGTTTCTATTTTATTGATTTTCGCCCTCATTTTGTTTATTTCCAGTCTTCTACTTCTCCTGGGCATGTCTGCTTCTTTTTTTTCTAAAGCATTCAGGTGTGCTGTTAAGTCCCTGATGTATGCTTTCTCCATTTTCTTTAAGTGGGCACTTAGTGCTATGAACTTTCCTCTTAACACTGCTTTCATCGTGTCCCATAGGTTTGAGTATGTTGTCTCTTTATTTTCATTAAATTCAAGGAAGACTTTAATTTCTTTCCTAATTTCTTCCTTGACCTATGTGTTGTTCAGTAGTTAACTGTTCAGTTTCCATGAGTTTGTCGGCTTTCTGGGGGTAGTATTGTTGTTGCATTCTAACTTTAATCCGTAGTGATCTGATAGGACACAAGTAGACACTTTTATTTTTTTTGTATCTGTGGAGGTTTCCTTTGTTTCCGAGTATGTGGTCAATTTTCTAGAAGGTTCCATGAGATGCAGAGAAGTTAAATTCTTTCCGATTTGAGTGGTGTAATCTATAGGTGTCTGTTAAGTCCAATTGCTTCATTACCTCCAATAATTCTCTTAATTCTCTATTAGGTTTCTGTCTGATTGACCTGTCCATTGGAGAGAGAGGTGTATTGAAGTCTCCTACTACTAGTGTGTGTGGTTTGACGTCTGCCTTGAGTTTTAATAATATTTCTTTTACATAAGAGGGTGCTTTTGTTTTAGGAGTGTAGATATTCAGGATTGGGACGTCATCCTGTTATGAGTATAAAATATCCATCTCGATCTCTTCTGATTGACTTTCGTTTGAAGTCAGTTTTGTTAGAAATTAATATGGCCACACCTGCTTTTTACTTATGACCATTTGCTTGAAAGACCTTTTCCCAACACTTTACTCTGAGTAGATGCCTGTTTTTGTGGTTGAGATGTGTTTCTTGCAAACAGCAGAATGTTGGATCCTGTTTTCGTATCCAATCTCTTAGCCTGTGCCTTTTTATAGGTGAATTGAGACCATTAATGTTAAGTGATATTAATGACCAGGGGTTGTTTACTCCGGTTATTCTTTTTGTTTTTGGTAGTAGAGTTTGTGTCTCCCTTCTTTGAGTTGTGCTGGTGAAGGGTCGCTAGATGCCTGAGTTATTGTAGGCAGTGTTGGCAATTGTGGATTCCTTGGGTTGTGATTTTCTTTCTATTTCTTTCTGTAGGACTGGATTTGTGGCTACATATTGTTTGAATTTGTTCTTATCCTGGAATGTCTTGTTTTCTCCATTGATCGTGAATAGTAGCTTGGCTGGGTATAGTAGTTTGGGTTTGCATCCATGGTCTCTTAGTTTCTGCAGTACCTCTATCCAGGACCTTCTGGCTTTCATGGTTTCCATAGAGAAGTCAGGTGTAAGTCTGATCGGTTTTCCTTTATAAGTTACTTGGCCTTTTTCCTTTGCAGCTCTTAATATTCTTTCTTTAACCTGTATATTTTGTGTTTTGATTATTATATGGCGAGGGGATGTTTTTCTTTGATCCAGTCTGCTTGGTGTTCTGTATGCTTCTTGAATATTCAAAGGAATATCTTTCTTTATGTTGGGAAAGTTTTCTTCCATAATTTTGTTAAAAATATTTTCTGGGCCTTTGAGCTGTGACTCTTCTTCTTCTATTCCTATTATTCTTAGGTTTGGTCTTTTTATTGTTTCCCATATTCCTGAATATTTTTTGATGAGAATTTGTTGGCTTTGCTGTTTTCTTTGATCAGTGCGTTTATTTTCTCTATGGTGTCCTCAGAATCTGAGATTTTTTTCTTCTATTTCTTGTATTCTATTGATTATTCTTTTTTCTGTAGGCTCTGCTCATTGACCTGGATTTTCCTTATCCAGCTGGTGCTCAGTTTGTGTTTTCTTCCTTGCTTCCCTTTCAGTTTTCAATTTTTGAACTGTTTCCATTACCTGTTTGATCGTTTTTTCTTGGTTTCCCAGGGTATCATGTGCGTATTTACTCATTTCTTCAAACCTTTTGTCATACTTCTCATCCATTTCTATAAGGGCATTTTTCACATGTTGTTTAAGGAACTCTATTGCTTTCATAAAGTCAATTTTTTCCACTTCTTCTGTGTTAGGGTGTTCAAATCCTTCTGTTGTAAGATGATTGGGTTCTGGTGTTTTCATGTTCTTTTTCAGATTATTGGGTGAATTCTTGCCTTTGTGCCTGCCCATCTCCTCCTATCGAAGCTATCTAATGGGTCTTTTAAAACCAGATCAGGTTTCCCTGCTGGCCAGGGGCTCCTCTTACAAAATGCCCTCGCTCCTTTTCCTGGCTCCTGCTGGAGGCCAAGATCCCTCTCACCCCTCAGTAGGGTCTTCAGGAACAGGAACTGGCCCCTCCTTTGCCAGGGACCTCGCCAACCAAAGGCCTACCTCTTTGCTTTAATTGTAGTGGGGCGATCTGCTCTCCGTGTTGTGCGCTGATCCCCGCCCTCTCTGCCACCACGGTGGCCCAGGAGTCGTCTGCTGCCGCGCCGGTCCTCGCTGGTCCCTGCGAAGGTCTGCCGCCGCCTACGCTGGTCTGGTCTGCCGCCGTCTGGGCCTGCCGCTGCCTGGGCCTGCCACTGCCTGGGCCTGCGCTGGTCTGGTCTGTCACCACCTGGGCCTGCGCCGGTCTGGTTTGCCAGAAAGTCATAGATTAAAGGAGCAAATATAATAAATTAAAAAGTAGTATAGTAAAATAATAAGCCACATAAAAATGGAAAACACACAGAGAGTCTGGATTATGTATATTGTTGTGTTTTCTTTTAATTTTTTTGACTGTGAATGTGTGAAGTACAGAGAGATAGTTTATTGTATGGCTGCTAAGCTAAACAGACATATATATTTTGAAGATATCTTGACTTCAAAACTTGAGTCTAAGGTCTAAGGATATATTACTTTGAAAAAAAGGTTCTGTTTTTGTTTCCACAGAAAATGAGACCCTGTGGATCCCTTCCCTGTAAATTTGATTTAATGGAACAGAAACCCCTGAAAGTTCTTCATGAAACCCAAAAGTACTTCATCTAAAAAATAGGAGGAAGCAGTTCAAAACTGTGTCCAAAGTTCAAAAATGATTGCTTATAAATGTTTGTTTTCATTTGAAGAGGGTTGGGTATAAATGGCTAATGAAAACATTCTTTTTTAGACTAAATTAATTTATTTTTTTAAAAACACTATCTTTTTTGTTTGTTTATTTTATTTTTTTTAGTTGTTGCAAAAAAATTTCCCATTTCCGTCCCATTCCTCGCACACATTGCCCCCAATCCCCTCTCCCTCCCCCCACTCCATTCCCCCTCCCTCTCGAGAATGAACAGCAGTCCATATTCCCTGCCCTGCGGGAAGTCTAAGGTCCTCCCACGCCTATCCAGGACCAGGAAGGTGAGCATCCAAACAGGCTAGGCTCCCACAAAGCTAGTTCATGTATTAGGATCGAAACCTAGTGCCATTGTCCTTGGCTTCTCATCAGTCTTCATTGTCCGCCACGTTCAGACAATCCAGTTCCATCCCATGCTTATTCAGTCCCAGTCCCGCTGGCCTTGGTGAGCTCCCAATAGATCAACCCCACTGTCACAGTGGGTGGGTGCACCCCTCGTGGTCCTGACTTCCTTGCTCATGTTCTCCTTCCTTCTGCTCCTCATTTGGATCTTAAGAGCTCAGTCCGGTGCTCTAATTTGGATCTCTGTCTCTATCTCGATCCATCGCCAAATAAAGGTTCTATGGTGATATGCAAGATATTCATCAATATGGCTATAGGAGGTTCCCTCTCCTCGGGTGCCCAAGGTACTAGCTGGGGACATCTCCCTGGACACCTGCGAGCCCCTCTAGAGTCCAGTCTCTTGGCAACCTTAAGAGGGCTCCCTTAATTAGGTTATATATTTCTCTGCTTCCGTGTACACCCTTACTTTATCCCAACCATCCCATTCCCCCAAGCTCCCCCCATTCTTCCCTTCTCACGTTTCTCACCTCATTTAACCTTAGCCCCATGCCACCTCATCCCCAAGTTTCCAGGTTTTGTCCTGTAATCTTGTCTACTTCCCATATCCAGGCAGATGACTATATGTTTTCCTTTGGGTTCACCTTCTTATTTAGCTTCTCTAGGATCACAAATTATATGCTCAATGTCCTTTATTTATGGCTAGAAACCAATTATGAGTGAGTACATCCCATGTTCATCTTTTTGGGACTGGGATACCTCAATCAGTATACTGTTTTCTATTTCCATCCATTTGCATGCAAAATTCACAAAGTCATTGTTTTTACCGCTGGGTAATACTCTAATATGTATATATTCCACACTTTCTTCATCCATTCTTCCATTGAAGGGCATCGAGGTTGTTTCCAGATTCTGGATACTACAAACAATGCTGCTATGAACATAGTTGAACAAATGCTTTTGTCATATTTTAGGGCATCTCTTGGGTATATTCCCAAGAGTGGTATTACTGGATCTTGGGGTAGGTTGATCCCAAATTTCCTGAGAAATCGCCACACTGATTTCCAAAGTGGTTGCACAAGTTTGCATTCACACCAGCAATGGATGAGTGTGCCCCTTACTCCACAACCTCTCCAGCAAAGCCTATCATTGTTGTTTTTGATTTTAGTCACTCTGACAGGTGTAAGATGGTATCTCAAAGTTGTTTTAATTTGCATTTCCCTGATCATCAAGGAGGATGAGCATGACCTTAAGTGTCTTTTGGCCATTTGATTTTTTTCTGTTGAGAATTCTCTGTTCAGTTCAGTGCCCCATTTTTTAATTGAGTTAATTAGCATTTTAAACTCTAGTTTCTTGAGTTCTTTATATATTTTGGAGATCAGACCTTTGTCAGTTGAAGGGTTGGTGAAGATCTTCTCCCAGTCAGTGGGTTGCCTTTTTGTCTTGGTGACAGTGTCCTTTGCTTTACAGAAGGTTTTCAGTTTCAGGAGGTCCCATTTATTCAATGTTGTCCTTAATGTCTGTGCTGCAGGGGAAATGCGTAGGAAGTGGTCTCCTGTGTACATATGTTGTAGAGTACTTCCCACTTTCTCTTCTATCAGGTTCAGTGTGTTCAGCCTGATATTAAGGTCTTTAATTCATTTGGACTTTATTTTTGTGCATGGTGATAGATATGGATCTATTTTCATTCTTCTACAGGTTGACAACCAGTTATGCCAGCACCACTTGTTGAAGATGCTATCTTTCTTCCATTGAATACTTTTAGCTCCTTTATCAAAAATCAGGTGTTCATAGGTTTGTGGAAAAAAAATCTGGGTCTTCTAATCTATTCCATTGATCGACTTCTCTGTTTTTATGCCAATACCAAGCTGTTTTCAATACTGAATCTCTGTAATAGAGTTTGAAGTCAGGGATGGTAATGCCTCCAGAATTTCCTTTATTGTATAAGCTTGTTTTGGCTATCCTGGGTTTTTTGTTTTTCCATATAAAGTTGATTAATGTCCTCTCAAGATCTGTGAAGAACTTCGTTGGGATTTTAATGGGGATTGCATTGAATCTATAAATTGACTTTGGTAGAATTGCCATTTTTACTATGTTGATCCTTCCATCCAAGAACAAGGGAGATTCTTCCATTTTCTGGTATCCTCCTCAATTTCTTTCTTCAAGGACTTAAAGTTCTTGTCAAATAGATCCTTCACATCCTTATTAGCGTTACCCCAAGATATTTTATGCTATTTGTGGCTATCGTGAAAAGTGATGCTTCTCTGATTTCCCTCTCTGCTTCCTTATCCTTTGTGTATAGGAGGGCAACTGATTTTTTTGAATTGATCTTGTATCCTGCCATGCTACTAAAGGTGTTTATCAGCTGTAGGAGTTCTTTCCTGGAGTTTTTGGGGTCGCTCATGTACACTATCATATCATCTGCCAATAATGAAAGTTTAACTTCTTCCTTTCCAATTCAAATACCATTGATCCCCTTATGTTGTCTTATTGCTATTGCTAGAACTTCAAGCACTATATTGAAGAGGTATGGAGAGAGTGGACAGCCTTGTCGTGTTCCTTATTTAAGTGGGATGACTTTGTTTCTCTCCATTTAATTTGATATAAATGGCTTTTATTATGGTTAGGTATGAACCTTGTATCCCTAATCTCTCTAAGACCTTTATGATAAAGGGATGTTGAATTTTATCAAATGCTTTTTCAGCATCTAATGAAATGATCATATGGTTTTTTCTTTCAGTTTATTTATATGATGGATTGCATTGATAGATTTTCGTATGTTGAACCAGCCCTGCATCCCTGGGTTGAAGCCTAGTTGATCATAATGGATAATTTTTCTAATGTGTTCTTGGATTCGGTTTGCCAGTATTTTATTGAGGATTTTCGCATCGTTGTTCATGAGTGAGATAGGCCTGTAATTCTCTTTCTTGGTTGAGTCTTTGTGTGGTTTTTGGTATCAGGGTAACTATAACTTCATAATAGGAATTTGGCAATGACTTTTCTGTTTCTATATTGTGAAATACATTAAGGAGTATAGGTATTAGGTCTTCTTGGAAGTTCTGGTATAATTCTGCATTGAAACCATCTGGATCTGGGCTTTTTTTGGTAGGGAGGTTTTTTTATAACAACTTCTAATTCTTCACGACTAACAGGTCTATTAAGATTGTTCACCTGGTCCTGGTCTAACTTTGGTATATGGTATTAATCTAAAAAGTTGTCCATTTCTTTAACATTTTCCAAATTTGTGCTATATAGGCTTTTGTAGTAAGATCTAATGATTCTCTGAATTTCCTCTGTGTCTGTGGTTATGTCTCCCTTTTCATTTCTGACCTTGTTAATTTTTGTATTCTCTCTCCACTGTTTGATTAGTTTGGATAGGGATTTATCAATCTAGTTGATTTTATCCAAGAACCAGCTTTTTGTTTCATTGATTCTTTGGATTGTTTTCTGTGTTTCTATTTTGTTGATTTCAGTCCTCAGTTTGATTATTTCCAGTCTTCTACTCCTTCTAGGTGAGTACGCTTCTTTTTTCTCTAGAGCTTTCAGGTGGGCTGTTAAGTCTCCAATGTGTGCTTTCTCTGTTTTCTTTAAGTGGGCACTTAGTGCTATAAAGTTTCCTCTTAGGACTGCTTTCATAGTGTCCCAGAAGATTGAGTATGTTGTTTCTTTATTTTCATTGAATTCAAGGAAGACTTTAATTTCTTTCTTTTTTTCTTCCTTAATCCAGGTGTGGTTCAGTAGTTTACTGTTTTCTGGAGGTAGAATTGTTGTTGAATTCTAACTTTAATCCATGGTGATCTGATAAGACACAGGTGGTTACAAATATTTTTTGTAACTGTGGAAGTCTGCTTTGTTAGCGAATATGTGGTCAGTTTTCTAGAAGGTTCCATGAGCTGCAGAGAAGAAGGTATATTCTTTCCTATTTGGGTGGAATAGTCTATAGATATCTGTTAAGTCCATATGTTTCATTACCTCCATTAATTCTCTAATTTCTCTGTTAGGTTTCTTTCTGATTGACCTGTCCATTGGTGAGAGAGGAGTGTTGAATTCTTCTACTATTAGTGTGTGCAGTTTGATGGCAGCCTTGAGTTTTAGTAATGTTTCTTTTATGTAAGTGTGTGCTTTTATATTAGGGGCATAGATATTCATGATTGAGACTTCATCCTGATGAATTGTTCCTGTTATGAGTAGAAAATGTGCCTCTCCATCTCTTCTGATTGATTTAAGTTTGAAGTCAACTTTGTTAGAAATTAGTATGGCCACACCTGCTTTTATCTTAGGTCCATTTGCTTGATAAGCCTTTTCCCAGCCCTTTACTCTCAGTAGGTGCCTGTATTTGTGGTTGAGGTGTGTTTCTTGTAAACAGCAGAATGTTGGATCCTGTATTCATATCCAATCTCTTCGCCTGTGCCTTTTTATATGTGAGTTGAGTCCATTGACATTAAGTGATATTAATGACAAGTGGTTGGTATCTCCAGTCACTTTTTTAGTAGTAGAGTTTGTGTGTTTCCTTTCTTTGAGTTGTGCTGGTGAAGGGTCTCTAGATGTCTGAGTTATTGTGGTCATTGTTGGACTCCTTGGTTAGTGATTTTCCTTCTATTACTTTCTATAAGGCAAGATTTGTGGCTACATATTGTTTAAATTTGTTTTTATCCTTGATAATTTTTTTCTTCATTTATAGTGAAAAAAAGCTTGGCTGGGTATAGTATTCTGGGCTTGCATCCATGTTCTCTTAGTTTCTGCAGTACATCTATCCAGGACCTTCTGGCTTTCATGGTTTCCATAGAGAAGTCAGGTGTAAGTCTGATTGGTTTACTTTTATAAGTTACTTGCCCTTTTTCCTTTGCAGCTCTTAATATTCTTTCTTTATCCTGTATACTTTGTCTTTCGATTATTAAATGGCAAGGGGATTTTTTTTGATCCAGCCTATTCGGTGTTCTGTATGCTTCTTGAACCTTCATAGGTACATCTTTCTTTAGGTTGGGAAAGTTTTCTTCTATAATTTTATTAAATATATTTTCTGGACCATTGAGCTGCACTTCTTCTCCTTCTTCTACTCCAATTATTCCTAGGTTTGGTCTTTTTATTGTTTCCCATATTTCCTGAATGTTTTGTGATGAGATTTTTTTGGACTTACTGTTTTCTTTGATCAGTGCGTTTATTTTCTCTATGTTATCTTCAGAATCTGAGATTCTTTCTTCTATCTCTTGTATTCTGCTGGTTATGCTTGTTTCTATAGTCTCTATTCGTTTACCTAGATTTTCCATGTCCAGCCGGCCCTCTGTGTTTTCTTCTTTGCCTCCATTTCAATTTTCAAGTCTTGAACTGTTTCCATTATCTGTTTGATTGCTTTTCCTTGATTTCCTAGTGTATCAGTCACTGATTTATTCAATTCTTCAAACTTTCTGTTATACTTCTCATCCATTTCTATAAGGGCATTTTTTACATGCTGTTTAAGGGCATCAATCACTTTCATAAAGTGAATTTTTTCTACTTCTTGATTAAGGTGTTCCTGTACTCCTGTTGTGAGGTCGCTGGGTTCTGGTGGTTTCATGTTGTTTTTCAGCTTGTTGGGTGAATTCTTGCATTGGCGCCTGCCCATCTCTTCCTCCAAATGCTCCCCTATCGATCTTCTTTTGCAGGATCAGGTCTCCTTGCCTACTGATGTACCTTCCCAGTGATGGCACTCCCCAGTGATGTCTCTCCTGGTGCCGAGATCAGATCTCTGTGCTGGTTTGGTAGTTCGTAAACAAAGTGCCTACCTTGCTTGCTGCAGACAGGCTATTGAAATAAAGGAGCTCCCGCCCACTCGGTTGCCCTTGGGATTTGGCCCCAGTGCCATGGAGAGGGAAGGGAGGCAGAAGGGGTGAGGGTTCTGGATGCAAGCTGGGTGGGATAGGAAGAGAGAGGCAGTATGCTGGGAGTATAGGCCCAGCAGGAAGCCCAAGAAGTATAGGGAGGATGAGGAACGTCTGAGTTCCATGTCCCGGGCTGCTGCCGTGAGTCCAAAACTCACACCAATGATGTCTCTCCTGGTGCCGAGATCAGATCTCTCTGCTTGTTGGGTAGCTCGTAAATAAAGCGCCTACCTTGCTTGCTGCAGGCAGGCTATTGAAACAAAGGAGCTCCCGCCCACTCGGTTGCCCTTGGGATTCAGCCCAAGTGCCCTGAAGAGGGAAGGGAGGCAGAAAGGGGGAGGTTTCTGGATGTAAGCTGGGTAGGATAGGAAGAGAGAGGCAGTATGCTGGGAGTATAGGCCCAGCAGGAAGCCCAGGAAATATAGGGAGGATGAGGAACGTCTGAGTTCCGTGTCCCGGGCTGCTGCCTCAAACTCACCCCAATGATGGCTCGTAAAATATGTCCTTTGACTCTTTGTTGGTCTCTATATTTGTCTCAAGGAGCCCAGAATGTCATCTGATACCAGAGGCACATGTCTATTGTAGACATTTCATACAACATTTAATTTTTATGGAATCATTAACTCAGAAGAGCATGAAGATATAAGAAACATACCCATTCATTATAGTTTATCTCCCATCTGTATGTAGAAAGAACACTAAATTTTGTCTCTTAATCGGACTATTTACTTTTCTTCATGAAATAAAACTTCATTTCTTCCTTCTTTCCTTCTAAACCTCTAGATAAAGTCTCATTTTAGCATTCTTTGGCTCTTTTTGAGCAGATCATTAGAATCTATATGTCAGATTATTTCTCTTTTTGTACTAAATCTTAAAAGGAAAATGTGGTATATTACTATACATTGAAAATATAAAGAAAAGAATAAAACAGATTTATGAGTAAAGGAAAGTAGAGAAGGGAAATTGACATTGTCCTTTCAAAAAATGGCAGGCTATTTGAAGAGATATAAATAAAATCCATTTGGCTTTTTTCAATCACTATCTTAGTCAAACTATAAACACCTTAACAACAAGATTTTCTCTCAACTCTTCTAATTGTTGCTTCATTTTGGTATCAGTTTCTTCATATATATATATATATATATATATATATATATATATATATACATACATACATACACACATATATAAATGTTGGATATAGATACCAACTCATGTACATAAGTGTCTAAATGTCTCATGAAAAAATATTTTCCATGAAGTGGCAATTTAATTCAATAAATGTATTTTTATTATTTTCATGATAATTATGGTATAATAGTTAACACTGTTGTTTCATCATATATACCAGTCAAATGTATATACAATTAAGAGGCCATTTGCATTCATTTCACATAAGCAACTATATTTGTGCGGCTTAGGAGACAGTAGGAAAGTGGCATATTGTCTATCTTAATATATACCTGCATAGTCCTTGTACAGTTAGTATACCTGAAGAATAATTGTTAAAGTAGCATAACTAACTCCTTTAACGATGTACAAAGAAATGTAATTAGTTTGAAAAATAAAAAAAATTAAAAAGCAGATGTTCAAAGACATTGTGTAACTGGGAAAAGGTCATATGACCTGAACAAAGTCCTAAGAAATTCTTGACTGAATGAGAATTAGGGAAATTACCTGCTTCATACACATATATCTGTCATAAAAATATGTCACCACATTTTGTAATTTAGTTACCTTTTCTTCACTCCTTTTCTTTCCATGAAACATATTTTAAACTTTGGACAAATGATTTAAGAGGTTAGTTTTATTAAATGCAAACATAAATTAATGAGTTTTTCTAAATGAAAACCAATTAATATATTATTCCCTCATTTAATTTTATCATAATACAGATTTAGTATAATATTTAATGGAAATGATTAAACACAATAGCAGAACCATCTGTCATAGGCAGGCTGCCTCAGAAAACATTTAGTTTTAGTGGAGATCAAGAGATGCTATTAAAATTCTCCCCAAAAAGGTAAAAAGAGGGAAAGGTCTGTCAAAAGAATAAACTACTGTTAATAAGATCTCAACTCCATAAAACAGTGATGGGAAGTTGGTTCTGGCAAATCCTGATTGGAAAATTAAAGCTGTTCTTTTGTAAAATTAAAGCCTTGAAAATTTTGACTTCTCATAAGTTGTGTAAAAAAATCTACGTTTTGTATACACACATAAAAACACACATACAAACATAAAGCATAAAAACCTGAAAATATTTTACTTGGATAAATCAGTTCTAGTTCCCAGCTTCAATTATTTTCATATATATTTAAATCTGAATTTTAATAACCTTTGTTACAGTGGAGAAAAGACTATGAAATAGAGTAAGACATCTAAATATAGGTTACATCTTATGGCATGACACCAAATATTCTATATTAAATTATTGATAACAAAGTAAATGGGATTATAAAGATTCAGTATATGGTTTCAGAAGATATGTCAACGTTGTTCAAACTAGTTCATTAGTGCCTAGGTAGCAAGTAGTGTCATGAACGAAGAAGCTGGGAGCTAGATATAGAAAGAAATGCTATGTCAAGGTGAATGAATTACTGCCTGCTTTCAAAGATCTCAGAGTTATACTGAACAAGGTAAAAAATAAGACATACATGAAAATTAGATATAAGTCAATCAGGATAAACAGCCAAGAATAGCTGCAAACAATAAACATCAAAAATCTAGTGTACTATTGCTAAAATCACCATATACCTTAGTTGCATGACAGAGAAATCAACACCACAGCATTGAAAGTAGGATGGGGCTCACTCCTCTCTGAAGATGTATACATAGCTAATGCTTTGTTGGGAGAAAGGGTGATGATGGCTACTGGTAAGGTACACATTCCCCTACAAACAATCGTAATGAAATCCAATGAGTCACAAACAGATACATAAGTAGAATAGTGGTTGCTAGAGAAGAAAAAGGGCATTAGAGAAAATGAAAAGGGGGACAGAGAGAATAACTGAGACTGAATATGATGAAAATATATTAAATATACACATGAAAACATCACAAAAACCCATTATTATATACAATTAATAAGTACTAATAAATTTATTAAAAGAAAGAAAATAGTGATTTGGTATACTGACATATGTTAAAATGTATTATTGTTATTGGATAGATATTCCTGCATAGAAAAAAAACATAAGTCTTAGTAGTATTTGTTTTATTCACTGAAACTCAAATAGGACTTGACTAAAGGATAGTTTATGGCTATTAGTTTCATGGACATTATTTGGTATTTCTTAAACTTCTTCTGGTTGGTTCTAAATCAGCTACCTCAGAGTTGGACAAACTGAAGGATGCTTGCTGTGGAAGCCAGAGATCGATAGCAGTTGTCAGCCTCTACCCCTCTCTACCTTGTTTTTTGGGGAGAGGGTCTCTCACTAAAACAGGAGTTTATCAGTTTATAAGAGTAGGTAACCAATGAGTTCCAGGAATCTTTGTATCTTTGTTATCTCAAAATTAGATTATAGGGGTAAGCAAACAAGTCAACCTCCATATACACGAAACTTATGTGGATGCTGGAAATCTGAACCCAAATCCACATACTTGTATGGCAAGCAGTTTATCTATCATCCCCAAATACATAATATTATTACTGGGAAAAATTAAGATTCTGAATAATTATCACATATATAATACAGTTTCATAGGTGAAAAATTGATAAGCATATCAGTGGAAAAGAATTGACAAGCCAGAATAATACATTGTACTAACAAATTTATGGTTAGAAACATTAATACATACAAGAGAGAAAAATGAAGTTTAAGCATAAAGCTTTGGGAACTCTTGATAACTATTCATAATGATCAAGTTACCTACTTACCACTTATAATAATCAAATAAATACAAAGAGGTTTAAAGATGAAATATTATTTAAATAATAACTGTAGAATTTTTGATTCCTCTGCTTATTTTAATAAGAAATAATTAATTCATTAATACATTTGGAATAATGACTGAAAGATACTTCTCAAAATCAAAGTAGAGTCATTATTCCATGGGGATTTTCCTCTTAGTTTGTATCCTGGCTTAAACCTTTTAAGGACCATTATACCTGAGGTTTTTTTTTTTTTTACTTATTTTCCAATCAAATATAAGTATACTGATTCAATAATCAGCTTAATGAAGATTGTGAGAGAAACAGAAAAACAAAAGAAGCAAAAACCCATACACAAATATTTATACACATATAATTGCAAGAAATCTGTGTTAAAATTAAAGCTTAAATTTCTTACATGTGTACATATAAATGTGTATATACATATATAAATGTATGTACAGAGAAAGAGAGAGAAGGAGAGAGAGAGAGAATTATCAGATAGTATTGATTGACATGACTTAGGAATTGTGGACATATAAAGAACTACATTTAACAAGTTTGAGACCCAGATGAGCAAATACTATATTGTTTGAGTTAAAGTCCAAAGACTTAAAAACCAGTAGTCTTGACACTCAAAGAAACAATATGTTTCAATGTGAATCAAAAGGTAGGGAAAAAATTGCTATCTTAACTCGAAAAGTCAGGCAGAGGACATCCACCATGTCTTAAGGGAAATAAGCATTCTTTTGTCCTATTCAGACATTCAGCTGTGGATTACTAGAGGTCCCACAAATTGGAAAGGGCAGCCTGCTTTACTTAGTCTACCAACCCATCCATCCTCCCCAACACACACAAAATGGAGACCACCTATCCAGGCATTCCATAGGTCAGTCATTTTGGTACTTAGAATTAACCATCATAAACAAAGAATATCATTTTAAAGAATACAAAGGGGTATAGAACAAATAGAAAAAATCAGTTTAGTACTCATAAGAATACTGTGCATTTCAAACTAGTTAAATATGATCTTTTTCTCTAGGGTTATAAACACTATAAATTTTGTCTTTATTTTCTTTTAGGATATTGCATTTAATTAAGCATTCAGGCCTAAGATCTCAATATTCTTCTTACTTAAATGCCCTCTTTTTAAAAAGAAACATTCCTCATAGTCTGGCTCTTTAGTTCGCTGTTAGAACATCAGTTTACTAAGCATAAGCAAGACCCTGGGTTCTATGCTGAGTACCAGTAAATAAATAAATAAAATAAAAAGAGAAAGTTTCAGTCCCCTAAACTGTATCCATCTTTAAATGCCTTTATCTCAATCATTGTCACTAAGTGGCAAGGATAACAAGTTAAAAGTTTCAGAAAAGAGAGGTGAAAGAAGAAAAAGTTGGGAACTCAGCTATAATCTTACAGTAGGACACAATTTTGTGCAAATCACATTCATATATTCTCCTCGCGATGCAATTTTCTACCAGAGAACTTACTCTGTACACTTCCAAAATGTTTTCTATGGTTTGCTCTACAAATACCCAGTAGGCCATTTAAAAGTGGACAATCCTTATACTTTAAAAAGAGGACAAATTTAAATAGCAAGTAAAAAATGAAAGTCTGTGTTTCAATTACACATGAAAAAAATATTATAAACAAAATAAACAACATATCAATAACTTGAATTTCATTTCATTGAATTTCTACTTCAATTAAATGAATAATTACCTAGACAAAACAAATTACCAAAATTGACTCATGAAAAATAGAAAATGTGAATGAATCAATAACTATTAAATAAATTATAATGGTAATTAAAATCTTCACTAAAATAGGACAATAGCTCCTGGTGGTTTTCACATGTAATGTTTATCAAAATGAAAGGAACTAGCATTCCTAATTATAGTGAAATACTGAGAGAAAAACGAGAGAAACAACACCATGCAACCAAATGATAGAGTAGTAGAATAATAGAAACATTAATACTCCACTGATAGAAATTGCAATAATTTCACACACATTATTTAGAAATAAAACTGTCAAAAATATCATACTTGAAGATGGAACATATAATCCTAGTACAATTGATTTAGCCTGGTTAACCAGTCTTAAGTATAGAACTGGACAAATTCTCATACAACATATAAGAATGACTCTCTTATCTTGTTTTCTTTAGAGAGCAATGGTATATAAAAACAAAAATTTGAAAGTTTATTAGTGACAGACTTCAACTGCATAGAGCAGAACAAGAGGTGAGTGACCACCTCTACAGTCAGACACTCCAGTCTCTAGGCCCTAGGCCACAGGGCAAAACTGTGAGCCCTCTCCCTCACCTACCTCAGCTTCACTAGCCAGCTAGCAGTCAAGCCACTTGCAGGCAGGCTACTCCAACAGCCCCCATTGATTGGACCCTGTAACCTACAAGTCCCTCTCCATCTCCAAAGGCACCCATCACCTGTGACCTCAGTGGCTCTCTGAGACACAGACTGCAACTGCAAATAGCAGATCAAGAGGTGAATTACCAGCTCCATAGCTAGATAGTTATAGATATCTCCATTGCTAGTTAATCTAAGCCCTATGCAACAAGGCAAAACCCAGGACCCTCCCCCACCTGCCTCAGCTTCACTAGCAGACCAATAGGCAAGCCACCTTCAGGCAGATACTTCAATAATTCCCCATACATCAGACTCTGTAAACTACAAGTTCCACTTCACCTTCAAACCTACCCTTGCCTGGAGACCTTAGCAGCTCTCTGAGACACAGACAGCAACTCCGAGGATTGGACCAAGAGGCAAAGACACTGCCTGCTCAAATTATAGAAGGAAATGGGTAGGTACCAGTGCAGGAATACACTGAACAACCTAAAAAGCAATGTGGCAACAGCAGAATTCAATGGTCATATAACAAGAAGAACTAAACATTCTGACCCAGATGAAGTGGAAAAAAACAACCTTAAATAAAATTTTAAGAAGATGATAGAAACTCTTAAAGAGGAAATGAAAAAATCCATTAAATAAATGGAGGAAAGGACAAACAAAAATTTGAAGAAATCAACAAATCTCTTAAAGCCAAGAAAGCCAAGAAAAAACAATCAAAAGATAAAGCAAACAGTTCAAACAATTAAAAACTTGAAAACTGAAATAGAGGCAATAAAGAAAACATAAATTGAGAAAATTCTGGAAATGGAAAATTTGAACAGGAGCTACAAATGGAAGCATAACCAATAGAATACAAGAGAAGGAAGAGAGAATCTCAGGCCTTAAAGATATGATAGAGGAAACAGAGTCATCCGTCAAATAAAATGTTAAATCCAACAAATTCTTAACACAAAACATCCATGAAATCCTGGGACATCATGAAAAGACAAAGCCTAAGAGAAGTAGGGATAGAAAGAACCATAGCTCAAAGGCACAGAAAATATACTGTCGCCTTCCCTGACTTGCCTCAGTATCTCTAAACAGCTAGCAAGAGAGTTTCCTGCAGGTAGACTGCTTCTTTACCTCCATCCCAACCATCAGACCCTGCAAGCTACACCCCAGCCTCAAACTCGCCTATCTCACCCCCCCCACCGCAACCTCAGCAGAACTCTGAAACCCAGCCTGCTACTACACAGAGAGGACCAAGTGGTGAGTAACCAGTTACCAGTGTGGGTGTGATACTCAACTTTCTATGCCCTCCATACTGGGTCAAAACCCCAGGCACCTCCTCCACCTTCCTCAGCTTTTTTAGCTACCCAGCAGAAGAGTTTCCTGCTGTCAGGCTGCTCCAATACCCCCATCATATCCATTGGATCCTGCAATCTACAAATCCAACCCTGTCCCCAAACTTGCCTATCCCCTCCTACCTCAGTGGAACTCTGAAACACAGTCTGCTGCTACACAGAGAAGACTAAGAGGTATGCTTCTCCAAAACTCCTGAGACACAGAGAGTGACAGTACAGAGCAGACCAAGAACAATTCCCAAGACACAGACAGCCACTGCAAAGATTGGAACAAGATGCAAAGACACTGTCTGCATCAATTGAAGGAAGAGATGGGTCGATGCCAATGCAAGAATTTATCCAACAACCTAAAAAGCAACATGGTAACACAAGAAACCAATGGTCATACAACAAGAAGATTTGATCATACAAACCCAGAAGAAGCAGAAGAAAATGATTTTAAACAACTTTATGAACATGATGGAGACCTTTAAAGAGGAAATGAAAACTCCCTTAAAGAAATAGAAGAAAAGACAAAAAATAGAAGAAATTAATAAATCTCTCAAAGAAACACAAGAATGCCAAGAAAAAAAAACAATCAAAGAGGTGAAGCAAACAGTTCAAGACTTGATTTCTGAAATAGAGGCAAGAAAAACACAAACCTAGGAAATTTTGGATATGGAGAATCTGGGTAAATTAATGGGAACTACAGGGGCAACCAGAACCAACAGAATACAAGAGATAAAAGAGAGAATCTCAGAGATTGAAGATACTATAGAGGAAATAGATTCATTAGTCAAAAAAAAACTATATCCTAAAAAATCTTAACTCAAAACATGCAGGAAATCTGGGACACCATGAAAAGGCCAAACCTAAAAATAATAGTGATAGAAGAAGGACAAGAACTCCAGCTCAAAGGCACAGAAAATATATTCAATAAAATGATAGAAGAAAACTTTCCCAACATAAAGAAGGATATCCATACAAAAGTACAAGAATCTTACAGAACACCAAGTAGACTGGATCAAAAAAGTCTCCACACAATATGATAATCATAATGCAAAACATAAGGAATAAAAAAGAATATTAGGAGCTGCAAAGCAAAATGGTCAAGTAACATATAAAGGTAGACATATTAGAATTATATCTGAATTCTCAGTGGAAACCATGAATGCCAGAAGGTCCTGAGCAGATATACTGTAGACACTAAGAGACCACAAATGCAAGCCCAGACTACTATACCCAGCAATGCTTCCAACCACCGTTGATGAAGAAAACAAGATATTGCATGACAAAATCAGATTTAAACAATACCTGTCCACAAATCCAGTCCTACATAAAGTACTAGAAGGAATACCCCAACCAAAGAAGGCTAACTGCACCCACAAAAACATGGGCAACAGATAATCTCACACAAACAAAACCCAAAGAAGGAAAACATACACACTACCACCAAAACTAACAGGAATTAAAAATCAGTGGTCATTAATATCTCTTAATACCAATAATCTCAATTCACCTATAAAAAGACACAGGCAAAGAGAATGAATAGAAAACAGGATCCAGCCTTTTGTTATGTACAAGAAACACACTTCAACCTCAAAGACAGACATTATCTCAGATTAAATGGTTTTCCAATCAAACAGACCTAAGAAACAAGCAGGTGTAGCTATCCTAATATTTAACAAAAATAAACTTCATGCTAAAAATCAATCAAAAGGGATGGAGAAGGATACATTATATTTATAACATGAACAATACATCAAGTTGAAGTCTCAGTCCTGAACATCAATGTCCCAAATACAAAAGCATCCACATATGTAAAAGAAAAAAATTACTGAAGTTTAAAAGGCACATCAAACCCCACACTCTAATAGTAGTATGATGTGGGATTCCCCTGTATGCTGTGATTACCATTGATTAATAAAGAAACTGCTTTGGGTCTATAGCATGGCAGAACAGAGGTAGGTGGAGAAAACGAAACTGAATGCTGGGAAAAAAAGGTAGAGTCAGGAGAAGCCATGTAGCTCCCCCAGAGACAGATGACAAAAAGAACACTGCCAATAAGCCACAGCAATGTGGCAATATACAGATTAATATAAATGTGCTAAATTAAAATGTAAGAGCTAGCCAATAAGAAACTAGAGTTAACAGGCCAAGCAGCAATTTAATTAATATAGTTTCTGTGTGGTTATTTTGAGTCTGGGCAGCCAGGAATAAACAAGTGGCCTCCTACAAAAGTAGGAGACTTCAATACCCCACTCTACTATGGACAGGTCAACCAGACAGAAAACTAATAGAGAAATAAGAGAACTAAGAGATATCAAGACTCAAATGGAATTAACAGACACCTACAGAACATTTCACACAAACACAAAATATACCTTTTTTTCAGCACCTCATGGAACCTTCTCTAAAATTGACCACATACTTGGTAACAAAGCAAACATCAACATATACAAAAAAATTGGAATAACCCATATATCTTATAGGATAACCATGGTTTAAAATTAGAATTCAAAAGCAAGACTAATTTCAGAAAGCCCACAAACACATGGAAATTAAACAGCACACAATTGAACCACCTCTGGATCAAGGAAGAAATAAGAAAGAAATTAAAGACTTCCAAGAACTCACTGAAAATGAAGGTACAATATACCCAAACCTATAGGACACTATATAAGCAGAGCTAAAAGGAAAGTTCATAGCACAAAGTGCCTATATAAAGAAAAGTGGAGAATTCTCACACTAAGGACTTAACAGCACACCTGAAAGCTAATAACAAAAAGAAGCAGACTCACCCAGGACTAGGAAATAATCAAATTGAGGACTGAAAATGGTAACATAACATAACAACAGACACCAAGGAAATCCAGAGAATCATTAGGTCATACTACGAAAACCTGTACACCACAAAGTTCGAAAATGTAAAAGAAATGCACAATTTTCTGGATAGGTACCACAAACCAAAATTATATAAAGACAGGGTGGAGAACTTAAATAGACCTATAACCTTCAAGGGAATAGAAGCTCTCATCCAACCCCCCCCCAAAAAAACCCCAGGGCCAGAAGGTTTCAGTGCAGAATTCTACCAGAACTTCAAAGAAAAGCTAATATTTATACTCCACAAAGTGTTCCACATAATAGAAACAGAAGAAAATTTGACAAACTCTTTTTATGAGGCTACAGTTACCCTGATACCAAAACCACTCAAACAATCAAGCAAGAAAGAAAATTACAGACCAATCTCACTCATAAACATAGATACAAAAATACTAAATAAAATACTGGCAAACCGAATCAAAGAACACATCAAAAAATCATCCACCATGATCAAGCCAATTTTGTCCTAGAGATGCAGGAATGGTTTAACATACCAAAATCTATCAGTGTAATCCACCATATAAATAAACTGATAGAAACAAATATGATCATCTCATTAGATGCTGAAAAACATTCAACAAAACCTAACACCTCTTTATGATAAAGGTCTTGGAGAGATCAGGGATACAAGGAATATATCTAAACATGATAAAAGCAATATATAACAAACAAGACAGTCAATATCAAATTGAATAGAGAGAAACTCGAAGTGATTCCACTAAAATCAGGACAAGGCTATCCACTTTCTTCATATCTATTCAACATAGTTCTTGAAGTTATGGTTAAATCAATAAGATAACAAAAGGAGATCAAGGGAATTCAAATTGGAAAGAAAGAAGTCAAACTCTCATTATTTGCAGATGATATGGTAATATACATAAGTGACCCCCAAAACTCTACTAGGGAACTTCTACAGCTAATAAACGCCTTCAGTAATGTGGCAGGATACATGATCAACTAAAAAAAAAATAAGTAGCTTACCTGTATAAAAATGATAAAGAAGCTGAGAAAGAAATCAGAAAACATCACTCTTCACAATAACCACAAATAACATAAAATATCTATAGGTAACATTAACCAAAGAAGTGAAAGATCTATTTGACAAGAACTTTAAGTCTTTGAAGAAAAAAAATGAAAAAGAGACCAGAAAATGGAAAGATCTCCCAAGCTCTTAGTTAGGTAGGGTCAACATAATAAAATGGCAATTCTACCAAAAGCAATCTATAGAGTCAATGAAATACCCATAAAAAAACAACACAATTCTTCATAGACCTCAAAAGAACAATAATCAACTTCATATGGGAAAACAAACCAAAAACAAACAAACAAAAAAAAAAACAGAATAGCCAAAACAATTCCGTACAAGAAAGGAACTTCTGGAGGCATCAGCATCCCTGATATCAAACTCTAATAGAGAGGCACAATAATGAAAACAACTTAGTATTGGCATAAAAACAGAGAGCTTGATCAGTGGAATTGAACTGAAGACCCAGATATTAACCCACACACCTAAGGATGACATATTTTTGACAAAGAAGCTAAAAATATACAATGGAAAAAATGCTTCTTTAATAAATAGTGCTGGCATAGCTGGTGTCAACATGTTGAAGAATGAAAAGAGATCCATTATCTATCCCCATCCACAAATCTCAAGCCCAAATGGAATAAAAATTCAATATAAATTTGACCACACTGAGCCTAATACAAAGTACGAAGTAGCCTTTAATTCATGGGCACAGGAGACTACTCCATAAATATAACATTAGTAGCACAGACACTCAGAGCAACAATAAATAAATGAAACCTCCCGAAACTGAGAAGTTTCTGTAAAGCAAAGGACAAAATCAATAAGACAAAAAGTAAGCCCACTGAAGGGGAAAAGATGTTCACCAACCAACCCCACATCAAAAAAAAAATGTTATCGAAAATATATAAAGAACTCAAGAAATTAGACATTTAAATTCCAAATGACCCAAATAAAAAAATGGGGTACAGAAGTAAACAGAGAATTCTAAACAGAAGAATCTCAAATGGCCAAAAGACACTTATGAAAATGTTCAACATCCATGACCATCAGGGAAATGCAAGTCAAATCAAATCTGAGATACCATTTTACACCATTCACAATAGCTAAGATCAAAAACACCAATAATAGCTTATGTTGGAGAGGATGTGGATTAAGGGGAACATTTCTCTAATGCTGGTGAGAGTGCAAACTTGTAAGCCACTTTGGAAATCAGTATGGCCGTTTCTAAGAAAATTTGGAATGAACCTACCTCAGGATCTAGCAATACCACTCTTTGGCATATGCCCAAAAGATGCTCAATCATACTACAAGAACATTTGTTTAACTATATTCATAACAGATTTATTTGTAATAGCCAGAACCTGTAAACAACCTAGATGCCCCTAAATCAAATAATGGATAAAGAAAATGTGGCACATTTACACATTAGAGTACTACACAGGAGTAAAAAGGAATGGCACCTTGAAATTGGCTTACAAATGGGTGGAACAAGAAAACAAACATCCTCAGTGAGGTAACCCAGACCCAGAAATATGAACATGATATGTACTCATTCATAAGTGGATACTAGCTGTAAAGCAAAAGATATTGAGCCTATAGTTCATGATTCTAGAGAAGCTAAGTAACAAGGTAAACCCTAAAAAAATGTGCATAGATATATCTCGAAAGGGAAAATAGACAAGATTGCCTGATAATATTGGGAGCATGGGGTTGAGGGGAGTAGGGAGGGTGGAAGGAGAAGACAAGTGGAGAAGGGAAGGGGAAGGGGAATTTAAGAGTACAAGATAGTTGAGATGGAGGAAGGAAAGAGATGAGAGCAAGGGAGCCATAAAAGAAAGTGGCGAAATCTCACACTAGCGACTTAACAATATTCCTGAAAGACCTAGAACAAAAGGAAGACTCACCCAAGAGAAGTAGATGACCGAAAACTATCAAATTGAGGGCTGAAATCAATAATATAGAAAAACAGAAAACAATACAAAGATGAATGAAACAAAGAGCTGATTCTTTGAGAAAATCAACAAGATGGAACAACTCTTCTTGAAACTAATCAAAAGGCAGAGAGGGAACATCTAAATTAACAAAACAAGAAATGAAAAGGTGAATATAACAACAGACATTGAGGAATTCCAGAGAATCATTAGGCCATAGTTTAAAAACCTGTACTCCACAAAATTGGAAAACCTAAAGGAAATGGACAATTTTATGGATAGGTACCACATACCAAAATTAAATCAAGACCAGATGAACAATTCAAATAGACCCAAAGCCAACACAGAAATATAAGCATCATCAAAAGTCTGCCAAACAAATATATCCCAGGGTCCAATGGTTTTAGTGCAGAATTCTACCAAAACTTTAAAGAAAAGCTAATACCTATATTCTCAAGTCGTTCCACACAATAAAAACAGAAGGAACATTGCCAAACTCTTTCTATGAGGCTACCGCTACCCTGATACCCAAACCACAGAGAGACCCAACTAAAAAAAACGAATTACAGATGGATATTCCTCATTAACAATGATGAAAAATACTCAATAAAAATTGGCAAACTGAATCCAAGAATACATTAAAAAAATACCAACAATGATCAAGTTGGTTTCATCCCAGAGATGCAGTGATGGTTCAACATATGACAATCTTTCAATGTAAATAAGCTGAAAGAAAAAAAGTGATCTTCTCATTAGTTGCTGAAAAAGTAATCAAGAAAATCCAGCACCCTTTCATAACAGAGGTCTTAGAGAGATCAGGAATAGAAGGAATTTATCTAAACATAATAAAAGCAATATGCAACAAGCCAACAGCCAATATCAAATCAAATGAACAGAAACTCAAATTAATTCCACTAAAAATTACAAACAAGACAAGGCTACCTACTCTCTTCATATCTTTTCAGTATAGTACTTGAAGTTCTAGCTAAAGCAATGAGACAACAAAAGGAGATCAAGTAGAAACAAATTGGAAAGGAAAAAGTCAAAATTTTGCTACTTGCAGATGATATGATAGCATAATAAGTGACCTTAAAAATCTTTGAGGGAACTCCTACAGCTGATAAACACCACCAGTAAAGTGGAAGGCTAAAAAATCCACTAAAAAATCAGTAGCCTGCCTATATACAAGTGATAAAGGGGCTGAGAAAGAAATAAGAGAAGCATTGCCAATATAATATCCACAGATAACATAAAATATCTTGGAGTAACTACACCAAACTAGTGAAAGCCCTGTACAACAAGAACTTTAAGTCTTTGAAGAAAGAAATTGAAAATAAGACCAGAAAATGAAAAGATCCCCCCTCCACTCTTGGATAGGTAGGATCAAAATAATAAAAATGACAATCCTACCAAAAGCAATCCAAAGATTCAATACAGTCCCCATTAAAATCTCAGCACAATTCTTCACAGATGTTGAAAGAACAATAATCAACTTCATATGGAAAAACAAAAAAAAATCGAAGACCTGGGTATTAATTCAAACACCTATGAAAATCTGACTTTTGTCAAAGAAGTTAAAATTATACAATGGAAAAAAGCATCTTAAACAAATGGTGCTGATATAACTGAGTATCAACATGTAGAAGAATCCAAATATGTGTATATATATATATATATATATATATATATATATATATATATATATATTTCCATGCACAAATACCAAGTCCAAATGGATCAAAGACCCCAATATAAATACAGTTATACTGAACTGTTAAAGAAGAAAGTAGAAAATAGCCTTGAACTCAAGGGCACAAGAGGTCACTTCCTAAGTATAACATCAGTAGCACAGACACTGAAAGCAAAAGTAAATAAAAGGGACCTCCTGAAACTGAGAAGCTTCTGTAAAGGACATGGTTAATAAGATGAAATGACATTCTACTGAATGGGAAAAGATTTTCACTAGTCCCACATCAGACAGAGGACTTATCTCCAAATATACATAAATAACTCAAGAAACTAGACATCAAAATACCAAATAATCCATTAAAAATGGGGTTAAAATATAAACAGAATTCTTAACAGAAGAATCACAAATGGCTGAAACATACTTCTTGGCATCCTTAGCCATCAGGTAAATGTAAATCAAAACAAACACTCTGAGATACCATCTTATACCTGTCAGAAAGGCTAAAAATAAAAGCACTGATGAAAGCCTGTGTTGGAGAGGATGCAGAGTAAGGGAAACATTCTTCCACCCCTCGTGGGAGTGCAAACTTGTACAGTCACTTTGGAAATTAGTATGGTGGTTTCTCAGAAAATTGGGAATCAACCTACCTCAAGATCCAACAATACCATTCATGGACATATACCCAAAGTATGCTCAACCATACCACAAGGACATTTGCTCAACTATGTTCCTAGTAGCATTATTTGTAATAGTCAGAACTTGGAAGCAACCTAGATGCCCCTCAACTGAAGAATGGATAAAGAAAATGTGGTATTTATGCAATGGTGTACTACTCAGCAGCAAAAAACAAGGACCTTGAAATTTGCAGGTAAATGGATGTAACTAGAAAAATAACATCCTGACTGAAGTAACCCAGACTCAGAAAGATAAGCATGGTATGTACTCACCCATTAGTGGATATTAGACATAAAGTGAAGAATAACCAGCCTATAGTTCATGATACCAGATAAATTAGGTAGCAAGGAGAGCCCCAAGAGATACATACATGGATCTCTCTGGGAAGGGAAAATAGACAAAATGTTCTTAGAAAATAAGGAGCGCGGAGGTGGGAAGAGAAGAGAGATAGGAAGGGGAGGAGGAGGGGAAAAGAGGGGGGAAAGAGGAGAACATGAGGAAATGGGATGGTCGAAATGGGGGAAGGACAGAAAGGGTTAACATGGAAAGAGATATCTTGATTAAGGGAATTATTATGGAGCTATCAAAAAAAAACTAGCACAAGAGAAATATCTAGGAATCCACAAAGATGGCCCAAACTAAGATCCTAAGCAGTAGTGTGAAGGGTGCCTGAACTGGCCCTCCACTATAATCAGATTGATGACTATCTTAATTATCATCATAGAACCTTCATCCAGCAACTGACGGAAAGAGATGCAGAGATCCACAATGAAGAACTAAATTGAGCTCCCAAAGTCCAACCAAAAAGAGGGAGGAGCAATAATATAAACAGAGGGGTAAAGATCATGATGGGGGTACTCACTGAAATAGCTTACCTGAGCTAATGGAAGCTCACTGACTCTGGAGTGACACTGGGGGAGCCATCATAGGACCAAACTAGGACTATTGAATGTGGGTGACAGTTGTATTGCTATGGTAGTCTGTGTGGCCACTGGCAGTGGGACCAGGATTTATTCCTCCTGCTTGACCTGCCTTTTTGAAGCCCATTCTCTTCCGAATAATACCTTGATCAGTATAGATATACTGGGGAGGGCCTTGGTTGATGGAGGAGGGTCATCTTTCTATCTGTTGTTTCATTGGTTAAGTAATAAAGAAACTGCTTGGCCTCTGATAGGGTAGAAATTAGGTAGGTGGAGTAAACAGAACAGAATGCTGGGAAAAAGAAGCTGAGTCAGGGAGTTGCCATGATTCTCCCACTCCAGATAGACGCAGGTTAAGATCTTCTCTGGTAAGTGCACCTCATGGTGCTACATAGATTATTAAAAATGGGCTAGTCAAGGTGCGAGAGCTAGCCAATAAGAGGCTGGGACTAATGGGCCAAGCAGTGTTTAAAAGAATACAGTTTCCGTGTAATTATTTCGGGCATAAGCTAGCCATGCGGGCGGCCGGGTGCCGGGGATGCAGCCCAGCCACCCCTATTACAACAGAGTGGCACCCAACGTGCTAATGAACTCCACGTAAAACCTGAGAGGGCTTAAAAAGGAGAAAGAGAGAATTTAAGACAGCTTTTTGCTGTTTCTGGGTTGGATGCCGCAAAGAAATTGTCCTGACTCGGCAGTAGGAAAAAACTGGCTGTTTTAAAATGCCGGCTTTCTGGGCTGTGCCGCCATTGCGATCTCTGTCTGGCTCCTGCGGGAGAAAGAGCTTTTGAATGGAGCATTTGGAGTAAAGCTCTATGGCTTTCTTGTAGGCAATGTGGACTGCTGTGTGCCTGGAACTGTGTGTGGCTCCGGGGCACCAAATGGCTCTGAGGCAGGAGCAGCTTGACTCAGCTCTGCCATGCTGAGCTGTGCTGGTCTCAGGCAGGAACTACCGTAATTACTGTAATAACAGCGCAATTAAGGTTTAGACTGAGCAGGACACAGGCAATACCATATTACTTGTACATGGTGCATCTTAAGTTTTTAAGAAGTCCTTAACATTTTAAGAAATGCTCCTGGATAGTAAAAAAAATTACAGATTCACAATAAAACAGATTCAGACATAAAAGACCACAATGTTGGATGAATGTACGTAGGCTTGAGAGAGAGAAGAAAAAAATATAGAGAATAAAGTTAATGTTAAAAATAAAAGGGTAAAGTCTTTAAAGAGACAGAATAAAGTAAACTGATAGAGTAAAAATAAGCCATGTAAAAATGGAAAATTCACAGAGAGTCTGGATTCTTTGTATTATTGTGTTTTCTTTAAAATTTTTGACTGTGAAGGAGGTAAGTACAGAGAGACATTTCATTATATGGGCTGCTAAGCTGAACCTGCACATATGTTCTAAAGGTATCTTGACTTCAGAATTTGGATCTTAGGTTATGATGCTTTGGAAAAGTCCTTCTTTTGTTTTCACAGAGGATGAGACCCTATGGATTTCTTCTATTCCAATTTGGTATGATAGACCACGTCCTCCTGAAAGGTTGCTGTGAACATCCTCAAAAAATTACTTTGCTCAACTGCCGACTGAGATGAACCTGGCACACAGGTTACCCCATGAAAGATATGATTAACAGCGTCCCCATTCAGCAGGAAGCAGTTTGGAGAGAAATAACTGTGCCCATATTCCCAAATATTGTTTATAAATGTTCTTTTACATTTAAAGGGGGATATGATATAGATATGAATAATTTGCATTGGTGTGAATTTTAAGGTCAATTTTGTTATATGTATATATTTCTGATCTTGATTAAGATATTGTGATTGTGTAGTTCATTTAAAAATGTAATGTATATAGGTTGTTAATGGATAATCATTAATGATAGTCAAGCTTCTAGTCATGTTAGTTAGATTTTCTAGATATATAGAGATATATTTGAGTTAGATAGACATTCTTCATATCTTTCAAAGACTGCAGAATATGGCATTTTTAAATGTTTTAATAACTTAGGACTTTTCATGACAATGAGACACTCTGCTCCTGGCAGTACCAATCTACTTCAAGAAGAAGATGGGCATCAAAGAGGATCCTTATGGAGTTGGATAGTCATTTGGGCAAGAAACTGCTCTTGCCTGGACTGTTGCATAAACTGGACACAGAGAACCTGCAGAAAGTGGACAGACTGCTGAACTTGCCTAAAGGTGAGATGGTCTTTTGGGGTTTCTGAATCATGAAAGAGTCTGCAAGACATTCTGCAGGACACAGCAGAAAATGACTGAACTGTCTTTGGAATTTCCTGCTTGATGAAAATGTCTGCTGGATACTATGGGCCTGAAGGCCAAAGATGGATGCCCCAATGGTACAGAGGAACTTTGGGTGATTGTCCAGGCAGCGAGATGTCTCTGTCATTTTTAGAGTTTTGGATTTCTTGTTTGCTTAGGTAATATTATATCCTTCTGGAGTCTTTGATGGAGTTGAAGAATGGATAGTTATAGTTTTCCATTATTATGATAAAGATAAAATAGATATAAATATTGTAACTGTGATTCTTGCTTAATAACTGTTTTGCTATATGTAATTTTACTATGTTAAAGTTAAAGCATTTCTTTTTTGTTTAAACAGAAAAAGGGGAAATGATGGAGGAGGGTCATCTTTCTATCTGTTGTTTCTTTGGTTAAGTAATAAAGAAACTGCTTGGCCTCTGATAGGGTAGAAATTAGGTAGGTGGAGTAAACATAACAGAATGCTGGGAAAAAGAAGCTGAGTCAGGGAGTTGCCATGATTCTCCCACTCCAGACAGACGCAGGTTAAGATCTTCTCTGGTAAGTGCACCTCATGGTGCTACATAGATTATTAAAAATGGGCTAGTCAAGGTGCGAGAGCTAGCCAATAAGAGGCTGGGACTAATAGGCCAAGCAGTGTTTAAAAGAATACAGTTTCTGTGTAATTATTTCGGGCATAAGCTAGCCATGCAGGCGGCCGGGTGCCGGGGATGCAGCCCAGCCACCCCTATTACAACACTTGGTCCTGCTTCAAAGCAATGTGCTGGACTTAGTCGACTGCTCATGGGAAGCTTTACCCTCTCTGAGGAGTAGAGGTGGATGGAGAAGGTGAAGGGAACAGGAGGAGGGAAGGGAATGGGAACTGGGATTGATATGTAAAATGAGAAAATGTTGTTTTTTTTTTTTTTTTAAAACAAGTCAATTTAAAAAGTTTATTAACAAAGAATAGACAAACTTTGGAATATTCAAACAGTGGCATAGTCTGCAGTAATTCAAACACAAGCGTTGTTGCTGGCTTGTTGTTGCTGCTAGTTGTGTGATCTCCATTTCCCAAGGGGCAGGGGATGAGAAGACAAGAAAGCAATGACACAGACTCAGAAAGATTCCAGTGTAAAAGCTCTTTATCGTGAAAGGGCCAGGGATTTTTATGGAGTTAGGGAAATTAAGCTGTTGGTTGCAAGAAAGATTTTAGTTGATCCTTTTGAAATTGGCAGTCACTTCTGGTGTGTTGTGATTGCTAGAAATGCATGTCATTAGTTACTCTGCTGTTTTTATTCTGCTTACAGAGTGTTTTGACCAATTGTGCTTATTTATTGTGAGTTTGCATGTGCTTGCTTATGCTTGAGCTGTTGCCTTGCCTCATCTCACCCTTTTTCTTTTACTTTTATCGGGCAACCTAGTGGGAGTAATGAACTTTTATAACCCCACCTTGGGAATCCCCCCCCTGCATTTTGGGCTGTTCCTATCTTTACTTTGATAGCAATAACAAGCCCCCAACAACTTGCACCCAACGTGGATGAACCTTTTTCTTTTGCTCACTTTTTGGGTCCTCCTTAACTTCTTTGGGCCGTTTTTCTTTCTTGCTTGATGCCCTGCCCCTGTTTCCATCCCGACTCTCAAACAACATCTTGAGTTTGCCCCTTTCAGCTGTTTTTGGTGAGTTGACACCTATTTTTGTTTTCTAAGCCCCGGTGATGTGGGGCTTTCTTTCCCATCCCTACATGTTATTTTCTTTCCCATTTGTCTTCCTAGTTAGGAACTCTCCATCATGACTCGGTTCATCACAATACCTCCACATAAGGGCTGACTACCCAGGAGGTAGAACCAATAAAGTACCCTCTGACAGGTCCTTTTTGCCCAGAGACTGTGTGAGCATACAGCCGTGGCCTAACAAACTGTGGAAGTCCCTCACTATAGATAGTACACTCAGTCCTGAACACTACTTTCCCTTTCCTCACAGGGACTCCCTTGTGGCCTGAGAGAAACTGATGAATTTTGCTTGGGGTCACTCTCCAGGATTGTCTGAGGTTCTCTTGATTCATAGGGAGTCCTGATGGCTCTTTGGACTGTGGACTGGGGGACTTCTCCCAGTCTCTCTTCTCAACTAATCTGGTTACATAACCACCTATTAAAGGCCATTAGGCAGTGGTCAGTCTCTTAATTCACAGAAAGGTTTTAACCATTCAACTGTAATTGAATCCCCTTTCTTTTCAGGATTGGAATGTTCTCCTCAGATGATGGCTACTTCCACTAGCTTCATCCTGGAGTTGAGCACAGTGACTGAGATGCAGTTGTTGTTACTCACCCCATGTCTTCTGGTTGCTTTTTTCTTTGGTACCCCTACTCACAGGCTCCTCCTGGGGCTCATCATAGATGGTGCCCCTTCCCCAGAGGATGGGACCTTCCCTTCTCCACAAACACTCCCACAGCCAAGTTGGCAAGAGTTCTGTGAGTCTCATGTAAGGGCTGCTGCCCTGGATCTTTCCCACCATTTTTGCCTCTACCTGTCCTCTCACACATAATATGCAGAGCCTGGAGAAGAAGCCGCCTTTTCTGACCGTTTTGCTGAGCTATTCCTGAAGCACTTTGAAGCTGAAGTGGCCCATTCCTTTGGCTCACTCTCCCCAACTTCCTTGTCCCCACTGAACCCTGGTGTGGAGAGTGCACCACCACATGACTTGTCCCTTGACAGCTGCAGGGTAGGCGGGCCCCTGGCATTGATGGGCCCATCTCTATTTTCTAAGGATCTAGCTGATCCCCTTCTTTCCTCAGTCTCTTCCATCTCTAAAATGTCCTCAAAGATGAAGCTCAAGAAATGTTTTTCCCTCTGTTCAGTGAGTAGTTCAGTCAGAAGTTCTATATGAGGCATCCATCAGTGGCGAGAGGACATTGACACTTCTCCAGTTGAGCCTCTGAAGACTACATCATGCCCTCCTGTCCTAGGTGGAAATAGCAACTCCAACTCCTCTGGTAGTGCTGGGACAGTTGGTAGGGGATTGGCTAGTGATGGCCCATCCCCTGGGGAGAGATGGACTCACTGCTTTGAGAGGCTGAGACTATGTCGTAGAGGGGGAACCTTGAAAGATGGAGCAAGAATGGTACAGAGAGAAGAACTGCTCAGTTTTGTAGGGGATGAAGTTGCCCCTGATCCAGCAGGAGAGGGTTATGAAAGAAGGGTGACCAGGCTGACCTCAGAGGGAGGATTACAGTTTCAGTGGCAGGAGTGTTGCTCCAAAGTGAAAAAGAAGGAGGATGAAGAAGTTGCTTGGAGTTTGTTGTATCAACAAAGGCATCGTGGTCCTGACTCAACATTCTCTCTTCTACTATCACGGATGTCCACACAGCCATGGCACTAGAGATTCTTCACAGTGAGAACATATTTGTGGTTAAGGTAGAATGCCCTTTAGAATACATTCTGGAGACAACTGATGCACTTCATATAAAGGTCTGGGTGTCTGATATCCAAAAGTGCCTAAGCTCAGGACTCTGCGCTGCTATCAGTCCCTGTCCCATGACCCTTCCCCCGGCCCCTGGGACCTCCTTCCTCAGGCAGCAGGCATCCTGGAGTTTCCCTGACTGAATCATTCAGAGAGTCTGCCCAGCCAGGATCTGCTGCTGGGATCAGCAAGACTAATGACCTCCTGTCGCAGGGTGCTTATAGGGGCCTTTCGGACCAACCATCAGCATCCTTCTCTCCTAGTTCTACCTCCATTGCCACCTCCCACTTTGAGTCAATGGAACTGCTTCCTCTGGAATTGTCCCCTCATATTCTCACTTAGGAGAACACCCAACAGGGACAGTTCATCCTCTCTCAAGTCCCTACCCTCCTGTGGATACTACAGAAGTGTCCACAGGTTCATTCCTGTTCCTGGGGGAATCAGAGGGTACTGAGGGGGATCAGCCTCTCTCAGAATATCCTTTGTTTCATGGCATGTTCTCTCTCAACTCAAGGCTGCCCAATTAGTGCTGGAAGGAGGCACTGGCTCACATGGTGTCCTCCTGGTACTTCACAGTGAGACAAGATGTGGTGAATATGTCCTCACTTTCAACTTCTAGGAAAAGGCAAAGCATCTGCTTTTGTCACTGAATGAGGAGACTCAGTGCCAGGTCCAACATCTGTGGTTCCAGTCCATTTTTGATATGTTTGAACACTTCCAGGTGCACCTCATCCCTGTGGAGTCTGGAGGTTCCAGTGATGTTGTCCTTGTCAGATATCTGTCCCCCACCCCTCATCAGCTCCAGTGCAGGGAGCAGGCTGGGAGCCATGAAGGGGTGTGTGAGGGTGACCAATGCTACCCTGATTCTCCTTATTTTGGAGAAGTACTCAGACAATGGACCATGAAGCTTCAAACCCCTTATGATTGTTACCCCTTGTTGAAGGCAGTCCTTGACCCCTTGGTTTTTCTCCAATGGCGCTCAGTATATGATGGTGGAGCAGAGACCCAAGCCCATATAAATTTGCAGTTTGGACTTAATGTTATTTGACATGGGCAATACACTGATTCTGTCTCACAATCTATGATTGGCTTACCTGCCTATTTCCCACAAGTGTATGAGCCTTCAAGACCCTCAAACTTTGTAAGCCCCAGAAAAGCATAGGCTATTTCCGTAATCTTGTCCAGCAGGATGTGGAAACATTTTCTGAATTTTTGACCTGTGTTACCAATGGTGCTAAAAAACACATCCCATCTGGCTCTACCAGGAATATCCTTATTATCCTGCAAACCTGGGAGGAGCTCAACACAATCACCTGTAATGTCATCACACCTGCTAGGAATGAAAATATTCATAAGTGGGTCTTGGCTTCCCATGATATTGACAAACAACAGGCCCATTCCTGCTCTTATAGCTTCTATCAATGCCTTGATCAATGCCAGATTTGACAAGGACAGTAATTCTGCCCCACCAGACCGTACTTGCTGGGTTTGTGGACAGTCTGGCCATTTACATAGGGATTGTCTCAGGGCTCATCCAAAGATTCAATGCCCTAATGCCGAAAGGGTTATCATTAGGCATGAGAGTGTAGAAGCTCCCATCATGTCCTGATATGAATGATAGACTGGTCAAAGGCTTCATACTCCTAGTGCATGAAGTTAAGTGGCTTGCAATGGATAAGGTGAACTGGTTCTGATCCACTTGGCAGATGTCTTCAACTTCAGAAGCATATGTTCTCTCTGTTGAGGTTAGTTGAACAGCAATAGAACCACTCTTAATAGAGACTTTGGTGTCTTTGTGAGCTAGCTTGAGAGTATTTTGAAACACCAGAACCAAGGTGGCAAGAGGAAGTTTCTGTTGCTCATGCTCTATGTGCTCAGTCAGCTTTCAGGACAGTCTTTGAAAATAAGCTGTTTTGCCGGGCGGTGGTGGCGCACGCCTTTAATCCCAGCACTCGGGAGGCAGAGGCAGGTGAATCTCTGTGAGTTCGAGACCAGCCTGGTCTACAAGAGCTAGTTCCAGGACAGGCTCCAAAACCACAGAGAAACCCTGTCTCGAAAAACCAAAAAAAAAAAAAAATAAGCTGTTTTCTACCCTTCAGGCCAGTCAACAGCCACTCATGGTACTTGGTGTACTCCCTGATCCAGGAGTTACAGTTATAGATATAAACAGAAGAAACATTGTCATAAGCAAAGCCAGGATAAACAATAAACCACTTGGAGAGGAAGTCTGTTTTAAAGTGATTACTAGGTCCAGTATGGGCATGCTGGATAATCATTTCCCTCAGGACAGATGACTTTCTGCACTTCCCCTTTTAAAATTAAAGATAAAAAGTTATGACACACCATCAAAAAATGCCATCCCCCAGGCCGCTATAACCTTTACAGACAATTCCAGTAAAACTAATTTTGGGTTAATAATAATGGTAGTTAATCATAAGGAAAAGGCCTATAGCTAACCAATTCCTAGATCAAAACAACTAGGGGAGTTATTGGCAGTCCTTAAGGTATTGGAAATGACCCCATCAGAACCCATATATATTTTTTCAGATATCTGCTATGCCACACAAGCATGTAAAATACTATCTTTTGCAAATTAAAGTCCCAAAAGGATTCCATCTCCAAAACCATGCAAACTATTTAAGACTTACTACAGTCCAGAAGACACTCCTGGCACATATACCATATGAGATCACATACAGGACTGGCAGGAATGCTATCCATAGGTAACCGTAGAATAAACTGCCTAATTATGACTATAACCTATGACATAGTCCTTGCCTTTGCTGGAACAAGCTAGACTCTTCCATCAGCAATTTCATTTGTCCCCTCTAAATTTTCACAAGCTTTTACTTGGTTTTCCCTTGTTCAGCTATAAACATTTAATCGGAACCTATGGAACTTAAAACAGGTCCATCCATTGGACCTATCTACTACATTCTTTGGCTTAGTATGGGATCACATAAAATCCCTTCTAGACCCCTCTTAAACTTATTGCATGGTGCCTTATGGGAGGGATGGCGATGGCTCTACTATTTCTGCTTAAGTGTTTCCTACAGCTAAGATCCTGACAATGGTAAGTGAACAAGGCAACACTCCAGGTGTTAACGGCTATGGAACACACTGTACCAAAACCTCTGAGGGAGGTAGTCCATGCTTGGCTAACACAAATACAGGAGGCCATTTAAATCCCTAGTTCTCCTAAAATACTCCACTTCTAACTTCTTGGAAACTTCTAGAGACCCAACCATTCAAGTACTAGTAGTTAAAGATGGGTAGGAGCCTGTCCAGCAGGCCAGCCTAAGACAGGTACAGCCTAAAATGCTGGGGTCGCCAAGGTGGGGTTATAAACATTCATAACTCCCACTAGGTTGTCCAATAAGAATAAAATTAAAAGGGTGAGATGAGACAGAGCAATAGTGCAAGCACAAACACATGCAAACTCACAATGAATAAGCAAAATTGGCCAAAATAACCTGTGAGCAAACCTAAAGTACAGTAACTAAATGCATGAATTCCTAGCCAATCATAACACACCAGCAATGACCACCAGTTTTAAAAGGACCAACCAAAAATGTTCTTGCAGCAGCTTAATTTCCCTAATCCCATAAAAACCCCTGATCTTTTTGCAATAACGAGCTTCTGTATTGGAATCTCTCAGAGTCTGTGTTGCTGCTTTTGTGTCTTTTCACCCCTGTCCCCAGGAAACGGGAATTGCACAAAAATCAGCAGAAATTAGCCTGCAATGAAGAGTTACAGCTGTTTAATCAATTTGAGTCGAAATTGAAAAATGCAAAGAAATCATTAGTAAATGAAAATAGAATGTTACTATTTCTATTCAGATTACACAGAATTTGTTATTTTAAGATTTTGTATATATATATATATATATATATATATATATATATATATATATATATAGATTTTTGTATGTGTACGTGAGTGTGGGTACTTTCAGAGATCAATAGGAGGTGTCAGATATCCTGGATTTGAAATTATAGGTGGTTGTCATTCACCTGTTATGAGTGCTGGAAACGAGACCCAGATCCTCTGCTAGAACAGTATGTAATAACTGAACAATCTCTCTAGTCCCTTATCCAGAAGTTTAAAACATGCAAATCAATATAGAAAATTGGAATACATAGATTTTTTTGTATATAGGAATGTATGTATATGTACAAAAATGTGAGAAATGAAGGACTTTGGGAAACATTGAAAATAAAAGAAAGAGACAGTGTATCTGCAGTATTTTATTTGATTTTAAAATTATCTGAACATAACATTGAGATTGAATAAATCCTAGTGGTGAATACAAAGATGTTTATAACCTATTCTCATACAGCTCAGAATTTGTAAGAAGAAGGAAAACTTTAGTTGACAGAAATCACATACAGGTCAAAATAAAATGCCTAGCATATAGCCACTCTTAACATATTGAATGAATGAATAAATAAATAATTTAACTTTGAAACTCAGCCCATATAAACTGAACTTTCTCTTAACTTTCTCATTCAAAGGCTTACCCTTCTGCTCCCCAATGGCCAGCAGACACAAGCAATGTCATTAGGCGACACTCTAATTGACAGTAGATGGAAACAAAAATGAAGCCTTGGCGTTGTTACCTTAAGTAACAAGCGTTTCAACCACAGCATCTTTTTACTTCTGGATAAAATAATTCTTTGTTTGAAAATATGCTATTTTTGTCAAATCCCAAGGCTTTATTTGTTTGCTGTGACCACTCTACCACAGAGCTACACACATCTCCAGTCAGTTTTTCTGAAACTGACTCTCTAAATGTAAGCACTAATGACGCAAATATATCTGAAACTTCTCTCTTGAAATATAGTCATGCAATTGCATAGTATTTACTGAAGGGCTTTCATGTATCACAGGATAAAAAGATGAACTCATTCAGTGTACTTCACTTCTGTCAATAAATTTTGTCAGTTTATTTATTGCTGCACTGCTAAAAAGCTGCAGGTTAAAGGAAGATATAGATATTATTGTACTTCAATGAGGAATTATTTCTCAAAATGGCATAAAAAATTATCCAGGGACTTTAAATGGCTGTTAAAATTCTGTAATAGAAAATATTTTCCCAACAAGACTGAAAAATGGTGCCTCCTAATAAATGTTATTATCTGACAATGGTAACATTAAAGCCACAGTTTACAGATACTTCTGAATAAAAGGGCAGATAAACATTCTGCATTGCTGTTTTCTGAAAATAATATGAAGCCCAAGGACAAGAAGAGACTCACCTTCAATCATCTATCTAGTTAGTGACAAAGCCAAGATCATAGAATTTGTTTCTTGATCCCTGGTTTGTTACACTTGTCCACAGACATTCCATTCATCATGACAGCAATTCATAATGATTCTGAAAATTCAGTGAATAAAGAAAGAAGCCAACAAATATCCACTAATGGAAAGATAACACTATATTTCCTCCATTTGCCTTTAACATGATCCAAGACCCAGTTCAATCTTAACAGCATTGGACTGTCAATTTGAAATAATAAATTCACTTAGCTCATATGATAGTTGTAACAAATTTAGGTAGTTTTACAGGCATTTCATGGAAGAGAGTACATTGAGAATATAGTGCAGAGTGGAAATTTTGACTTATTTCATAACTTTACAAATATAATCAATCAATCCATGGTCATTTTGCTACCTACTTGTTGTTTTCCAATTGTAGCAAGTCTATTTTGGTCCTGTAAAGAAAGAATCTTTTATTCTTATCAATCAATGAAGCACACTTACACACATCCAGGCAGACACAGACAGACAGACAGGCACACATTCACACAAATATATGCACACATCTAGGGTTTCCACATCAGCTTCCTGACTTTGTATTAATAATGATTAATAAGACAGGTTAATAAGACATTACTAAGAAGTTGTTTTATATCAATTTTGTTTAGTAGAATGAGTGCATTAATATTATGCCATAAAAGGCATAATACAAGTTTAGGGGAAAGCTTCATTACTATGGTATTTCCTGATCATAGTTTTAAAAGGCTCAGGAGACCCAACCAGCACGGAGACCTGATCTCGGCGCTAGGAGAGCCAGCGAGGGGTGAGTTGCTGATCCCGTGGCTTCAGCCCGGGACTGGGAACTCGGGAGTTCCTCAACCCCCTATCCTTCCTGGGCTCTCTGCAGTGCCTCTACTCCCTGCATACTGCCTCTTTCTTCCTATCCCATCCAGCTTGCATCCAGAACCCTCCCTTCTTCGGCCCCTCTGCCCTCTGTGAACACACAACATATCCCAGCTGAGCCTGTCTGGGTGCTGGGACCGAAACCTAAGGGCACCCAGGTGGGCGGGAGTTCCTTTGTTTCAATAGCCTGCCTGCACCAAAGTAGGTAGGCGCTCTGTTTTCGAGCTACCCAACCAGCACGGAGACCTGATCTCGGCGCTAGGAGAGCCAGCATTAGGGAGAGCCATCATTGGGCACGGAGATCTGATATCGGAACCAGGAGAGCTATCAATGGGGACAGCCATCACTGGGAAGATACATCAGTAGGCAAGAAAACCTGATCCTGTTAAAGAAGATCCATAGGGGAGCATTCGGAGGAAGAGATGGGCAGGCGCCAATACAAGAATTCACCCAACAATCTGAAAAGCAACATGAATCCACCAGAAACCAGCGACCTCACAACAGGAGGACATGAACACCTTAACCAAGAAGAAGTAGAATAAATCGACTTTATGAAAGTGGTAGACGCCCTTAAACAGCATGTAAAGAACACCCTTATAGAAATGGATGAGAAATATAACAGAAAGTTTGAAGAATTGAATAAATCAGTGAATGACACCCTAGAAAACCAAGGAAAAACAATCAAACAGATAATGGAAACAGTTCAAGACTTGAAAACTGAATTGGAGGCGAAGAAGAAAACACAAACAGAGGTTCGGCTGGACATGGAAAATTTAAGTAAACAAACAGAGACTACAGAAACAAGCATAACCAACAGATTACAAGAGATAGAAGAAAGAATCTCAGATTCTGAAGATACCATAGAGAAAATAAACACACTGATCAAAGAAAACAGCAAGTCCAACAAACTTTCATCACAAAACATTCAGGAAACCTGGGACACAATAAAAAGACCAAACCTAAGAATAATAGGTGTAGAAGAAGGGGAAGAAGTGCAGCTCAACGGTCCAGAAAATATATTTAATAAAATTATAGAAGAAAACTTTCCCAACCTAAAGAAAGATATACCTATGAAGGTTCAAGAAGCATACAGAACACCAAATAGGCTGGATCAAAAAAAAACATCCCCTCGCCATATAATAATCAAAACACTAAGCATACAGAATAAAGAAAGAATATTAAGAACTGCAAAGGAAAAAGGCCAAGTTACTTATAAAAGTAAACCTATCAGACTTACACCTGACTTCTCTATGGAAACCATGAAAGCCAGAAGGTCCTGGATAGATGTATTGCAGAAACTAAGAAATTACGGATGCAAGCCCAGACTACTATACCCAGCCAAGCTTTCATTCACTATAAATGGAGAAAATAAAACTTTCCAGGATAAAAACAAATTTAAACAATACGTAGCCACAAATCCAGCCTTACAGAAAGTAATAGAAGGAAAAGCACTAACCAAGGAGTCCAGCAATGACCACAATAACTCAGACATCTAGAGACCTTTCACCAACACAACTCAAGGTAGGGAAACACACAAACTCTACGACTAAAAAAATGACTGGAGTTAACAACCACTGGTCATTAATATCACTTAATATCAATGGACTCAACTCACCTATAAAAAGGCACAGGCTAAAAGATTGGATAAGAAAACAGGATCCAATATTCTGCTGTTTACAAGAAACACACCTCAACCACAAAGACAGGCACCTACTCAGAGTAAAGGGCAGGGAAAAGGCTTATCAAGCAAATGGACCTAAGAAACAAGCAGGTGTGGCCATACTAATCTCTAACAAAGTGGACTTCAAACTTAAATCAATCAAAAGAGATGGAGAGGGGCATTTTATACTCATAACAGGGACTGTTCATCAGGATGAAGTCTCAATCCTGAATATCTATACCCCTAATATAAAAGTACCCACATACATAAAAGAGACATTGCTAAAACTCAAGGCAGCTATCAAACCACACACACTAATAGTAGGAGACTTCAACACTCCTCTCTCACCAATGGACAGGTCAATCAGACAGAAACCTAACAGAGAAACAAGAGAATTAATGGAGGTAATGAAGCAAATGGACTTAACAGACATCTATAGAACATTCCACCCAAATAGGAAAGAATATACCTTCTTCTCTGCAGCTCATGGAACCTTCTCGAAAATTGACCACATAGTCGGTAACAAAGCAAACATAAACAATTACAAAAAATATTAGTAACCACCTGTGTCTTATCAGATCACCATGGACTTAAGTTCGAATTCAACAACAAGGCTACTTCCAGAAAGCCTACAAATGCATGGAAACTGAACAGTCAACTACTGAACCACACCTGGATTAAGGAAGAAATAAAGAAAGAAATTAAAGTCTTCCTGGAATTCAATGAAAATAAAGAAACAATATATTCAAACTTATGGGACACAATGAAAGCAGTCCTAAGAGGAAAGTTCATAGCACTAAGTGCCCACTTAAAGGAAACAGAGAAAGCACACATTGGAGACTTAACAGCCCACCTGAAAGCTCTAGAAAAAAAAGAAGCAGACTCACCTAGGAGGAGTAGAAGACTGGAAATAATCAAAGTGAGGGCCGAAATCAACAAAATAGAAACGCAGAAAACAATCCAAAGAATCAATGAAACAAAAAGCTGGTTCCTGGAGAAAATCAACAAGATTGATAAACCTCTATCCAAACTAATTAAACGGTAGAGAGAGAATATGCAAATTAATAAGATCAGAAATGAAAAGGGGGACATAACCACAGGCACAGAGGAAATTCAGAGAATCATTAGATCTTACTACAAAAGCCTGTATGCCACAAAACTGGAAAATGTAAAAGAAATGGACACTTTTTTAGATAAATACCATTTACCAAAGTTAAACCAGGACCAGCTGAACAATCTAAATAGACCTGTTAGTCGTGAAGAATTAGAATTTTTTATCAAAAACCTCCCTACCAAAAAGAGCCCAGGTCCAGATGGCTTCAATGCGGAATTCTACCAGAACTTCCAAGAAGACCTAATACCTATTCTCCTTAATGTATTTCACAATATAGAAACAGAAGAGTCATTACCAAATTCCTTTTATGAAGCTACAGTTACTCTGATACCAAAACCACACAAAGACTCTACCAGGAAAGAGAATTACAGGCCAATCTCACTCATGAACATTGACGCAAAAATCCTCAACAAAATACTGGCAAACCGAATCCAAGAACACATTAGAAAAATTATCCATTATGATCAAGTAGGCTTTATCCCAGAGATGCAGGGCTGGTTCAACATACGAAAATCTATCAATGTAATTCATCATATAAATAAACTGAAAGAAAAAAACCATATGATCATTTCATTAGATGCTGAAAAAGCATTTGACAAAATTCAACATCCCTTTATGATAAATGTCTTGGAGAGATTAGGGATACAAGGGTCATACCTAAATATAATAAAAGCTATATACAGCAAGCCGACAGCTAACATCAAATTAAACGGAGAGAAACTCAAAGCCATCCCACTAAACTCAGGAACACGACAAGGCTGTCCACTCTCGCCATATCTCTTCAATATAGTGCTTGAAGTTCTAGCAATAGCAATAAGACAACATAAGGGGATCAAGGGGATTCGAATTGGAAAAGAAGAAGTTAAACTTTCGTTATTTGCAGATGATATGATAGTGTACATAAGCGACCCCCAAAACTCCACCAAAGAACTCCTACAGCTGATAAACACCTTTAGTAATGTGGCAGGATACAAGATCAACTCCAAAAAATCAGTCGCCCTCTTATACACAAAGGATATGGAAGCAGAGAGGGAAATCAGAGAAACTTCACCTTTCACGATAGCCACAAACAGCATAAAATATCTTGGGGTAACTCTAACCAAGGAAGTAAAAGACCTATTTGACAAGAACTTTAAGGCATTGAAGAAAGAAATTGAAGAGAATACCAGAAAATGGAAGGACGTCCCTTGCTCTTGGATTGGGAGGATCAACATAGTAAAAATGGCAATCCTACCAAAGGCAATTTATAGATTCAATGCAATCCCCATCAAGATCCCAGCAAAATTCTTCACAGATCTTGAAAGGACAATAATCAACTTTATATGGAAAAACAAAAAACCCAGGATAGCCAAAACAATCCTATACAATAAAGGATCTTCTGGTGGCATTACCATCCCCAACTTCAAACTCTATTACAGAGCTACAGTAATGAAAACAGTGTGGTACTGGCATAAAAACAGAGAAGTCGATCAATGGAATCGAATAGAAGACCCAAATTTTAACCCACAAACCTATGATCACCTCATTTTCGATAAAGGAGCTAAAAGTATACAATGGAGGAAAGAAAGCATCTTCAACAAATGGTGCTGGCACAACTGGATATCAACCTGTAGAAGAATGAAAATAGACCCATATCTATCACCTTGCACAAAACTCAAGTCCAAATGGATCAAGGACCTCAATATTAGTCAGAGCACACTGAACCTGATAGAAGAGAAAGTTGGAAGCACCCTACAAGAAATGGGCACAGGAGATCGCTTTCTAAGCATAACCCCAGCAGCACAGACATTAAGGGCAACTTTGAATAAATGGGACCTACTAAAACTGAGAAGCTTCTGTAAAGCAAAGGACACTGTCACTAAGACAAAAAGGCAACCCACTGACTGGGATAAGATCTTCACCAACCTGGCTCAGACAAAGGTCTGATCTCCAAAATTTATAGAGAAGTCAAGAAACTAGACTTCAAAATGCTAATTAACCCAATTAAAAAATGGGGCACTGAACTGAACAGAGAATTCTCAACAGAAGAAGTTCAAATGGCCAAAAGACACTTAAGGTCATGCTCAACCTCCTTAGCGATTAGGGAGATGCAAATCAAATCAACTTTGAGATATCATCTTACACCTGTCAGAATGGCTAAAATCAAAAACACAAATGATAGCCTTTGCTGGAGAGGCTGTGCTGGAAGGGGTACCCTCATCCATTGCTGGTGGGAATGCAATCTCCTGCAACCACTTTGGAAATCAGTGTTTCGGTTTCTCAGGAAATTCGGGATCAACCTACCCCTGGACCCAGCAATACCACTCTTGGGAATATACCCAAGAGATGCCCTATCACATGACAAAAGCATTTGTTCAACAATGTTCATAGCAGTATTATTTGTAATAGCCAGAACCTGGAAACAACCTAGATGCCCTTCAATGGAAGAATGGATGAAGAAAGTGTGGAATATATACACATTAGAGTACTACGCTGCGGTAAAAAACAATGACTTCTCGAATTTTGCATGCAAGTGGATGGAAACAGAAAACACTATCCTGAGTGAGGTATCCCAGACCCAAAGAGAGGAACATGGGATGTACTCACTCATAATTGGTTTCTAGCCATAAATAACAGTCACGGAGTATATAGTGGTGAACCTAAAGAAGCTAAATAAGAAGGTGAACCCAAAGAAAAACGTATAACTATCCTCTTGGATATGGGAAGTAGACAAAATTGAGGGGAGAAAATTTGGGACCTTGGGGTGGGGTGGGATGGGAGTATCGGGGGATGGGGAAAGAAAAGTGAGAAGGGGAGGATGAGGGAAACTTGGGGAAACAGGATGATTGGGATAAAGGAAGGTTGGATAGGGGAGCACGGAAGCTCAATTCTTAGTTAAGGGAGCCACCTTAGGGTTGGCAAGAGACTTGAACCTAGAGTGGCTCCCAGGAGCCCAAGGCGAGGTCCCCAGTTAGTTCCTTGGGCAGCTGAGGATAGGGAACCTGAAATGACCCTATCCTACAGCAATGCTGACGAATATCTTGCATATCACCATAGAACCTTCAGCTGGTGATGGATGGAGATAGTCACCGAGACCCACACTGGAGCACCGGACTGAGCTCCCAAGTTCCCAATGAGGAGCGGAAGGAGGGAGAACATGAGCAAGGAAGTCACGACCACAAGGGGTGCACCCAACCACTGAGACAGTGTGACTGATCTATTGGGAGCTCACCAAGGCCAGCTGGACTGTGACAGAAGAAGCATGGGATAAAACCAGACTCTCTGAACATGGCGAACAATGGGGGCTGATGAGAAGCCGGGGACAATGGCCCGGGGTTTTGATCCTACTTCAAGTTCGGGCTGTGTTGGAGCCTAGCCACCTTGGATGTTCACCTTCCTAGACATGGACAGAGGGGGGAGGGCCTTGGACTTTCCACAGGACAGGGAACCCTGACTGCTCTTTGGGCTGGAGAGGGAGGGGGAGAGGAGCGGGGGGAGGGGGAGAAGGGTCGGACGAGGGGGAGGGAAATGGGAGGCCGGGAGGAGGCGGAAACTTTTTTCTTTTCTTTTTCTCAATAAAAAAAAAATAAAAAAAATAAATAAAAGGCTCAGGAATCATTTTCACTTTGCTACAATAAAAAGCCTATATTTCTTTGCTGAGATGAAATGAGCCACTAACTCATGTTTTAGAAAATACTGGAGATGCTGATTGGATGAAGCTCACTGAAAAAAACAGGAGCCACCTATAGTGTATAGAGTTGTTTCTCACCTCGAAGAATGTTTAAGAATCCTTTCTTCCTAATCAATCACATGAGAATGAGGAAGCAATAAAATATATTGATTTCTGCCCAAAAGGAGAATGTTAGAATATAAGGCTTTTTAAATATGTATGTAACAATTATAATTAAATGAGAAAATATCATAAAGTTGAGAGGGACTTGCAGAGACATGGGAAGAGGTAGAGGGGAAGAGTGAGGAATACACTAACCAGTCTATCCTAAGATGACATAAATCTGGAGATACTAAGAGAAATATTCATAACTTTAAGTACCGCATTACTGGAAATGAAGTGAGCTTTCATCTTCAGGTTTCTTCAATATAATGTTTTTCCCCTACATATAAAAGTAAACATTAAATTAAATGAGAAATACAAAAGAAATAGTATTTTACCAGTGAAAAACATTTAGAGGACAAAAGATATGGTAAAATAAAGGATGACATAATTTTGACAAACTAAAATAAAGCATTCTGGTGCTTTTTGTATTTATTTTCTCAAAACTGAAACATTTCTTCCTTGTGGGTTGGGGGAGGGGACCCCTTAAACTTCAGAAAACAAACAAAACCCAGAGGTCTGAACTGAAATTCACAGGCTTCACAGTGCTCCTTCAGAAAATGAAACAAGCAATAACAATTGCAAAGGAGGGAGGAGACTCTGATCACCAAAATATCTGTAGTGCTGTGGGAAGATAGAGGGACACAGCCTCTACATTGTGTAGTGAGTTATGGCCCAGACTGGAGTGGACTTTCAGTGATGTAGTTGCCTTGGTGTCATTCATGCTCCTGTAAGGAGCCCCTCCTTTGATCTTGTAGATGTAATCCCAAAATACTCACTGATTCATTATGTCACACTTGGGTGGAATTGTTTCTTTTTTGCCTTAACTGGGACAAAGGGACATTTGTTTATGTCTCAAAAGAAAGATTAATGCAAGGGGTGCATATCAATTTTCAGCCACTCCAAGTATGCATAAATAAGGCACTTTCATCTTCACCTTTCAAGTAGTTGGACTTGTCACAAACAATTCCAGCCAAGATCCAGATGAACCACCTAGAGAAAAAGCTGCATAACACATAGATAATAGTTTAACTGTCACTACTTCATTCTAGGTAGCCCACTGGGTTTTTTTTTAATGCTTTAATAAAATTGCTCAGTCACAATGTCAAAGAGAATTCATTAGCATAGAGATATGATTAGGGAAGAAAAGTTTTGGCTGTTTGTTCTCAATTTATACAGGTGTTAAAGAATAACAAAAGAGCAAACCTTAAGGACATAATTGACACTTATTCATCAAGCAGGGGTTTCCAACAGTTAACTCAAAAGGATCCATTACCACCTACACACTTTTAAAAATCTCATCACTGCCAATAACTCACATTTCATCAGTACTATGAGGAGCTTTTACCATTATTCATTCTCAACAATAGTACCATGGTGCTCTAGAATTTCCTATCTGTTATATGACTAGCCACAAACTAGATATTATAGTTTAGTGTGGAAGACAGTTTGGTTAATCAAAATTCCTAGTATATGTTATATATTTACTAGCTGAACACTCCATCTCTCAGCAACAGAAAGATCATAACTAATGAGGATAAGTGGTCTTTTTTATGAATGGAAAGTGGTTTTTCAAAGTAGCTGCCCAGTAGATTTAGTAGGAATGTCGCACACACAACAAAAACAATATTTTAGTATTGGCTTGGTACAGGACCCCCCTTAAAGTTTTCAGGAGCTGGTCTGAGTACTGACAAGGAAATCCTGGGGTAATCTAGGGACAAGGGTAGGGAATGCCATTTTGTTTAAAAAGGGATTCTTTGGAATTGAACTGTGTTCGAAATTACAGAGTCACTGTTAAAGTATCCTATGTTCTTAATGTCAGTATCAGATGCCATTCTAATTTGAGGATGATTCTCCATTATTTCTATGTAAATGGAGCACTAGAAATATGATAATTCTTATGTCTTCCTTAGAAGTTATTTTCCTTTAATTTATTTAATCACCAGATGCAAATTTCCATTTAATCTAAATTCATATAAAATAAATTAGATTTTAAAATGAAAATACATTTTAAAAGCAGAAACACAGCTCCTCTAGAATTATAATGCATTTTTTTTTCATTCTATATGACATTAATACCCAGTGCCCAAGGACACCAGAAGAGGGTGTAAGAGAGTTCAGAATTGTAGTTAAATCTGCTTGTGACCCACTTGGTGGACATTAAGAAATAAATTCATGTCCTCTGGAAGAATAACCAGTACTCTTAACCTGTGAGTCATTTCTCCAGCTCCAAGTTATAGGACATTTGCATGAACAGTTTAACAAGCATCCCTAGGTCTCCTCCATCTGTAGAGCACATAGCCATAACCTAATGATGGAAAGATTCCATATGAGCTTCAGAAGGTCTATAATTTTCGAGAAATCATATGGAATATTGTGAGTGCTTGTTTGTGTGTACACAATGCATTTGTACATGTGTGTGTTGCAATGATCTCAGCAGCAAGTATACATATTTTATAAAAATTTCCAGTGAGGTACTTGAGGGGACAAAAGATATGAATCTATTGATATGTTAACAATTAGGATCTAATCTTGCAAAATGTTTTAGTTTGCACTTTATTGCCCCAATGAATCTAATTAATAAGTTCAGAACATGAGCTAGAGAGTCACATAAACCTAGTATCAAATATCTTTATTTACTATTATGATAATGGGCAAATAGCATAAATTTATAAAACCTTGACTATGTTTGATATATACATACTGTATCTATCTTAAAAGTCATTGTGAGAAAAATGTATAGCTTAATAAAATCAATAAAACATGGCATGTGTGTTGGGGGATATCAACAGTCTTTGATCAATGATATTAAATATCCTTGAGAAAAAAAGTCATTTTGAGGATTAAATGAAATAATATGATGTGGACTGCATGTGTAGTAAGTGTTTAAGAACAAGTGGAATAATACATTTGAGAAGATTTTGGATGTCTAAAGACTTCAAATAGAACATATTTTCCAGTTGGTTTTAAGGTCAAAATCAAAACTGCTAGACTTGTTACATCAGTATATTGTTCCCAGAGTCCAAACAAGCAGGCAAGTGATAAAATAAACTTTGCATAAGCCACAACATCCGAAATAAAACATTTTCTTGTGATTTGATTTTATAACACAAGCATCATAGAAGGATTTTCTTATTAGTAATGCACATAACTGGCTTCAAAATTTAGAGCTATATAATTTGCTCCACTAGGAGTTGCTACTTCATTTAATTTGTTTGTCTTTTAATTTTTGCTGAGGTCTATGTTGGTGAGGGATAGCAACTCACTAAATGCATTACCATTTTTTCCCAGCCTGCTGTATTTCAAAGCTATATATGAATTTTATTTGATTTTGTCAGGAAATGAGTTTTAAACATTTACCTAGAAAAATCTGTGAAAAGTTCACTTATGACATTCGTAGTTACTTTCTTGCTTAAAATTAAAGACAGAATATGAAATTTCCTTCTAATACTAATGCATTTTAGTTTTGACATTTATAACATTATAACATTTTTAATTTATTTTTGTAAATGAAGTGAAATAGGAATATGTATGCATTTTCTCCATATGGATAGCAAATTCTGCCAGCACATGTTGTGGGATATTTGTACAATATGTTGGTGTGATTGGTGTAATAAAACCTGAACGGTTAATAGCTAGGCAGGAGGTATAGGTGCAACTTCCAGGGAGAGAAAGGAAGAGGAGGAGGTATCTAGGCATGCAGGAGAAGCCAGGAGACACAGAGAGGAAACATGAGGTGGAAGGTGGAAGAGATAATGCTATGTGATAGAACATAGATTAATGTGAATGGGTTAATTTAAATTATAAAAGCTAGTTGTGGAAAAGCCTAAGCTAAAGGCCAAGTTATCATAATTAAAAAGAAGTCTGTGCCATTCTTTTGTGAGCTGGTGCCCCCCCCCAAAAAATTCTGACTACAAGCATGCTTCACTTATTTACTTATTTCTTTCCTATTAAATTTAATTTTAAAATTTTAACTGAAATATAAACTCATAAAAATTATACAGCAATGGGTTAAGGTGGTATTGCAAATTACATAGACATTACATTATTTGAAAATGATGTTAGGCATATATTCTCTATTAACATTTCTGACTGGTGATAACATTAAAATCTATCTAGATTTTTTATGCTTTGTGCAGTACATTATTGCATCTCTAGCCAGCCAAACTTCTTACTACTTAAGGAAATCTAAAAAAAGAAAAAAACCCTCAGTATACATAATTACATTATTTAAAAATTAATTTACCTTCTTCAAGTATTATATTTATTCATATGTTAAGAGAATATATATATGTACATATATATATAATTTTGCTAGATAATACAATAATAAAAATCTCACTAATTGATATACAGGTATAGCTACATATTATACACCTATATTATGTTCTCTCTGCTTCCCAGTTTTTGCCTGCTTTACCTTTGTTTTTTCAACTTAATCCTTGACAAGACTGAGCACTAATTGAACATGAAAGAAAACTTATTCAAAGGAAGCTTATGGCTAAGAATAAGAGAGGCAAAAAAGTAAACTCACAAATAAACATCTCAATCTTGATAGTTTGAGAGGCTACAGGAACAGGATAAAATAAATGAAGGTTAGGAATATCTTTGTCTTTTATGAGAACAGCAGGGCTTTTCTGGGACAGCTAGACACTACTGATTTTGAGTTCTTTCATGCTTCTCTCCAATCGATTTTCAATTCTTATAGTCCATGTGGATGAGTTTATAATAAAGTGACATTATATCAAGTAATCACTATGTCAATCATCTTAGATCCAATTTGGTTTGAGTAACCCACCTAAGTCTTTAGTGGATGCAGCCTAATAGTTGGTACAGTCTCTACATTCAACCCAAGTCTATAGTTATCCTTCTCTGTTAAAATGGAGTCAAAAACTGCTTATAAAATGGGGTCTTCTAAAGCAAAGCATAGCCTAAAAACAGCTTTATATAGTATGAAGTAACTTATAACAGAATATATTCTGATGTCAACATTTTAAATTCGGAGAAAAAGACAGACAGTTGTTTCTGGATTTGATTGTGTCCTTCAGGCTCTATCAACCTATCTGTCCATTTATTCTGTATAACCACAGTGTTAATCTCCTTTTCTTTTGTGCTTATTTGGCTTTTATTTGGTTATACTATCTGCATAAAATGAATTTCAGAAACTTTACAGTTTTGAGGTAACCAAGGAATTATTTGTTTAATGGCAAAATTTTTCACACTGTAATGTAGCAAAGGACTTATTTGTAAAAAATTTATGAACCTCTTGCATTTTAAATAGAAATTCAAAGCAGCAAGTTCATGTGGGGAAAGCTGGCCAATGTTATTAACACAATGCAAATCAAAAGGATAATACACATTCTTATACAGGACTGTGCAGCCAAAGCACACTATCATGCATTGCTTGTATAAGAATTAGTAAATATTGTGGACAATATTCTAGCTAAAACTATTATGAAAGGTTATGTGTATAACCTTTTATTCAGAAAAATCCAAAATGGATTAGCCTATTTTCATTTTATTAAAATAATGTAATATACATTACCTTTGGTCAGAAATTTTCTGATGAAGTTGCAATTTGCATCTTCTGTAAAGTTCTTATAGACTGTGCAGCCTAACATTCTCTTGATAGATTAATAAAATCTTTAGCTTCCATCAATCTAAAGTTGAGAACACTGTAAAATAACATCTGTAAATTATACATATTTTCCCATTTTGCAGCAGCCTGCTTAACTGATACTTTCACAAATGTAATTGACAATGCATTGACTTATGACTTTCTGTTCTTTGGTGATTATAGAAGCTCATGTAATGGCTCCCAATATATAAAGTGGCTTAAATCTATGATCCTGGGCCATGGTAATTTATATTTACCTCACAATAAAATTATGCCATATTTCCATTAAAGTACTTCTTTATGTCAGCATTGCTACACTATGAAAAGTATGTGGCTATGACAAAATAATTAAAGGTATAGGTAATAGCTAATAAATTTCAAAAGTAGAACTACTAGTTTATAAAATACATAAATAGTTAGAATCATTTTCAAATAAGAAAACAACAAAGAAAATTGTGCAAAGAAGACCATGTGTGATTACATTCAAAAACAGGATTATGCTTAACTATTGAACTCCCAATATTCCCTCAGCCTTCAACATTCTAGTATTATAAGTATTCATGCTATAATTTTGTCTTCTTAAAAGTGTTGACTGGGGCACTTATGGTGCCTAAGAAAGCCGACAGACTTTTCCTTCCATATAATTTCACAAGTGTCTTCTAATTTCTTTTTTCCTTCTCTATGAGCAGATTGTTTAGAGAGTTTGCAAATTTGCTATTGTATTGCCAAAATCAGCTGTTTGCTAAATGTTTTGTATTTTAGTTTGAATTTAATCAAACATATGGACTTTTAATTTATATTCTAGTTAAAAAGTTATAACACATTTCAACACTCTAATTAACTGGGCCTGGTTTTCCATGTTATCTCAAAATATATTTACCATTTCTGAATTATTGAAAAAGTACTGGGTTTACTTAGTAATTTTTATGTATTCATTTTTAATTTGTTTATGGGTTGCTTAAAATCTAGTCACTTCTTGACAGTTCTTCTCTAGGACTTACTCATGTTAATCACAGAAATTTAAAATATGAATTAGCATGTATAAGAAGTGCTCACTTACCTTATATCATGTTTACAAATAACTTTCATGGGAATTAAATATTTTGGAAGTTTTCTGAAAGCTAAGAATATTTTATTTCTTTTCTCAATATTATTAAAACAACTCACTGAAGGTTCTTCTAACTTCAAACAATTGGCTTTATTCAGTATAACAGATAACTAATATCCTATGGTAATTAGTCTTTTATATATTTAAAATATAAAATGAATCTCTTTCAAGTTTAACTTTAATCTTACTTTCTCTTGCTTTATGTGTGTAAAGCCTTTGGGAGGACATTTATGTTTATTTATCTTGATCTGTAGAACCAAAGTATAAAGGCTGATGATTTTCTTTTAAATATTCTTGACCTCCAAATGTCACCTGTCCTGGAAGCTGTACTAATTAATGAACAGAAGTGAACAGTTGTGTACGCTTAAATATAAATAATATAAATGTATCTAATAATCCAGTTAAATGAAAAGGGTATAATCTCTTTTCACACGTTTCATTCATCCAAAAGTAGATCATGACAAATTATTCAACAAAAATACTAATATTAATGATTTTTTTAGAAAATATAACTAGATTTCATTTGTTTACATAGCATGCTTTATTTTTTGTCTAAACTATGTCATTGCCTTATGTCATGCATATTTAAAAATATTTTCATTGCTTAGTGATTAATCTTTATTGAATTTTTCTAATTTAAAAAAATTATCTATATAAAACAATCTAAAACATTGGAAATAGTCAAAGGCAATGATGGTTCTCAACGCCATATGTAAGGATTCTTTTATGAAGATGCTACAAGTAAGAATAAATAATCAACAATTTAGCATGAAACCTACTTCCAATTCACAGGTGATTTCTCTTAAAAAGATATATCAAAATGTGCTAGCCTTTTGAGTATACAAATGGAAGGACTCAGAACAATGCCCATCGTCATAAATGTTGTGTCAAAAAAAAAAACTAGAAACTGGTCTAAGCTTTAGAGATTTGTCTTATCTTTGTCATTTAGGATCACTTCCCTTGTCTTGTCAAAAACACTCCCAAAGTTAAATGATCACAGAGTGTTATAAAATATTAGTTGAATATATGTTACATTCCTTTATGCTGTAGAATATTTGTTTAATGATGCAAAGATGTGTCACATTCTTTTATGTTCCATTTGTTTAACTCTGTGGAGCTGTGTTATTTTACCTGTCTAAAAACACCTGATTGGTCTAATAAAGAGCTGAACGGCCAAATAGGCAAGAGAGAGGATAGGTTGGGCTGACATTTACAAAGAATAAAAGAAGAATGAAAAGAGAGGGATACGTGAAAAAAGTAGAAGGAAAGGAATACACCAGGGGCCTGCCACCTAGTCACAAAGCCAATCATGGACTAAGAAGTAAAGAAATACTTATAGAATAGAAATAGTTAAAAGAGCAGAAGTAAAAGGTAGATGGGCTAATTTAAGAAAGTTGGTTAAAAACAAGCCAAACTAAGACCCAGCATTCATAAGTAAGAATGAGTCTCTATGTATTTTTTTGGAGATGGGTGAAGGGTCCCCCGAAAGCAAAGAATAACAAACAAACAACTACAATAGAGTTTAGCTCATTTTAGCTATACTTACAATACAATAGATAACTAAAATCTAGTAACCAATTTTTCAGTTACATACTTTGTCATGGTTATTGATATACATGGCAAGATTATAAGCCTATGCCCCATTTTCCCCTTAATTTTACTACTAATAGTTTAAGACTCTCAATCAGAGTTGCTTCTAAAACACAGTACAATAGGCAGAAGAAGCACAAGCCCTGCATACAGTTAGTGTGGTACTTTTTAATTATCCTTTTTTTGCAGTACATTTAAGAAGAGAGAAAAGGTAAGCATTCAAATGCAAGTTTTCAAATGGTATCATAGACTTAATACTGACAAGACTGTCTTGAAACCTAGCTTTTCATAAGGAAGGAACAACAGAATAGCAGTACAAGTATTGAGTAAACGTCAGACACAAAGTGGTCAAGATTAATGAATGTTTTCACCTTAATGTATTTAAGTTTCTGCATTTTTAATGGGCTATCTGAATAATGTTTGGTACCAAGTAAATTCAACGAAAAGAATAGACTTACATAGTAGGCCTCAATATTTCATAATCTCCCCATGCATTATTTTTCTTTTCTGACATCAATAAAAATCATATAATAGGACTTTTGTAAGAATTGGGTGAGTTATTTAAATGCTTAGCATAACGCCTGATGGTGGTTAGTAAATGTTGTTGAGGATCCTCATTAATTGAGCTGCACTGAAATCCCCTGTAGGGCTTGTTAATGTGCAGAATTCCAAACATTGTTCTGGAACCTTGTAAATGCAAGCAAGACAAATGCCATTTTATTAAGCATTCCAGAAGATTCTAACACAGATAACACAGGAAATTTATCCCTTGAGACACTTGACTAATTAATTGAAAAATAGTTTCTGCAACAAACTCTGCCTTTATGTATGCATAGTGGGGTATGTAGTTATGTGTAGATCTCAAGTTCCACACAATCAATTATTTAGACAGGGTTCAGAAAGCATAAACTGTAGGTCCAACAAAGATAAAGAGGAATATAATAGATGTATTTTTCACAGAGTGACCATCTTGCACAACACTGTGACTAAGTGAGTGGTTAGAAAGTAAGAATTGACAATGTCCTGGAAATTGTATAAAGTACTTACAAGTACACATCTGAGGTTGATAAGTACTCACAGAATTACCTCCTCCAAGAAACCTACAGATTCTACAAGTGTATTCCAGATAGTATGCCCAGGAAGGTAATAAACATAAAAACCCAAGTTCCTTTAAATAACAAAGAAAAGCAAAAATGAAAAAAATCTAGTAACAACTATAAAACATTTCTGTGATATTAGACAACGCATGAACATTTCCTAGGACTGATGCAATTAGAATGTAAATACTATGTAATGATGACCCCATCTTGAAATATATCTATGCATCCTCTACCTCCATCAACTTACACATGTTAAAATACATAAATAAATGTGCAATTGGCAAAATAATCTTTGAAGACTGCCATTGATAAGTTACACCTAATGAGACTTGTGCAGATTTAAAGGATAACATAAATAATATACTATTAAATTCTTTATATAAAATGGAGAATGAGAGCTGGGACCAAAGCAAATGAGAATGTGCAGAATGCAATGAGTTGCAGAAGTGAACTTCTGTGCACGAGACTTTAGCAATTCTTTTGCAAGGAACAAAAATCATAATATCGTTACTAGTTACAGCCATTCCTATATGCAGAGAAAAGAACTAGCTAGTTTAGAGGGTCCTTGATATTTTTTCTTCAGGATAAAATTGTTTTTGTCATTGTGCTTAAGAATTCTGTTTTCCATAGCTCCCAGTCACAGTATCAGAATCACATTAATTATTCAAACTATAGCTATAAAGAGAGAACTTCATAGCTGATGTAAACCGGGATGAAGAGGTGCTTAACATGCCAGAATCTCTCCAGGTTGTCAGTGATTTGTCTGCTGTCTCCTGACTCAGCCTCCAAGCCAGAGCGAAGTTTGCATGATACTTCTTTTTCCACTCGGTCCCTTAAATTGGTTCATCAGCCTGACTCTTACCTTCTGTGTTCAAAACCATGCATTCAGTATTCTGACACTTGAAAAACAATGCTGTCAGCATTGGTCAGATTTAGGGCTGAATGTCCCTGTCAGCAATTATTAGCTATAGGATTTGGGAAAATTATTTATCCGGTCTAATACAATTTTGTCAAGGTATAAAATTAAAAAGAAAAAGAAAAGAAAACATGAAAATAATAGCAAGGTGTGCTCAGGGTCTGGGAAATCATTCCTGTGAATGGTAGCTACTGTTTCCTCAATGCTCATCTCCAGCTTGTCGCCTGACACCTTGCAACTCCTAGGGCTTAATGATTCACTTTGATCATTCCTGTTTTGAACTCCTCCCAAATTCTGGCCTCATTTGCTGACAGTGGCAACAATGAGAAATAAGCCTTTAGCACAATGGGTCATAATAAACTATTATCACCTCCAAATGCATTTCTAACTTATAGTGCAGCATTATCCAAGATAAAAGCAGCAAATCTATCCAGTGAATTCAAAATATCTTAGAAAGCTCTGGATAGAGTTTCAGAAACAACCACTCCTAGGGACACTGTAGCTTTGTTTGAAGTTTTACCACCAAAGTCTACACTACTCTTTGTCATTTGATAATTTGAGCTTAGACAAATTATAGATTAGTTTAATTAAAAGCTCTGGAACTACTATTCTGGCTAAAGCTCTAGAAAGGCTGTAACATTAATACAGGAACAATTTTATATTTTTGTGCCTCTATCGCCCTCTCTAAAGATGGCCACTGAAGAATCCAAAAGATTTCCTGTTGTTTGCTATGATTAGTCCTCTAAAATGGCTGCTCTCTGAAAAGGATAAGCACAATTGTGTTTGAATATTTTCCTGCTACTGTATTTGTGAGATAAGGCAGGCTTTGAAACCATTTATAAATGGGCAGTCTCCACTAAACTATGAGATCCCTGAGGGCAGGAAATAGTATCTCCTTTAATTTTCATCCTCAGGATTCAGCATGCTCAGTTAATGTGTCATTTATTGAATTTATTTATTGGATTCCAGCTCAATGTGGAGATTGCACTTTCAGATATTCTCATCAAACACTGATAATAATTCTGAAGAGAGATCTTCATGGCAGACTGCTGCAAAGGCCTCTAGATGAAGAATTGCTGAGACTGTATGCACCTTTGTTTACTTGCCTCTTTCATAAAGTGAAAAATGAAACTACTATGAGGGTCCTTATTTTGTTTTTGTGTTATCATTTTTTGGTAGAAGGTAATATAAATGAAATCTTACCCAGCTATGTGTGACTTCTCAATGTTATTGTTTCTGTGGCAGACTAGGAAAGAAACTGAGACATCAAGTTTGAATCTGAAATATGTTCTGTGTTATTCCCAAATTTGCAAAGTCCCCCAAAAGCCAACAAGGACACTGAGTTCCATATGTAAAAGCAAAGAGCCTTTATTTTATTCTAGTTTCCAAACTTGGTTTCTCTGCATGTCCAACATATTGGAATAAACAAAGAGCCCCAAGCTCAGTTAGAGTTGGGTTTTTTATAGTAGTAAAGGTGGGGATGAGGGATTTTTCAGGTTCAGGACACCTAATTGGCTGACGTTTGTCTAGGGGTGTCCTGGTGAATGTGTGCTGGCAGGTGATCCTGACGGGTGTGGTTGACCAGTAGTTAGAATTAACCAGACCAGCTCAAAAACAAGGAATATAATTTAATAATTAGAAAAAAAAGAGAAACTCACATGACCAGGGTCCAGCGAGCAACATGCGCAGCAGAGAGAGAGAGAGAGAGAGAGAGAGAGAGAGAGAGAGAGAGAGAGAAAACAAGGGGCTGGCACCTGGATCCCCAGGTCCTTCTTCCTTGGCCCCAGGCAGCCACACCCTAGCCAAATGTGATTGGCTGAGCTTCCCCATCATCTCCCCATTTTGTATAAACAGGATTGAATCAAACCCAATACAACTATATACAATAGGAATAGATACCAAATATAAAATTACAAGCAATAAACAATATTAAGCAAGAAACATATAACAAAAGTTTTACTAAGCATTCTATTTCAAGGAGTCTAAATAATGTATTGAAATTAAGTTTAGCTAAATCATGAGGAGGGTAACTACAATTATCTAATATTCAACTCCATCAAAGATCTGAGAAGGGAAGTAATATTACTTTAGCAACCAGGAAGTACAAATGATAAACTTCCAAAATGTCTAACAAATGACAGAGACAACTGACTACCTGGGCAATCACCCAAAGTCTCATTTGCAATGTTGAGGCAACCAACTTTGGCTAAGGCCTAATGTAACTGACATACCATTTGCAAAGGCAAGAAACTTTTTAGAAATATATTACCATCTTGGCAGGATAAGACAATCCTGTTTTTATCCATTTATGGATACTCTGTTGTAGAAGGAGTAGCAGGCTGCATTCCTACTGCCAGGCTCCCAGCCACCTGGCTAGCTTATGCCCCGAAATAACGACACACAAACTGTATTCATTTAAAGACTGCCTAGCCCGTTATATTTAGCCTCTTATTGGCTAATTCTCACATCTAGATTAACCCATTTCTAATAATCTGTGTAGCACCACGAGGTGGTGGATTACTGGGAAAGATTCAGCATGTCTGACCTGGTGGCTGGCTCCATGGCATCTGCCTCAGTCTCCTTCCCAGCATTCTGTTCTATCTACTCCACCCACCTAATTTTCTGCCCTATCAAAAGGCCAAGGCAGTCTCTTTATTAACCAATGAAAGTAACACATAGACAGATGACCTTCCTACATCATTTCCCTTTTTTCTGTTTAAACAAAAAAGAAAGGCTTTCACTTTAACATAGTAAAATTACATATAGGAAAACAGTTATAAAGCAAGAATTACAGTAACAATATTTATATCTCTTTTATCTTTATCATAACAATGGAAAACTATAACTGTTGCGGGAGGTCCTTCCGCTTCTCCAGCCTATAGCCGCTGAGATACCAGCCCATTGGGGCGTGGTCTCTCTCCCTTTACAAAAGCGGCTACTTCCCTTCTCGCTCTCTTCACTTCCTGCTCCATTTCCAGCAACAAGACTCCATACTGATTGCACAGAGGGCTGTTGTCTGGGAGGGTTATCTGTAAGTTTTTTCCCCTTTAAATAAATACCACCCTATTAATCATAATTCCAAACTGGTGTGGCATTGTTTGCAACTTACACCTTCACCTGGCACCCAACATTTGGGTTTAGGACCTCTCCTTCCCCCGCTCAGCTGCCGGCCACTAGTTCTGCTTGGTGCGAGCCCCTCCCTTCCTCAGCCGCAGCCTGTGCCTTGTGCATGGAGCAAGCAGTTTAATATAAATTATCACGCAGTGCCTTTTCTTGCTGCAGTTCTTTATATTTTCCCTTTAGACACCTCAGATTGACTTCAAGTCCCCACGCACCCTATCATCTGCCTCTCCCCACGTGGATTTATTTTATTTTTTTTTATTTTATTGAAAAAAAATTCTGCCTCCTCCCAGCCTCCCATTTCCCTCGCCCTCCTCCCACTCCTATCCCCTTCCCCCCACTCCTTTCCCCCTCCCCCCACTCCTCTGCCCCTCCCTCTCCAGTCTGAAGAGCAGTCAGGGTTCCCTGCCCTGTGGAAAGTCCAAAGACCTCCAGCCTCCATCCTGGTCTAGGAAGGTGAACATTCAAACTGGCTAGGTTCCCACAAACCCAGAACAAGAAGTAGGATCAAAACCCAGTGCCATTGTTCTTGGCTTCTCAGCAGCCCTCATTGTCCACCATGTTCAGAGAGTCCGGTTTTATCCCATGCTTTTTCAGTGACAGTCCAACTTGCCTTGGTGAGCTCCCAATAGATCAGCCCCACTGTCTCCGTGGGTGGGTGCACCCCTTGTGGTCCTGACTTCTTTGCTCATGTTCTCCCTCCTTCTACTCCTCATTGGGACATTGGGAGCTCAGTCCGGTACTCCAGTGTGGGTCTCTGTTTCTATCTCCATCCATCGCCAGATGAAGGTTCTATGGTGTTATGCAAGATATTCATCAGTATGGCTAAAGGATAGGGTCATTTCAGGTTCCCTATCCTCAGCTGCCCCAGGAACTAACTGGGGATATCGCCCTGGGCACCTGGGAGCCCTCTAGGTCGAAGTCTCTTGCCAACCCTAAGATGGCTCCCTTAATTAAGATATGTGCTTCCCTGCTCCCCTATCCAACCTTCCTTTATCCCAATCATCCCTTTCCACAAGTTCCCCCAAGTCCTCCCCTTCTCACTTTTCTCTCTCCATATCCCCTTACCCCCCTCCCAGCCCACCCCCAAGATCCCAATTTTTTGCCCGGCATTCTTGTCTACTTCCCATAACCAGGAGGAGAGCTATATGTTTTTCTTTGGGTTCATCTTCTTATTTAGCTTCTTTAGGATATCAAATTATAGACTCAATGACCTTTATTTATGGCTAGAAACCAATTATGAGTGAGTACATCCCATGTTCATCTTTTTGGGTCTGTGTTACCTCACTCAGGATAGTGTTTTCTATTTCCATCCATTTGCATGCAAAATTCGAAAAGTCATCGTCTTTTACCGTTGAGTAGTACTCTAATGTGTATATATTCCACACTTTCTTCATCCATTCTTCCATTGAAGGACATCTAGGTTGTTTCCAGGTTCTGGCTATTACAAATAATGCTGCTATGAACATAGTTGAACAAATGCCCTTGTCATATGATCAGGCATCACTTGGGTATATTCCCAAGAGTGGCATTGCTGGGTCCAGGGGTAGGTTGATCCCGAATTTACTGAGAAACCGCCACACTGCTTTCCAAAGTGGTTGCAAAAGTTTGCATTCCCACCAGCAATGGATTAGGGTACCCCTTCCTACACAACCTCTCCAGCAAAGGCTATCATTGGTGTCTTTGATTTTAGCCATTCTGACGTGTGTAACATGATATCTCAAAGTTGTTTTGATTTGCATTTCTCTGATCGCTAAGGAGGTTGAGCATGACCTTAAGTGTCTTTTGGCCATTTGAAATTCTTCTCTTGAGAATTCTCTGTTCAGTTCAGTGCCCCATTTTTTAATTGGGTTAATTAGCATTTTCAAGTCTAGTTTCTTGAGTTCTTTATATATGTTGGAGATCAGACCTTTGTCTGTTGCGGGGTTGGTGAAGATCTTCTCCCAGTCAGTGGGTTGCCTTTTTGTCTTAGTGACAGTGTCCTTTGCTTTACAGAAGCTTCTCAGTTACAGTAAGTACCATTTATTCAATGTTACCCTTAATGTCTGTGCTGCTGGAGTTATACCTAGGAAGCAATCGCCTGTGCCTATTTGTTGTAGGGTGCTTCCCACTTTCTCTTCTATCAGGTTCAGTGTGTTCAGACTGATATTGAGGTCTTTGATCCATTTGTGTTACGGGAGGTCCTTCCGCTCCTCCAACCAATAGCTGCTGAGATACCAGCCCATTGGGGCGTGGTCTCTCCCCCTTTAAAAAGTGACTATTTCCCTACGTTCGCTCTCTTCACTTCCTGCTCCGCCGGCGACTAGACTCCCTTCCTGGTTGCGTAAAGAGCTGTTGTCTGGGACAGTGATCTGTAAGTTTTTTCCCCTTTGAATAAATACCACCCTATTAATCATAATTCCAAACTGGTGTGGCATTGTTTGTGACTTACGCCTTCATCTGGCGCCCAACGTGATTGTGAGTTACTGTTTTTAGACAAATATATTGGTATCGATTCTTGTATATTTATACAAAGTTAAATTATATTGACTATTGTATGCATGCATGTTTCTACCTCTGTTTAAAATATTTTTATGTATTGACATGTATTGATATATATATTGTATGTATTTACCATATTGCAGTGTACATTTCTACCTCTGATTAAGATACTTATATATTGTTTGTGTATTGCTATATATTTACCATATTGCAATGTATATTTGTACATTGTTTATATTTGGAGGTCATTGTCCTCATTTGTTTCACAGTCGTTTATTGTCTTAGTCTTTAAGTTAGATAGATACTGAGAATTAAATAGATTAATAGTCATCTAAGTTTGTCATTTATAATTAGACTAATCAGGTTCTTTAGATATATAGAGATTATACTCAGTATAGATAGATAATCTTCAACCTCTTCAAAGAGCTGTAGAAAATGGCCTTTAATCTAACTCAGAGTTTTATGGTAGTGAGACACAATTGCTCCTGGCAACACCGTTCTACTCCCGAGAGAATGTTGAGCACCAAAGACACTCCACCTGGAGCCTTTCTTTTTGGCAGAACTGGCCTTGGGGCAAAGAAATGCCCATACCTCAACCACTGACAGAGATACAGAGCGTGCATTAATGGATAAAACAGGACTGTCATATCCTGCCAAGACAGGGTAAGATAGTTCTGAAAAGTTGCTTGCCTTTGAAAATGGTATGTCAGTTATGTTAGGCCTTAGCCAAAGTTGGTTGCTTCAACGCTGCAAACGTGACTTTGGGTGATTGCCCAGGTAGCTAGTTGTCTCTGTGATTTGTTGCATGTTTTGGAAGTTGTTTTACTGAACTTCCTAATTACCCAGGTAACATTATTTTCCTTCTCAGATCTTCGATGGGGTTGAAGACTATAAATGTAGTTACTTTTCTCTCATGACTTGGCCAAGTTATTTATTATACAAGACCTAAGCTAGTTAGAATAGGATATTTGTACTCATTGTATATAATTTCGTAGTAGGTTTAGAACTCTCTTACTTAAACAGAAGGGGGAGGTGTTACGGGAGGTCCTTCCGCTCCTCCAACCAATAGCTGCTGAGATACCAGCCCATTGGGGCGTGGTCTCTCCCCCTTTAAAAAGTGACTATTTCCCTACGTTCGCTCTCTTCACTTCCTGCTCCGCCGGCGACTAGACTCCCTTCCTGGTTGCGTAAAGAGCTGTTGTCTGGGACAGTGATCTGTAAGTTTTTTCCCCTTTGAATAAATACCACCCTATTAATCATAATTCCAAACTGGTGTGGCATTGTTTGTGACTTACGCCTTCACATTTGGACTTGAGTTTTGTGCAAGGTGAAAGATATGGATCTATTTTAATTCTTCTACAGGTTGATATCCAGTTGTGCCAGCACCATTTGTTGAAGAGGCTTTCTTTCTTCCATTGTATACTTTTAGCTCCTTTATCGAAAATGAGGTGATCATAGGTTTGTGGGTTAAAATTTGGGTCTTTTATACGATTCCATTGATCGACTTCTCTGTTTTTATGCCAGTACCACACTGTTTTCATTACTGTAGCTCTGTAATAGAGTTTGAAGTCGGGGATGTTAATGCCTCCAGAAGTTCTTTTATTGTATAGGATTGTTTTGAATCTATAAATTGCCTTTGGTAGGATTGCCATTTTTACTATGTTGATCCTCCCAATCCAAGAGCAAGGGATGTCCTTCCATTTTCTGATATTCTCTTCAATTTCTTTCTTCAATGCCTTAAAGTTCTTGTCATATAGGTCTTTCACTTCCTTGGTTAGAGTTACCCCAAGATAGTTCTGCTTCTATATTGTGAAATACATTAAGGAGTATAGGTATTAGGTCTTCTTGGAAGTTCTGGTAGAATTCCGCATTGAAACCATCTGGTCCTGGGCTCTTTTTGGTAGGGAGGTTTTTAATAACAGATTCTAATTCTTCACGACTAACAGGTCTATTTAGATTGTTCACCTGGTCCTGGTTTAACTTTGGTAAATGGTATTTATCTAAAAAAGTGTCCATTTCTTTTACATTTTCCAGTTTTGTGGCATACAGGCTTTTGTAGTAGGATCTAATGACTCTCTGAATTTCTTCTGTGTCTGTGGTTATGTCCCCCTTTTCATTTCTGATCTTATTAATTTGCATATTCTCTCTCTTCCGTTTAATTAGTTTGGATAGGGGTTTATCAATCTTGTTGATTTTCTCCAGGAACCAGCTTTTTGTTTCATTGATTCTTTGGATTGTTTTCTGCGTTTCTATTTTGTTGATTTCTGCCCTTAGTTTGATTATTTCCAGTCTTCTACTCCTCCTAGGTGAGTCTGCTTCTTTTTTTTCTAGAGCTTTCAGGTGGACTGTTAAGTCTCCAATGTGTGCTTTCTCTGTTTTCCTTAAGTGGGCACTTAGTGCTATGAACTTTCCTCTCAGGACTCCTTTCATAGTGTCCCATAAGTTTGAGTAGGTTGTTTCTTTATTTTCATTGAATATAAGGAAGACTTTAATTTCTCTCTTGATCCAGGTGTGGTTCAGTAGTTGACTGTTCAGTTTCCATGAGTTTGTAGGCTTTCTGAGGGTAGCATTGTTGTTGAACTCTATCTTTAATCCATGGTGATCTGATAAGACACATGTGGTTATTAATAATTTTTGGAACTGTGGAAGTTTGCTTTGTTACCGAGTATGTGGTCAATTTTCGAGAAGGTTCCATGAGCTGCAGAGAAGAAGGTATATTCTTTCCTATTTGGGTGGAATATTCTATAGATGTCTGTTAAGTCCAATTGATTCATGACCTCCTTTAATTCTCTAATTTCTCTGTTAGGTTTCTGTCTGATTGACCTGTCCATTGGTGAGAGAGGAGTGTTGAAGTCTCCTACTATTAGTGTGTGCTGTTTGATGGCTGCCTTGAGTTTTAGTAATGTTTCTTTTACGTAAGTGGGTGCTATTATATTAGGAGCATAGATATTCGGGATTGTTCCTGTCCTCCTGTTGTGAGGTCACTGGGTTCTGGTGGTTTCATGTTGTTCTTCAGATTGCTGGGTGAATTCTTGCATTGGCGCCTGCCCATCTCTTCCTCCGAATACTCCCCTATGGCTCTTCTTTTACAGGATCAGGTCTCCTTGCCCACTGTTGTACCTTCCCAGTGATGTCACTCCCAAGTGATGGCTCTCCTAGTGCCCCAGTGATGACTCTCCTGGTGCCTGGATTGGGTCTCCGTGCCTCTTGGGTAGCTCGTAATCAAAGGGCCTGCCTTGCTTGCTGCAGGCAGGCCGTCCAGATGGAACTTCTCAGCACCTAAACCTGGCCGCCTGGTGGCCCAATGCTCCGGGGACAAAAGGAAGAAAGTGGCAGGTGGGGCGGAGTCCAGGAGAGCACAGGAGAGCCAGGAGCACAAGCTGGAGGTGCTCGGCTCCCTTACTGTGGACCTTGAGTCCTGCCCTGCAAGCAGGCACTCACCGCTCTGCGTGGGTAACCTTAGTGTAGGAGCTTAAAACTGTTCTTGAGCACTGGTCCTAGCTTACAGCAGGGCAGGGTTGGGTGGAGGGTGCTGGAGTGCTGAGTCGTGAGTAAGGAAGAAGGCCCTGCAGTAGGAGCAGGGGGAGGGGAGTTGTGCTCTCCCCTGGGACAGACTGCCCCTGGATCACACACACTCACCAGTCCAGAAGGAATTTCACAGGACCGCCGCTCAGGGGACAAAAGCTTGGCAGACTTCTATTAACGATCAAAGACCAAAGCTAAGAGTTTGTATAAATGGCACTTTTATTGAAGGCTTATTAGACACAGGTGCGGATGTAAGTATCATTACTCCAGAATCTTGGCATCCGAATTGGCCTCTTCAAGAGGTAGATGTTCAGTTCCTGCGAATTGGAACCCTATCTCGTGTAAAACAAAGCACAAGATGGGTTGAATGCATAGGGTCCGAAGGGCAAATAGGAAGACTAAGGCCATATATAGCCAATATTGCCATAAATTTATGGGGCTGTGATCTGCTACATCAATGGAATACCCAGATTAACATTCCTGTAGTTCCAGGAACTCGTAATTCTGGGAAAGATATGATGAGCCATTATGGAAAAAGGTCACCAGCCATTCAGGCTATACAAGAACATACAGCAAATACCAAAACTTTAGAGGTACCAACAGCCCTACCTTTAAAATGGCTAACTGAGAAGCCAATATGGATCAAACTGTGGTGCGGGAGGTCCTTCCGCTCCTCTAACCAATAGCTGCTGAGATACCAGCCCATTGGGACGTGGTCTCTCCCCCTTTAAAAAGTGACTACTTCCCTCCGCTCGCTCTCTTCACTTCCTGCTCCGCATCCGGCGACTAGACTCCCTTCCTGGTTGCGCAGAGGGCTGTTGTCTGGGACGGTGATCTGTAAGTTTTTTCCCCTTTGAATAAATACCACCCTATTAATCATAATTCCAAACTGGTGTGGCATTGTTTGTGACTAACGCCTTCATCTGGCGCCCAACGGGTTTTAGGACCCTCTCCTTCCCCGTCTCGGCTGCCGGCCGCGAGTTCGGCTTGGCGGGAGCCCCTCCCTTCCTCAGCCGCAGCCTGTGCCTTGCGGCCTGTGGCTTGTGCGTGGAGCCAGCAGTTTAATATAAATTATCACACAGTGGCTTTTCTTGCTGCAGTTCTTTATATTTTCCCTTTAGACACCTCAGATTGACTTCAAGTCCCCACGCACCCTATCGTCTGCCTCCCCACATGGATTTAAACTCCACAGGCCCGTGTAGTCTCTGCCTGCGTGGTTTTGCTCTTTTCTGAGTCGTTTTTAAATCTCCCTTGCAAGCACAGCTTTTAAGTGGCGCAAACCAGAGCACGCGGTTGCCGGTTGCCGAAAGCTGCAACCCCTCAGGGTGACTCTGTCACGTGGAGGCATACACGGCTTCCAGGTTACTCTTCTCTACCCCTGGATTCTGGGTTTATGGTTCCTTGTACGGAGTTGATTTAATTACACTTACTTTGTCGAGCAACTTGCATTTCCCAGTTTTTAACAAATACTAGGCGGACAGGACCCCATTTTCGTGGTGACTCGGCAACAGCGCCACCTGCTGGATAATAGGTAATATGATAGTTTCTAATGCAAATTTTACTGCTTTGTCTTTACTAATAAAATGGATTAGTGAATTTGTATTTACTAATAAAATGGATTACATCATACAAGGTTTATATGATTATGGGGATACTTTAATTTGCTTGTTACTAGGTTTCAGTTTTCTTTTCCATATTCTATCATTAAGGAAGAATATGGTACTCCTAAGAATGATAGAATCTTTACGAACTAATAATGAACAACTAATTGACAGGATTAAAATTATTGAAAATCAGAGGTTATCTGAACAAGTGGATACTATGACAGACAAAATTGACTCCATATCCAAGGGTACTAGAAAGTTACCTGAAAGTGTTCAAGCTGTTGAATTTGACGTTCAGACGTTATCACAAAGTTTTGATAAGGTAACAGACAGAATGTACCTCCAAAATGGGAATCTACATGATATACAAGAAAAGTTTAAGGAGGACATGTTATCTTTGAAGGAAAAATTTAAAGCTTTGGAATCACAGGTGCAGAATGGGGACCAAAAAATTGATACCTCAGTGAAATCACGAGAAACATATACAGGTCAGGAGATTCAGGATTTAAGAGAGACAATGATAAAAAGATTTGAAAAGATTGGAGAAATTATTGGAGCTGGTGAACAGAGTAAGGAGGCACAAGGACAGGATACAATGCCGCCAACAGCTATTAGAACTGGCTTACCCAGGGTTTTTGCGACATACCCTATACTTAATTCTGACAAAGCGTCAACTTCTAAAGGCTCAAAGGGAGTCAAAGAAGCTAGATGGATGCCAATAGCAATGAATGATCTGAAAGAAATTAAGCAGGCTGTGGTTAATTTTGGCTTGCACTCTGCATATGTAAAGGAAATGATAAGGACTTGGGCTTCTAATGCTAGAGCTACCCCCTATGATTTCCATCAGTTAGTGTCTGCAGTTTTAGATAATGGAGCTTCCTTGATGTTTGGAATCTATTTCAGAGAAGAATCCAAACATATGGAACAGCAGGAAGAGCAAAAGGTGTTGAGGTTTCCCAAGATCAAATTCTTGGTGCAGGAGAATATGCTGATCCACAGGTCCAAGCTCTTTATGACGAAGAAGTACTGTGTCTATGTCACCAAGCAGCTTTAAATGCTTGGAATAGGATACAAGATCCAGCAAAAAGGGTTGAATCATATACCAGAATTAGGCAGGGACAGAGAGAACCCTTTATTGACTTTTTGCAAAGATTAATTAAGGCTCTGGACATAGGGGTAACAGACCCAGAATCTAGACGAATACTTCTTGAATCTCTAGCTTTTGAGAATGCAAACATAGAATGCAAAAAGATAATTGGGCCTTTAAAGTCTAGATCAGCACCTATGGATGAATGGATTCAGCATACGATGAATGTTGAGACGTTTAGCTATAATGATGAATCTTGGGTAGGAGAAGCGATTTCCACAGCAATGAGGAGACATCAAACTGCCAGGTGTTTTAATTGTGGTAAATTAGGACAT
>JABTXL010020106.1:1405447-1451773 GCA_025134845.1 Neodon shergylaensis | reverse complement strand
ATGATTAATGTTTAAGTTTTTCACAATGAACAATGAGTTTTTCCTGAAGTGACATTTGAAGTTTCCAGGAAGAAGATGGGGCCCCACAACAACAACTCTACCTGGTTGATATGATGTCATGATACTGATAGCGCTACTACAAGACCTGCTTTGGGTACCAGCTGCACAAGACAATTCCAACTTGGTTAGCTGAAATGGTGCACATCTTATACAACATTTTGGCCAGACCTGCACAAAATACTCAGAGACTATTTGCAATTTTAAAAGACATTGATCTTGAAATTTAACCATAATTTTACTTTAACAGGATCCCCCAGAATGAATGTCACCCCCATGACAGCTGGAAATAATTCTAGAGGACGACGTCCCCTCTCCCAGTAAAGTTTGCCCTTGGGTTTAGGGACATCATTTAGGGGTTGATTATAATTAGTATATGGTTGAGGGTTGGGGAAGAAATTTTATAAGCTCAGGGATCATTTTGAAAAAAAAAAGAGGGATGATGGGATAATAGATTTGTAATTGTATAATTGTGAGTTACTGTTTTTAAACAAATATATTGGTATCGATTCTTGTATATTGATACAAAGTTAGATTATATTGACTGTTGTATGCTTGCATGTTTCTACCTGTTTAAATATTTTTTCTGTATTGACATATATTGTATTGATATATATATATATTATATATTTACCATATTGCAGTGTACATTTCTACCTCTGATTAAGATACTTATATATTGTTTGTGTATTGATACATATTTACCATACTGCAATGTATATTTGTACATTGTTTATATTTGGAGGTTATTGTCCTCATTTGTTTCACAGTCGTTTATTGTCTTAGTCTTTAAGTCAGATAGATATTGAGAATTATATAGATTAATATTCATCTAAGTTTGTCATTTATAATTAGACTAATCAGGTTCTTTAGACATATAGAGATTATACTCAATATAGATAGATAATCTTCAACCTCTTCAAAGAGCTGTAGAAAATGGCCTTTAATCTAACTCAGCGTTTTGTGGTAGTGAGACACATTGCTCCTGGCAACACCACTCTATTCCCGAGAGAATGCTGAGCACCAAAGACACGCCATCTGGAGCTTTTCTTTTTGGCAGAACTGGCCTTTGGGCAAAGAAATGCCCATACCTCAACCACTGACAGAGATACAGAGCGTGCATCAATGGATAAAACAGAACTGTCATATCCTGCCAAGACAGGGTTAGATAGTTTTGAAAAGTTGCTTGCCTTTGAAAATGGTATGTCAATTATGTTAGGCCTTAGCCAAAGTTGGTTGCTTCAACGCTGCTAACGTGACTTTGGGTGATTGCCCAAGTAGCTAGTTGTCTCTGTGATTTGTTGCATGTTTTGTAAGTTGTTTTAATGAACTTCATAATTACCCAGGTAACATTATTTCCCTTCTCGTATCTTCAATAGTGTTGAAGACTATATAAATGTAGTTACTTTTCTCTCATGACTTGGCCAATTTATTTATTATACAAGACCTAAGCTAGTTAGAATAGGATATTTGTACTTATTGTATATAATTTCGTAGTAGGTTTAGAACTCTCTTACTTAAACAAAAGAAGGAGGTGTTGCGGGAGGTCCTTCTGCTCCTCCAGCCTATACCCACTGAGATACCAGCCCATTGGGGCATGGTCTCTCTCCTTTTAAAAAAGCGGCTACTTCCCTTCTCGCTTTCTTTGCTTTCTGCTCCATTTCTGGCGACTAGACTCCTTCCTGATTGCACAGAGGGCTGTTGTCTGGGACGGTTATCTGTAAGTTTTTTCCCCTTTAAATAAATACCACCCTATTAATTATAATTCCAAACTGGTGTGGCATTGTTTGCGACTTACGCCTTCATATAACTATCTATCTATTCTTCAACTCCATCAAAGACTCCAGAAGGATATAATATTACCCATGTAAACAAGAAGTAAGCAACTTCCAAACTCCACAAATCACAGAGACATCTCACTGCCTGTACAGTCACCCAAAGTTCTTTTGTACCATTGGGGTATCCATCTTCAGCCTACAGGCCCAAAGTTTCCAGCAGACATTTCCATGAAGCAGGAAATTTCAAAGTCAGTTCAGTCACTTTCTTTTGTGTCCTGCAGACTCTCTCGCATACTCTTTCATAAATCAGGAACCCTGGAAGACCATCTCACCTTTAGGCAACTTCAGCAGTCCTGGCTCTGCGGGTTCTTTGTGTCCAGTTTATGTAACAGTCCAGGTAAGAGCAGTTTCTTGCCCAAATGGCTAACCAACTCCATAAGGAGCCTATTTGATGCCCATCTTCCTCTTGAAGTAGCTGGTGCTGCCAGGAGCAGAGGTGTCTCATTGTCATGAAAAGCCCTAAGGTATTAAAACATTTAAAATGCCATATTCTGTAGTCTTTGAAAGATATGAAGATTACCTATTTATCTGAAATATATCTCTACATATCTAGAAAATCTAACTAACATGACTACAAACTTGACTATTATTGATGATTATCCATTAACAACCTATATTTCCTGATTATACATTACATTTTTAAATGAACTACACAATTACAATACCTTAATCAAGAGCAGAAATACATATACATATAACAACATTGACCTTAAATTTATATCAACAGAGTTAAATTTATACCAATGTAAATTATTTATATCTATATCATTTCCCCCTTTAAATGTAAAAGAATATTTATAAACAATATTTGGGAATATGGACATAATTATTTTTCTCCAAACTGCTTCATGCTGAATGGGGGCGCTGTTAATTAGGTCTTATATGTGTGCCAGATTCATCTCAGTTGGCAGTTGAGTGAAGTAATTTTTTTGAAGGTATTCACAGCAACCTTTCAGGAGGGTGTGGTTTATCATACCATATAGAAATAGAAGCAATCCACAGGGTCTCATCCTCTGTGAAAACAAAAGGAGTCTTCCAAAGCATCATACACTTAGATCCAAATTTTGAAGTCAAGGTATTTTCAAAATATCTATCTTGGATTAGTTCAGCAGCATTTATCAACAAATATTTTTAGCAGCTGTTGTTCCTTCCTCAGCATTCAAACAATTCAAAGAGAGCATAATAGTATACAGCATCAAGATTCTCTGTGTATTTTCCATCTTTGTGAGGCTTTATTTTAACCTTTATTTCATTTATTTTTACTTTTATTTTTTGAGACAGGTTTTCTGTATATCTTTGTCCTGGAATAGCTCTGTAGACCAGGCTGTCCTTGAACTCTCAGAGATCCATCTGTTTCTGCCTCCCAGGCATTGGGATTAAAGGTGTGTCCTGCCACCCCTTGAAGTCTCAGAGGTCAATTTACCTCTGCCTCCCAAGTGTTGAGACTAAAGGTGTGTACCACCACACCCAACTACTCTCTTTCTCTCTTTTTTTTTTAATTTAAGAACTTTAACTTTTAGGCTGCATATATTTTTAACACACTGTAAATCATTTAGAGGTTTTCTTTATTTTTGAATCTCTCTTTACTGTATCTCTCTCTCTTTTTCTGACCACATGAGCCTTTAAATTACTGAGCAATGTGGGTAGGATTAAAGCCACGGCTTTGCCAGCTAGATCCATCCCATTCCTTAGCTTTCCAGCCTCATGGTGGAGGTATTGGCTGTAGCCATTTTTATTGCCACAACTCTATGGCGTTTCAAGGTCCTTGCCAGCAAGGAAGCTGCAGCATTCTGTTCACAGACCACAGTCAGTCGAAGTGCCTGCCTGAAAAAGTCAGAGTTTGCCCCGGCAACACAGCCCAGAAAGCTGGCATTTTAAGACAGCACAGCTTTTTTCCTACTACAGCTGAAAAGCGAAAAACATGCATTCAGATTTTCATCAACATCGCTTAAGTGTTTCGTGGCAGGACCTTTTAAAATAGCTGCAGGGTTTTGCAGCTAAAGCTGAGTCAGGAAGCCTCTCTTAATGAGAGCGCTTGCTTGCCTCTAGCAAGCAGAGCAGAGCCATGAAATTGCTGCTACCAAGAAAACATGCTTTACTCTACTCTTTTCCAAGCTTTCTCAGGTTTTCTGTGGATTCAGTTATCCACGTCTGGGCACCATTTGTAGAAGGAACAGAGGGCTGCATTCCTACTGCCCAGCTCCCAGCTGCCTGGCTAGCCCCAAAATAACAACACACAAATTGTATTCATTTAAACACTGCTTGGCTCATTATTTCTAGCCTCTTATTGGCTAATTCTTACATCTTGATTAACCCATTTCTGATAATCTGTAGCACCACGAGGGGTGGCTTACCAATAAAGATTCAGCATATCTGACCTGGTGGCTGGCTCCATGGCATCTGCCTCACTCCCCTTCTTCCCAACATTCTGTTCTGTCTACTCTGCCCACCTAATTTTCTGCCTTATCAAAAGGCCAATGCAGTCTCTTTATTAACCAATGAAACTAACACATAGACAGATGACTTTCCTACATCACTTTGTACCTCTGTCGGTGGTTGAGTTATGGGGTTTTCTTTGACCAAAGGCCAGTTCTCCCAAGAAGAAGACAAGCTCCAAGTGAGTGTCTTTGGTGCTCAACATTCTCTCGGGAGTAGAGCGGTGTTGCCAGGAGTGATTGTGTCTCACGACCACGGAACTCTAGGTTAGATTAAAGGCCATTTTTCCCAGCTCTTTGAAGAGGATGAAGATTATACTATCTATACTAAATATAATCTCTATGTATCTAAAGAACCTGATTAGCCTAAATGTAAATATGACAAATATATATGACTATTGATTTATAATTCTTGATACCTATCTAACTTGAAGACTAAGAAAATAAACAACTGTTCAATAAATGAGGACAATGACCTCCAAATGTAAACAATGTATATCATTACATAAACAATATATATGTATGTTAATCAGAGATAGAAATGTACACTGCAATATGGTATGTATGTATATACATCAATACATAACAAATATTTTAAACAGAGGTAGAAGCATACTTGCATACAATGTTTAATATAATTTAACTTTGTATCAATATACAAGAATCGATACCAATATAATTTTCTAAAAACAATAACTCAGAAATACCAATCTATTATCCCATCACCAATTATTCCTTTTTTTTTTCAAAAACACCCCTGAGTCTATAAAACACCTCCCCCATCCCTCAACCATATACCAATTATAACCAACTCCTAAATGATGTCCCTAAACCTGAGGGCAAACTCTGCTGGGAGAAGGGACATTGTCCTCTAAAATTGCTTCCAGCTGTCCTGGGGATGACATTCTTCTTATGGGGTCCTGTGAAAGTAAATGATGGTAAAATTCCAAGATTAATATTTGGTCTGGGAAAATTGCAAATAGTCTCTGATTGTTTAGAGGAGGCCCGGCCAGAGTGTTGTCAAAGATGTGCACCATTTGGAACTGTCTTTTGCAGCTGGTACAAAAAAAAAAAACAGGTCTTGTAGTACCACTATCAACATCATGATATCATATTAACCAGGTGTAGTCGATGTTGTGGGACCCCATCTTCATCCTGGAAACTTCAAAAATTACTGCAGGAAAATTTATTGTTTCTTATGGGAAACTTAAGCATTATCTATAAAGAACATATACAGACATATATATTCAATGAAAGGTATAATAAAGACAGAAACAGATATGAGGAAAGGCAAAGAAAGTTTATAAATTATTATTATTATTATTATTATTATTATTATTATTATTATTATGTCCCATATCATGACTCTTGAAATGAGACAGAAACTCTGGGATATCTCTTACCAACAGGCTTGGAATTGGAGAGGGACTGAGCCAGAGTCCAACTACAAAACCAGCTCTATATATTTATAAATAAATGCACATTAATACATATTTAAAAATATGTTCATAATAATTTTGATGGTATCCACAATTTTCTTCTCCTGTGGAAACAAGAGCAAAATCCCTTCCCCAGTGCAGCACATTTCTTGGCTTCCATTGCGAGGTCAACACATCCTTGAAATAAACTGGTTGATTTAATTCAGCAGACTTTTCCATTATCCAATGACTTTCTGCAGCCAATGTCCCCTTCTCATTAGCATTGAGAAAATTCAAGTTTAATAAAGCATTATGTAACCTACATCTGGGGGTATTTTCCACCCCTTTTTGTTTGTTTAACATATTCTTTATAGTGTGATTAGAACTTTCTATGACTGCTTGACCTGTAGAATTGTATGGTATACCTGGAACATGCTTAATATTATAAGAAGCAAAAAACCGTTTCATTTTCCTAGAGACATAAGCTGGGCCATTATCCATTTTTATTTGTGCAGGTATACCCATGATGACCATGACTTCTAATAAATGAGTGATTACTGAATCAGCTTTTTCTGAGCTTAAAGCAGTTGTCCATTGAAAACCTGAATAGGTGTCAATGGTATGGTGTACATATTTTAATTTGCCAAATTCTGCAAAGTAGAACACATCCATCTACCAGATTTCATTCTTTTGAGTACCCTTTGGATTATTCCCTGCAGGCAGTGGTGTTTGGTTATAAAAAGAGCAAGAAGGGCATTTCTTTATAATTTCCTTAGCTTGTTGCCACGTAATAGAAAACTCTTTCTTCAATCCTTTGCTATTGACGTGATGTTTTTTTATGAAATTCAGAGGCCTGTAGTACACTTGCAATCAACAATTGATCAATGTCTGCATTACCTTGTGCTAGAGGACCTGGCAGACCCGTATGGGATCAGATGTGTGTTTTGTCCATAGGGCATAGTCTATTCCTGATCATGTCTTGTAGCTGGATAATCAATGAAGTCAGATCTTTATCATCTGGTATAAATTCAGCTGTTTCAATATGCAAGATAACTCATTCTGCATATTGCATGTCAGTAACTATATTAAGAGGTTCTTTAAAATCCCTTAGCACCATGAGAATGGCATATAATTCTGCCTTCTGGACAGAATCATAAGAGCTTTTTTCCACCTTACCCAAGTCTTCTGATTTATAACCTGCCTTCCCTGATTTATTAGCATCAGTATAAAATGTATGGGCTCCAGTTATTGGAGCATAATGGACGATTTGAGGAAGAATCCAAGAAGTTCTCTTTATAAAGTTAAGCCTATTGCTTTTGGGATAGTTGCTATTAATTTTTCCCCAAAATTACCACAAGCTCTTTGCCATGGTTCATTGTCTTCTCATAACTTTTTTATCTCATCAGTAGTGTAAGGCGCTATAATTTCTACTGGGCCTATACCTGCTAGTTGACAAAGCCTCAATTTACTTTTTATAATTAATTCGGAGACTTTTTTCACATAAGTTTTTAATTTTTGACTTGGTTTATGTGGTTAAAAGATCCATTCTACTATAATATCATCTCTCTGCATTAAGATTCCTGTAGGGAAATTCTGGAAGGCAATATGACAAGAATACAACTAAGCTTTGGATTCACCCTATCCACATGTGCCTCCTGTAATTTTTCTTCAACCATTGTCAGTTCCTTTTTCTGCTTCAGCTGTTAATTCTCTGGGGCTGTTCAAGTCTTTATCTGGACATTATAACTGCTCTAGCCATTAATACTATCAGAGATCCCAGAAGAATAAATAAAGTATACCTGAGTACAGACCAAGCAAGCTTCCAAATTTATTAAAAACGGCAGAGAGAAGAGTCCATATATAGTTAGTCATCCTCAGGTCTCCATAGCATTGGAGGCAGAAATATCCAGAACAGCAATCTTATTGCCTAAGCCACGCCCATACGGTATTTTTTTTCCTGTGGAAGAGGGACATGAAAAAGACTGACCTTATTTTGTCCAGGCAAAAGTGGTGCAATCAATTCTCCAAGGTCTTGCTGTTTGTCCACAGTCTGGACCGGGTCCTGGCAGCAGGTGTTGCACTGGGGCATCTCGTCCAGTGGTCAGTGTCATCATAATCCAGACACCATGATGTCTCCCATAATCTTCTTTGGAGACCTTGGGTTACTGCTAGGATCTCAGAGTCTCTGCCTAATATAATAAACTTTTTAAATCATTATTATAAATGCCACATTCTGCAGATCTCTGAAGTATGAGGGCTGCCTAGGTATGTCTGATTAGATAAATTTTGTTATTAATTATGTTTTAAGTTTGACTTTGGAAACATATACAGGGAACTAAATAAGACTTTTTCCTGTAACTAATTATATCAGTACTTCAAAGATGACTGACTAACTTATATTTCCTAACAGTCTATAATAAGTTACCAGCTTATTATAGACTCCACACTCTGTAATGATTTTGAATTAAAGCTAATAAAGAAACTGAATTAGTCATTCCGAGGGTAAACATATAACAAGTTTATATCTAGCTGTTAATGTTGTCTCCTGCAAAGGCAAGGAACAAGTCTCAGGGTCAAATGGGAACAGGAGAGAGTCTAAGAACTAACATTGCTCTAGGGCAAACTGAGACTCATGCCTACTTTCCTACTGATCCATAGAACCCATCTTGGCAGGTGTGTACCAAGCTGCCCTGGAAAAGCTGCTCTAGGCCCAACATTTTTCCCCCTTCATAAGTACCAATGACAGGACTTCTGTCCAGAGGCTCAAGGGGTTGATACTGGAACCTCAATACCATTAGTCAAACAGTATTGACTCATTCTGGAACAAAAGCCATCAGTCTGTTGATAAGAAGAAGCAAGATCATTAAGGGCCTCTTAGAGCTGAAAGTAAGGTTGTTAACCAAGGAGACCAGTTGAACAAGGTTTCAGCCAGCTTCCTTGTGAGTGTTTTGTTCTCTATCAAGGCCATTGAATCTGTAATTACCCCAGAGTGATTGAAATAGAAACAGCATTCTTTCCCCAGAAGAGAAGGTTCAAACCTCTTAGTATAAATACAAATATTTATGACTCAGTTTATCCAAATAGCTTTAACCCAACGAAGTTAGCAAAGATAAGGAGGCTAAACATACCTTTTTAAGCCTTAAATGAGGAAGTAAAATTTTAAACCATCCATTAATATTTTAATGCTTTGATCTTTTAATATAGTTTTCCATGTTATAGTGATACCCTCATTACAAAATTTTTCCTGTTTTTATTTTACAACTGAAGTTTTACCTGTGTTGTGAATCTCAATCCAAACATCTGACATGCAGGTGATCCTAGACGACCACTGTGCAACAACTGTTGTTCCAAGCCCTCTATCAAACTGCTTAGGCCATTGTCTTCTGCATCACAAGAAATGAACATTTCCATTTTTGGTTAGCTTTTGGTGCTTACGGCTCTAGCCCTAATTTTTAGTCTTTTAAGTTTAAACATTGCCAATATAAAACATTTTATAAGCACAAATGTCCCATAGGCTTATAAAATTATTTAAAAACTTAAAATCTCTTAAATGTCTTTTTGCAATATCAAAAATAAAGTACCTCTTTGGTCCCACCCTCGACAGCATATACATAACCTGTCTTTTAGATCTCAGCCTCTTCCATTTCACTGTAGCTGGTACTTTTTTTGTGACTATCACCTGGCACTGGCATTTCTAAAACTGTTAAGGTCCATTGTTGCAACTGCACATTTTTGGGGGGACTCTAGTCCTGTCATACATTTGTAAACCTCAGCTGTTTTCTATAATCTTTTTATGTCTTTATAACCATTATTACCTGGTTGACTCTTAAATTAACAAAGTCTAGCTGGTAGAGCAAGGTAGTATATTTTAGTATAAAATCATTAAGGTGTAGCTTTAATACTTTAAATTTTATATAAATATTTTGAACCTGTTTTTAGAATGGGATGTGAGTCATCATGCAAAAATCTATCACAATACAAACTGTCTTGGAGATTTATTAGGCCCACTCCATGTGGTCACCTTTAATCAAGATGGTGGTAAAATTATATGGCAGGATTTTTTTAAACTCTAGAAAAATGGCAATCCAAAATTTAAAATGGAATTATGCCTTATGGTTTCTTTAAAATTACCCATGTGTGGATCTTAAGTAAATAAAACATGGGTCTAACAAAAGAAGAACCATAATCCAATTTTAGAGCCAACTTTTCAATAAAAGAAAAAACAGTATATAGCAGTTTTAAGATTATCTGCACTAAAAAGTCATCTGCATTTCTGCTAACCTAAATTTAGTAATTAGAGCTCAGTGATAAATCTCTGAAGCCAGGCCAGTAAATGTGGCTACAGCAGTGATGGGTGGCAGAGACAGCAAATTTAGCCAGACCCTTTGTGTCTCAGCTACATGCTTGCAAGAAAACTTATTTAGACAAACTTTTTAACAAAACAAGCATATTCAGTATTTTCATGTATGTGAAACCACAGCAAATATAGTTTACATCCCCTTTTGACCTTTTAGAACTTTTTTAGACAGCATAAAGCTCTTACTGAAGTCTTTCTTATGATTTTCCTGAATGGTGTATGATATGTTGTATGGCTACAATATTTTAAACAAGAATAGAAACATGCATATACTATAATAAAAAAACTATAAATTTACCCCAGTGTGAAACATTTGAGACCAACAGTAGCTTGTTGGGTTTTTTTTTTACATTAACAAATAATATGTAACCAACCCCTCTAAATGATGACAGATATTTATAACACATTGGATCTGAATGATCAAAGCAGCTCCGGTGGAGGGAAGTCAGGCTATAGTGTCACAGCATGGCCATTGCAGCAACACCTATAGCCAGAGTCCTTGACCCATGGAGCCAAACCTTGGTCAAGTTTGACCAGAAGTTGTGGTACACAGCCCCCAGGGCAGGCAGAGGGAACTCATCCACCAGCATGGGAGGGGGCCTCTAGAGTGGTATACAGCTTGGGGGGGGATTGTTGACCTCTCCAAGCTACAGCAATTAACCCCGGATTCTCTGTTCAGTGTTTGAAATCCTATTGGGGTACATCTACCCCCTACAACTGTGGCTGGCAGCCTTGCTACATTGTAACAACAAGGCTGCATAGTCCATTTACCCATTCACACAAGCATGCTGCCACACAGCTTCATACTAGGGGACAAGGTTGACTCCTTTTCATGAAATGTTTAAGGCGGAGGATAGAGGTTATTTGTCTTATATATTTCTATTCTTATGGCCCTTTCTCTAAAGTCCTGAAAGTGATCCCAATATCAAAGTCAAAGAAGTATTGATTTGAGTCTGTCCCATATCATCAGCATCAGTCTAAGTCAGGACAAAAACACAACAACACACAGATATACAGGGCAATGAACAGGACAATGGTGCCGACAGTGTCAAGATGTTTTGCAAGTGTAGCCCACCCCTCTATTGAACTGAGACCACTACCCTCCTGTCTCTATAGATAATGAACATGGCTGGAGGTTTCTAGGGCTCTATTCTCAGCCCACTAGCCACTTCCATTCTTTGTTTTTCCTGTCCCCATTTCTATTTCTAATCATGTCTCCCTGGTGTAATGCTTTGCCTTGAGATGACAGAACCTGTTATCATGAGGTGCCCACAAACCTCAGATTCGCTGCTTAACACTCCTAAAAATGAGAGTTCCCTGACACTCAGAGTTAACTTACTGTTTCACCGACCTCTATGGCTAACTTTAAAGACATGAGGCTTCTCATTTTTCCTCCTCCTGGTGGCTGCTAGAACACTCAGCTTACTTGTACTGTTGTTTTTCTCTAAAATTGTAATAAAAATGTCCTAAAGTTTCTTCCCTAATCAGTTTTAAAATTATTTTTATCAGTGAAGCTAAGCTCCCACAAAATGGAAACTCATATTCCCCCACTAACAGTCCCCATCATATTACTGCATTGCTATACCTTCTCACTATCTCTTTTTATTTTTTTTTAATTTTTTATTGAGAAAAAGAAAAAAATGTTTCTGCCTCCTCCCAGCCTCCCATTTCCCTCCCCCTCCTCCCACCCTTCTCCCCCTTCCCCCACTCCTCTCCCCCTCCCTCGCCAGTCCAAAGAGCAGTCAGGGTTCCCTGCCCTGTGGAAAGTCCAAGGTCCTCCCCCCTCCGTCCATGTCTAGGAAGGTGAACATCCAAACTGGCTAGACTCCCACAAAGCCAGAACTTGAAGTAGGATCAAAACCCAGGGCCATTGTCCTTGGCTTCTCATCAGCCCCCATTGTTCGCCATGTTCAGAGAGTGCAGTTTTATCCCATGCTTTTTCAGTCACAGTCCAGCTGGCCTTGGTGAGCTCCCAATAGATCAGCCCCACTGTCTCAGTGTTTGGGTGCACCCCTCGTGGTCCTGACTTCCTTGCTCATGTTCTCCCTCCTTCTGCTCCTCATTGGGAACTTGGGAGCTCAGTCCGGTGCTCCAGTGTGGGTCTCTGTGACTCTCTCCATCCATCACCAGTTGAAGGTTCTATGGTGATATGCAAGATATTCGTCAGCATTGCTATAGGATAGAGTCATTTCAGGTTCCCTATTCTCAGCTGCCCAAGGAACTAACTGGGGACCTCGCCTTGGGCTCCTGGGAGCCAATCTAGGTTCAAGTCTCTTGCCAACCCTAAGGTGGCTCCCTTAACTAAGAATTGTGCTTCCATGCTCCCCTATCCAACCTCTCTTTTTATTTTAAGATAACTTCCTATATAGCCTAGGTTGGCCTGAACCTCATTGTGTAGTAAAGGCTGGCCTAGGACTTTCCATCTTTCTGTCTGAGTCTTATAAATACTACAATTAGAGGTGTAAACACCAATACCTGGTTTACATAATATTCTGATAAATAGATTTATTCATATTATGGGAGGAAGGCTTTTAACAAGTTTTTAATGCTCATGCTATTGACCCAAAATTTCAGAGGTTAGTTGTCAAGTATCTTGAATAATTTACTTTCCCAATGTCTGATACAGTTTCCTTTTACATCTATGATCATCTGAAACAGAGTGGCTGTTCCTGTGAAACTGACATAATGACAGAGAGTCTACATGTTGAATTAAACTAGACTGTCTAATCCCAGTGATCCTGGTCACTGCCTGATTCCTATCTCATATTTTTAATCTTGTGAATGTTTTAGGACCCCTTGTTTCCTTACAGTCTAATTTGATCAATTATATTCTATGCTATCCACTGATAATCTTATAAAATTACCTTTTAATTACTCCAGAAATAGAATAGTACTTGAAGACCCTTTAGTCCATTTATCTTTGTTCATGTCACTCCTAAGACAAGCTCAAGATGTCCAGAGTCAATTCCATTGTCTCAAACTTTGCCTGCCCCGCATTCCATATTTCCAGTATTCTTGTCTACCGCTTTAAACCAGATGTAAAATATCAGTCATCTTTGGCTTTCTCCCTTTTCCTGAATTTGTTACTGAGACTTTTTCCTAGTCCTATCATCTGTACTGCAACTAGAATCCTTACCTTTCATATAATGAATACTCTATGGGTATCCACTTATGGTGGGCATCTTTGGGGGTACAAAGATGAATGTCACTTACTCTATACTCAATTATCTCTAAGGGCTTTACATACTACCATATAAATTTGAGAAGTGGCACAAACCAGAGAGAATAGTCAGGACCTTCAGGGCTGGTGAAAAGTCATCCTATTGGAAATAACAACAGAACCAGATTTAGCTATTATTATTCAATGGACACCTTAGATGTAGTTATTGGGATATCCTTGCACCATAGAGACCAAGGCAGGAGGATGAAAAGTTCAAGTCCAGCCTAAGTAACATAAGGAGAGTCAAAACACTAAAAAAAGGGGAAGAGTTTAAACATGTAACTGGGGATGGAGAAGGGTATGAAGGTGGAGAAAAAATGTGGGGAGAATGATTTGTAATATAAATGAACCATAAATTTAATGTTCTCTTTAGAAGAGACAGTTTAAGAGAGATTGGAAGTATATAGATATTAAAAAGCTTCATATGTGGTACAAATAAAGTCTATTCCTTTCAGTGAAAAACATAGAATCATAGAAGAATTTTTTTTTTCATAGAAGAATTTTAAGCAAAAAAAAATCTCTTTCAGAAATAATCAGACTTCTGTTTGAGAAACATAACTGTTGTGGCAGATTCATAAGTAAATCAGAAAATGGCATGCTCTAGTGGAGGTTGATGAGAGAATTATAGAGGCAGTGTAGCAGAATGGCAAAGGCCTAAATTTAGATTAAAGAGAAGGAACTGTCTGGTTTGATAGTACATATGACAACTATAATACCAGCCTTAGGGAGGCAGAGACAGAAGGATAATGAGTTTGGGAACAGCTTAGGGTACATAGTGAGAATCCTTGAAAAATGCCCAGATACAGAAGAAAAGAAGAACAACAGCTCCACAACATTCCTTGTATCAGGACTTCATCAGGAGTCCCTGGCTCCAAGTGGTATGGCACCATTATGGTGAGTGTTCACAAGGTAGGGAAACAGAAGAGAGAGAGAGAGAGAGAGAGAGAGAGAGAGAGAGAGAGAGAGAGAGGCAGAATTGGAAGAGGTGAGGATGGTGAGGAGCAGGCTTACCTAAATGGCCTACTTGCCACCCAAGTCCAAAGTGATGTCTGGGCCTAGGTTACTGCTGAGGGCCTAGTCTGGGTCCAAGGCCCAGAAGCAGCCACAGGGTGCTTTTATTGATGTCTGTGGCCCATGTTTGTCTGTGGCTTCTTTTCACACTGCAGGCTAAGCAGAGACCTATTCTCTGGACTACCACCTGAGACCATGTAAGTGTCCAAGGGCCATGGTGCCATGGTGAGCCATGCTAATCTGAGAGGCCTCTGCTGTCACCTGGCGCCATGGTGATGTCCAGGCTCAGACTACAGCTGAGAACCATGTCTGGGTCTGTGGTTCTAACAGGTATGGTCTATGTTGATGTTCTGTGGCCCATGTTGCCACTAAAGGTTATACAATTCCCAGGGTCTAGGCTACAACCTGAGACTTTGTTGGTTTCCAGGGGCTGTGCCACTGCCAGGGCCATGCTGATTTAAATGACCAGCACTGACACCTGGAGCCATGGTGTTGACCAGGCCAAGGCCATCTCTGAGTCCATAATTCTACTGCAGCCAGGGTCTGTGGTGATATCTGTAAATTCTGATATCATCAAAGAACATATAGATGCCATGGATCTAGGCCACCACTTGGAGCTGTGTAGGTATCCAAGGGTCATGCTGAAGCAGGTGCCATTTGCTGTCACCTGGGGCCATGGTGACATCTGAGCACAGGTTGCTACTTAATAACATCTGAGCCTAGGTTGATGCCTAAGACCATTTCCGGTTCCATGATTCTACCATAGCCAAAATCTGTATGTGTGACTGTGGCCCAGGTAGTTACCAAAGGCCACATGGTTGTCCAGGGTTTAGGTAAAAACTTGTGCCCATGTGGATATCCATGGACTGTGCTGTCACCAGGGCCATGCTTGTCTGAGTGTTCTATACTGTCTCCTGGGACCACACTGTCTTCCAGGCCAGGACTGCTGCATGTCTGGGCCCATGGGTCTACCTCAGCCTGGGTCAGAGTTGATGACCTTGTCTCCTGTTACCACGAAAAGCCATGCAGATGCTCAGAGTCTGTTCACACATTTGAGACCATGTTGTTATCCTAGGTCCATGCTGTCTGGGTGGCTTGTGCTACCATTAGGGCCAGGGAGATAACCAGGTCCGAGATGCTGCTGAGGGCCATGTCTGGATCCATGGCCCTGCTGTAACTGGGGTCTGTGTTGATGTCCATGGCCTGTGTTATCACAAGGGGTCAAAGGAACCACCATGCATGTTAAAGTCCAAGGGTCATGTTGAACTGGACCCATTCTTCACTGGCCCTGCCATAGCTGGCCCTGCCTCTCACTGGATATTACAGCCAGAGAGCTGACCCTGTTGCAGGGGGCACAGGAGAGCCATCCCTGAGGAATAGAGAACATCAGAAGTGACCCCACCCCCTCATCTGTCCTGTGGTGGCATGGGTAAGGGAAAGATGCCCTCCATCCACTCCTTGCTACCTTTGGCAGGCAAGAGAGCTGGCACTGGAATCAAGAAAGCTGGAGAACTGGCTCTGCCCTTTATTTACTGCAGCACACAGGAGAGCTGACCATGTTGGCTAGTGGAGCAGGTGAAACAGCCCTGAGGGTATGGGATCAGAAGACCTTAACCCACCTCTCCCTGGTCTGCCATATGGAGGCATGGGTGAGGGAAAGATGTCCTCCCCCTACCAACTAACTATATCACACAGGAGAATGGGCACTGTGCCCCACCTGAACAACACCCAAGAGCTAACCCCAATGTCAGGGACACAGGTGAGCCAATGCTGAGGGTACAAAATCAGGAGAGCTGACCCTACCCTACCCCCTTTTATTCAGCCTACAGCAATTGGAAGGACAGCCCTGTCCACTGCTTTGGCAAGACAGTGGGGCTGACCCTGGTAGTATGAGTGTGGGTGAGCCAGCCCTGAGGGCAGGAGAGCAGGAGAAATTGCCCCATTCCTTGCTTCAGGCTGCATTGGACGAGCTAACAGAGGCAGTTCTGGAGAACTCACACTGGTAGTGATGATAAGGGAAAGCTGGAGGGCTGAGCAACCCAGCTATTACCCAGGCTCAGAACTGGTGGCTGTGAGTTAGCCCACCCAACATTCACTTCATATATGAACTGTTGGAGCATGTGAAGGGAATGAACTTAGAGATTCAAACTGCAGGATCTCCAGGACACAGTACAACAACAGGATATTTATGGTGAATCCCAGAAAGTACCCATTAGCAATAGTGTAGCAGAAACCAGAGGCCTTAATCCAGTCCAATAACACATAGCAATAAACACTTACAAATAAAAATGAAGGACTAAAGGGTAAACTGACTCCACAGGCTATACTATAGCTTCCGCAACACAATTCTTTTTTGTTGATGTTGTTGTTGTTTTGTTATGTTTGATTTTTGGTTTTTCTTTTAATTTTTTTTGTGGGGGGGGATTGCGAGGGCAGATGGTGGATGAAAGGGGAGAGGGAGATACCTGGAATCAGGATAGGTGATGTGAAATTCACAAAGAATCAATAAAAGTTAAAAGAATAGAAACAAACAAAAAAATGACAAGGGCTTTAAATGCAGATCAGTGGTAGAGAGATTGCCTAGCATGTGCAAGGCTCTAGATTCTCTCCCCTGTGCCTCAAAATAAGCGGAGAAGGAGGAGAGTGCAAGTATCTTCAAGTTTAAATGTTTTTTGTCTACAAATTTGAAATGTGAATTTTCTGAAATTCAGGAAAAAATATCTCAGCTTGAAGTCATTGCTACATTCGTCATATACTAAGCCATTAAAGTGGTTGCTATTTCCCAATGTGTTAATTTAGAAAGGGGTTGACCAAATGTAACAAAATCCAAAATAAATGAATATTAATCAACAAGTTTATTTGTGTTTTCAGGAAAAGACAATTTAGTCTAGGTAGAATGGTTTCTCAAAGTCACTGAACACAGACTTCTTAACCCATCATTTTTTGAAATTTTTTTATTGATTTTTATTGAGCTCTACATTTTTTCTCTGCTCATTTCCCTGCCTCTCCCCTCCCCTTTAGCCCTCTCCCAAGGTCCCCATGCTCCCAATTTACTCAGGAGATCTTGTCTATTTTTTTTTTACTACCATGTAGATTAGATCTTTTAGGGTCCTCATTGTTGTCTAGGTTCTCTGGGACTGTGATTTGTGGGCTGGTTTTCTTTGCTTTATGTTTAAAAGCCACTTATGAGTAGAATAATTGTCTTTCTAGGTCTGGGTTACCTCACTCAAAATGATGTTTTCTAGCTCCATCTATTTGCCTGCAAATTTTAAGATTAAGTTTTTTTTCTGCCGTGTAGTACTCCATTGTGTAAATGTACCACATTTTCCTTATCCATTCTTTGGTTAAAGGGCATTTAGATTGTTTCCAGGTTCTTGTTATGACAAACAATGCTGCTATGAACATAGCTGAGCACATGTCCTTGTGGCACAATTGAGTATCCTTTGGATATATAACCAGAAGTGGTATTACTGGGTCTTGAGGAAGGTTATTACTAATTTTCTGAGAAATTGCCACACTGACATCCAAAGGGGCTATACCAGCTTGCATTCCCATTAGCAATGCAGGAGTGTTCCTTTACTCCACAACCTCTCTATCATAAGTTGTCATCAGTGTTTTTGATCTTGGTCATTCTTACAGGTGTAAGATGAAATCTCAAAGTTGTTTTGATTTGCATTTCTCTGATGACTAAGAATGTTAAACGTTTTCTTAGGTGTCTTCAGCCACTTTAGATTACTCTGTTTAGTTCTGCACTCCATTTTTATTGGATTATTTGTTCTTTTGATGACCGATTTCTTGAGTTCTTTGTATATTTTGGAGATCAGACCTCTGTCTGATGTGGGGTTAGTGAAGATCTTTTCCCATTCTGTAGACTGTCTTCTTGTCTTGTTGACCATGTCCTTTGCTTTACAAAAGCTTTTCAGTTTCAGGAGGTCCCATTTATTAATTGTTTCTTTCAGTGTCTGTGTTACTGGGGTTATATTTAGGAAGTGGTCTCCTGTGCTAACGTGTTCAAGTGTACTTTCCACTTTCTCTTCTATAAGGTTCAGTGTGGCTGGTTTTATGTTGAGCACTTTGATACATTTGGACTTGAGTTATTTGCATGGTGAAAGATATGGGTCTGTTTTCATTCTTCCACTTGTTGATATCCAGTTATGCTAGCACCATTTGCTGAAGATACTTTCTTTTTTCCCTTTGATATTTTTTTTTTGCTTCTTTGTCAAAATACAGGTGTTCGAAGGTGTGTGGATTAATATTCAGGTCTTCAATTTAGTTCCATTGTTCCTCCAGTCTGTTCTTATGCCAATACCAGGCTTTTTTTTTAGTAGTGTAGCACTGTAATAGAGTTTGAAGTCAGGGATTGTGATGTCTCCAGAAATTCTTTTATTGTATAGGACTGTTTTGGCTATACTGGGTTTTTTTGCTTTTCCATATGAAGTTGAGTACCATTCTTTTGGGGTCTGTGAAGAATTTTGCTGAGATTTTGATGGGCATTGCATTGAATCTGTAGATGGCTTTTGGTCAGATTGCCATTTTAACTATGTTAATTCTACCTACCCAAGAGAATGGGAGATCTTTCCACTTTCTGGTGTCTTCTTCAATTTCTTTTTACAAAGATTTAAAGTTCTTGTCATATGTAGGAAGTGGTCTCCATATATTGCAGGTTACTTCCCATTTTCTCTTCTATTAGGTTCAGTGTGGTCAGATTTATATTGAGGCATTTGATCCATTTGGACTCAGGTTTTGTGCATGGTGATAAATATGGATCTATTTTCATTCGTCTGCAGGTTGACATCAAGTTATACCAGCACCATTTATTAAAGATGCTTTCTTTCTTCCATTGTATAATTTTATCTCCTTTGTCAAAAATTGGGTGTTCATAGGTTTGTGGATTAATATCCGGGTCTTCAATTCAATTCCATTGGTCAATGTTTTTATGCCAATTCCAAGCTGTTTTCATTACTGTAGCTCTGTAATAGAGTTTGAAGTCAGGGATGGTAATGCTTCCGGAAATTCCTTTATTGTATAGGATTGTTTTGGTTATCCTGGGTTTTTTGTTTTTCCATATAAAGTTGATTATTGTTCTCTCAAGGTCTGTGAAGAATTTTGTTGGGATTTTGATGGGGATTGCATTCAATTTATAGATTGCCTTTGGTAGAATTGCCATTTTTACTATGCTGATCCTACCAATCCAAGACCATGGGAGATCCTTCCATTTTCTGGTATCCTCTTCAATTTCTTTCTTCAGAGCCTTAAAGTTCTTGTCAAATAGATCTTCACTTCCTTGGTTAGTGTTGGAGAGCAGAAGGAGGGTGAATATGAGCAAGGAAGTCAGGACCATGAGGGGTTGGTCCACCCACTGAGACAGTGTGCCTGATCTAATGGGAGCTCACCAAAGCCAGCTGGACTGGGACTGGACTCTCTGAATGTAGCCGACAATGGGGGCTGACTGAGAAGCCAATGATAATGGCACTGGGATTTGTCTCTATTGCATGTACTGGCTTTTTGAGATCCTATTCTATTTGGATGCATACCTTCCTAAACCTGGATATAGCGGGGGAGGCCTGGCACTTCCCACAGGGCAGGTTACCTTGCCCTCCCTGGGGACTGGAGGCAGTGGGGGCAGGGGAGTGGGGGAGAGGAAGGGAAATGGGAGGAGGGGAGGAACTAGAAATTTTGAATGATATTATTTATAAAACAACAAAAATTTTTAAAAGTGACTATAAATAAATATAAATGATTTAATAAACAGACATACACGCAAAGTACTTGTCATACAAATTTTACCACTTGTTTGGTGAAAGTTGCTCTGAGATATTTTATGCTATTTGTGACTATTGTGAAGAAGGGTGATATTTCTGTGATTTCTTTCTCAGCTTTTTTATCATCTGTGTACACAAGGGCTACTGATTTTTTGAGTTAATCTTGTATCCATTACTGAAATTGTTTATGAGTTGTAGAAGTTCCTTGGTAAAAATGTGGGGTCACTTATGTAAACTATCATATCATCAGCAAATAGAGTTTGACTTCTTTTCCAATTTGTATCCCCTTGATCTCCTTTTGGTGTCTTATTGCTGTAGTTAGGGCCTCAAGAAGTATATTGAATAGATATGGAGTGAGTGGACAACCTTGTCTTGTTCCTGATTTCAATAGGAATGTTGGGAGTTTCTCCTCATTTAGTTTGATGTTGGCTGTTGGCTTGCTGTATATTGTCTTTATTATGTTTAAGTATGTTCCGTATATCCCTGCTCTCTCCAAGACCTTTATCATAAAGGGATGTTGTATTTTGTTGAAAGCTTTTTCAGCATCTAATGAGATGATCATGTGGTGTTTATTTTTCAGTTTGTTTTTATGGTGGATTATGTTGACAGATTTTTGTATGTTGAACAATCCCTGCTTCTCTTGAATGAAGCTGACTTGATCATGGTAGATGATGGTTCTTATGTGTTCATGGATTCGATTTGCCAATATTTTACTTAATATTTTTCCATCAATGTTCATAAATGAGATTGGTCTCTAATTCACTTTCTTAGTAATGCCTTTCTGTGGTTTGGGTATCAGGGTAATTGTAGCCTCATAAAAAGAGTTTAACAATGTCTCTTCTGCTTCTATTGTGTGGAATAATTTGAGGAGTATTAATATTAGTTCTCCTTCATAAATCTTGTAGAATTCTGAGCTGAAACCATCTGGTCTTGGGCTTTTTTTCATTGGGAGATTTTTTTTATATTTATTTATTTATTTATTAAAGATTACTGTCTCATCCTCACCGCCACCTCCCATTTCCCTCCCCCTCCCCCAATCAAGTCCCCCTCCCTCGTTAGCCCAAAGAGCAATCAGGGTTCCCTGCCCTGTGGGAAGTCCAAGGACCACCCACCTCCATCCAGGTCTAGTAAGGTGAGCATCCAAGCTGCCTAGGCTCCCACAAAGCCAGTACGTGCAGTAGGATCAAAAACCCATTGCCATTATTCTTGAGTTCTCAGTAGTCCTCATTGTCCACTATGTTCAGCGACTCTGGTTTTATCCCAGGCTTTTTCAGATCCAGGCCAGCTGGCCTTGGTGAGTTCCCGATAGAACATCCCCATTGTCTCAGTGTGTGGGTGCACCCCTCGCAGTCCTGAGTTCCTTGCTCGTGCTGTCTCTCCTGTTCCTGATTTGGACCTTGAGATTTCAGTCCGGTGCTCCAATGTGCGTCTCTGTCTCTGTCTCCTTTCATTGCCTGATGAAGGTTAATATTCAGGAGGATGCCTATATGTTTTTCTTTGGGTTCTCCTTCTTATTTAGCTTCTCTAAGATCACGAATTATAGACTGTTTATATTTCACCAGCAGTTATAGGTCTATTTGATTTGCTTATCTGGTCTTGATTTAATTTTGGTAAGTGATATTTTTCCAGAAAGTTGTCCGTTTCCTTTAAGTTTTCCAATTTTGTGGAGTACAGGTTTTCAAAATATGAAAACGTATTTTTTACTCCGTGTCTGTTGTCATGTCCCCCTTTACATTTCTGATTTTGTTAATTTGGATAGTCTCTCTTTGCCTTTTGGTTACTTTGAATAAAAATTTGTCTATTTTGTTGATTTTCTCGAAGAACAAACTTCTTTGTATTGTTTTCTTTGTTTCTATTTTGCTGATTTTAGCTCTCAATTTGATTATTTCCTGCCATTTAGTTCTCTTGCTTCTTTTTCTTCTAAAGTTTTCCAATGTTCTGTTAATTCCCTAGTGTGTTAACCCATCATTTTTAAGCAATAGTTTTTACTTCATGTTCCAAGTAGTTGCTGGAGTTCCAACAATCACATCTCTATCCGTTAAGCATGAAGAAGAAAGGAGAAAATGAACATCTGCTTCATGTGAGAGTACCTTTTGAGAAACACATATCACATTTCTATCTAACTTTCGTTAACTATAGTTCAATGAGTTTATAAGGAAATTGGGTGGCAATGAATTGAAGTATAAATACAAAAATGGTAATAGAGATAACGAGTGAATCACATGCCTGATAAATTTAACTTTTGATAAAAGAAAGGATAAGGCCTAAGAAGATGATTTAGTAGTTACAAAAGCATATTGATCATGCTGAGAACCCAAGCTTGGTTTTTGATGTTCATATCAGATGGCTCACAACTACTTATAACTAGTTCCTGGAAGATCTGATGTCTCTGGCCCTCGTGGGCATCTGCATGTAAAAACACTGTTTTTTTTTTCTTCTAAAAAAGAGAGGATTATTTATGTAGGAAACCATCTTTTAAGTTTGCAGAGGTTTGTGTACATGAAGCACTATGAATTAGCAAATGGAAACAAACTAACAGAAAAGTTGTTTTATGTGATATTATGTGATTATAATTTCAGAGAAAAAAGAAAGATTGATAGGAAGAAGGTATGTAGAAACATATCAAATTTGGATAGAAGAAATTGCCCTTCCTAAAATATGAGCAAAACTTGAGTTCAACTCTGATAACTCAAATTTGAAAGTCATCCAGATCATTTTCAGTGTTAGAGTCTTGTCATGTTGTTTAAAAGAGGAAAATATATAATGTGATTAAGAAACACTAAACATTTAACATAGAGTTCATAACTTCATTGCCCATGTCCCTTCAGGACTCATCCTTCAACTTGAGCTCCTGACTTCATTTTCCTGGCACCTTTTGAACTGGTACGTATCTCTCCTTTACACTTTTTTTCTTCAGTTTTGACAATCCATAGTCCATTACATATGGAGTTTTTCTTCAATAATAATTATTGCCTTTTTTTTTCTTTTCTAGACTAGGCTTCTCTGTGTAACAGCCCTGGTTGTCCTGAAACTCAGACTAGGCTGACTCCCAGGTGTTGGGATTAAATGCATCTGCCTGGCAATAATAATTACTTTTCAAATTTTGAGTTTAGTTAAAATTTTTTATTTAATGACACTTCTAAAAGTGCTCTGGACTCCAAATGGTACTAAAATTGGTCACCAATTAATAAAGGAACTAAGATGATCCCTTCATGAATCAATCATTTTCCCATGATCTGTCTGTCTCAGTATCTCTATTACTGTCATAAAACAACCATGACCAAAAGAAACTTGGAGAGGAAAGGGTTTATTTGCTTTACAGGTTCACCATGAAAGGAAGTTAATTCAGAACACTAAGATAGGAATGTGGAGGTGGTAACTAAAGCAGAGACCATGGAAGAGTACTGTTTTTGGCTTGGTCTCGATTGTGCCCAATTTGAGACCCCCAGAGAGACCATAGGATTCTAGTCAAGTCCAGAATGCAAAAGCACCGTTTGTTCTTTCCAGATAGCTGGGAGCTCAAAGCCACCACTCACAATTTGGCACAGTGGGGAGAGCTCCTATTCCTCATTTGGGGTTGACATATATAGGCCAAAACCACAAGCCAGGTTTATTTAGGGTCAACTTGCTAAACACAGGGTGTGGACCATTTCTGCATACCCCCTTCCTTCTTTAAGCAGCTACTTCTGCTATTGTGCATGCCTTCCACTCTTCCCCCAAATAATTACATCTGCTTCCTTCTAGACCACAATGCTGGATGTGGTCAGGTGTCTAGCTGCTAGGGACAGCTGGTTTGCACTTTTACAAAGATTCCTGTTTCCAGCAAACTCTTGATGTTGCAAAGTTTCTTGAACCCAGTGTCTTAACTAGTTCCTGATCAAGCAAACTTTCTTGAAATTTTTTATGTCTTTATAGTCTCCAACTTCAATTTCAGGATCCATGATCACCTGCCCAGGAGTAGCACTGCTCATACTAGGCTAGGCCCTCACCTATCAGTCATTGCTGAAGAAAATGCTTTACAGACTTTCCTTAAGTCTGGTCTAATAGAAGCGTTTCCTCAATTGAAGTTACTCTTTCTGGATAACTCAAATTTTTGTCAAATTGACAAAAATGTAGCTAGATCATTATCCTTAGGTGTCCCAAGTGAATGTCTAAGTCAAAGACCCAAAAATAATATACAAATGACCTTCAATTTATAAGAGCTATACTGACCAAATTTCAATATTAAGATGGTGCAAAGATACACACAAAGTGGAAGCCATACTTTGAGATTTACATGCACATTCGTTATTAACACCGGTGTGGGCAGATTTTTCTCTGTCTCACCAGCCAGTTCCCAAATAGCCACATAGACATTACTTATTAATTATGAAAACTTGGCCTTAACTTAGACTCATTTCTAACTAGCTCTTATAACTTAAATTAACTCATTTCTATTTGTTTACATTTTGCCTCATGACTTTATTACTTTTACCCATGCTGCTTTCTTGCTTTCTCCACATCTGGCTGGTTACTCTCTCCTTCTTCCTTCCAGTTTCCTCTCTGCCCTGAAAATCCTGCTTAATTATTTCTTGCAAAGCACAACACCATATCTGCTCTTTGCAGTATTCACTAAGCACTATGGTACAGTAAGTGCCTGTACTACGTGACAGTTTGTGAGTCTCAGGCAAGGGCCTGGACATTGACACACACACAGACAGACAGAGACACAGGGCCATGGGTCATCCTTGAATTTCCCAAGAATGCCCCCTTTATTGTGTTCCAGGGCAGCTTATATAGGGATCCTTAACTGATAGCCATGCCCCAGCCAACCCACCAGAAACCACTCCCTTGACATTAGGAACTCCTGAGGGTCTCATGCTCAGAGCAGCTGCAAACACAGGCTAACAAGTTGTTTTGCTCAGAGTAGCTGCAAGTATTAAAAAAACAAGTTGTTTACAGGAAATTCAGGGTCTGGGGGTCAACAGTCCCCACAATTTGTTGTTCGACTTTTTATTAAACCAATCTGACTAACACATCTTCAATGTATACAAAAAGTTTATTCCACAATGTACAGGCTCCAACTCTACCAGACAATTATGAAGGTAAATAACCCTATAAAATGCACTGAGTGACCAACTTTCCTTTGATAGTATGTCTGTATTTGGGATTTTATTGCTCATTGTATCTGTAGAATGCCCACCTGTGTTTGTACCTGATGTTTTTGATACTTTGTGATTATAAGATAGACTTTATTGTCACTGCTTTTTTTCCAGCAGAGGGCTGATACAAATGTACTAAGAGTGTTTGAGGTAGGCCAGGCTAAGCTGTGGTGTTAGGTACATTATTATATTTATTTTGACTTACAATATTGTTTATTTCTGTTGTGTTTATCAGGATGCAAACCCATAATAAGTCATCTGGATATGATTTCTCTTTATCTATACACAAATCAGTCTGCCTGTAAACAAAATTAAGTCAGAAGTCAAAAACAAAGACAACTTAAAGCAAACTGAGTCCTATCTCATTACCAAACCAATTACTGAATGTTTGACTTCCCATAGCAATAGCATAAACATAAAACTCATTGATGTCCAAACTCAAGCTGTGTGATGTTACAGAAAACAGAAAGGATCAGCAGATGCTACTACTGCATGTCCATGCTGGGAGGTGACATTGTGAGACATAATGGCTCCATTTGGATTTATAAGTCAATGCATTGGTGAGGCTAAAAAGGCAAATAAGACCACATGCAATGACAACAAGTCAGAACTATGAGGTACAATCATTCAAGTATAAAGAAAGAGTCTGAGTGAGTCATAACCAGATCATTCCAGACACATCCATCATCATTAAAAAAAAGACACACAGAGGCTACTTGTACATCCAAGAAATGAAATGATATCTCCTCCTTAGTGCCATGAAAGGATGAAAAATTATAACCATTTCTGTACTCCATAATCAGAGGAGAACATTTTAGGAAATATCAGTATTTCTTTTCCATTCTGAGGTGAGAAAAATAGCTGCTAAAAAGTACACTGTGGTATTAAAAACTCTGCTTATAACAGCATGTTCATACCTGTGAGTTTAGCATAATTAGATATTTTAAAAGGATACATCTAATAAATCCTACTGCCAAGCTAATATGCACTACAATCAGTACTTAGTTTTTGCTAACAAGAAAGCTGAGAAGACTTAATTAAATTTGTTTACCTCATTAAAAATAAATAAAAATAAGAATCTAAGACACTAATATAAATATAACCAGTAATTTTTCATCTAGAATAGAATAGAATTGAAAATTATAAACTTAAACTCCAGGAATAATTCAACAATTTCTTTTTAATATCTATAACTATAAAAAGACATGTATAGTCACAGGATTTTAGAAACTTAACAATTTGATAAATCAGTCTCTTTCTTCATGTCAATTCCTGACATATATTTCCACTACATAAATGCTGAATGAATCAATGAATCAATGAAAAGCAAATTAGTTAATGCTGATATTTTACATAGGAGAGAGATGAAATAAGTCTGAAAAACAAGTTAAACAGGGCTTGGGAAGATAATAGGTCAGTAAATGAACACTCTTACTGAGCAATCTTTTTTTTTTATTTAAGTTTTTTTTTTATTGAGAAAAAGAAAAGAAAAAAAAAGTTTCCGCCTCCTCCCGGGTTCCCATTTCCCTCCCTCTCGTCCCACCCTTCTCCCCCTCCCCCCCTATCCTACAGCAATGCTGACGAATATCTTGCATATCACCATAGAACCTTCAGCTGGTGATGGATGGAGATAGTCACAGAGACCCACACTGGAGCACCGGACTGAGCTCCCAAGTTCCCAATGAGGAGCAGAAGGAGGGAGAACATGAGCAAGGAAGTCAGGACCACGAGGGGTGCACCCAACCACTGAGACAGTGTGACTGATCTATTGGGAGCTCACCAAGGCCAGCTGGACTGTGACGGAAGAAGCATGGGATAAAACCAGACTCTCTGAGCAATCTTGAAGTCCTAATTTGGATCCCCAGCACCTATGTGGTAAACCATGCAAATGGACTGAAGAAATAGATGGTCATTGGGTTAAAACCACTTGCTGAGCCTATAGAAGGCCTGAGCTTGCTTCTCATTCCCCACCTCAGGCAGCTGACAACCTTCTGTAACTACAATATCTGGGGAGTCAACATCCACTTAAGATCTCTGGGCACAGGCATGCCCATGCACATGAGAGTGTCTGTGTGTGCAAAGCAAGGTATAACTGTTCATGTCTATAATGTCAGAGCTGGGGTGGAGTTAAAGATGGGAGGATTGCTGGAAAAACTCATGAGCTCTATATTTAATAAGAGATACTGTTTCGAGAAAATAAAGCAGAGACACCCAATGTCCTCTTTATCTGTTTCTTATACCTTTTCTTGGACTATTTTTTTTCTGTTTGCTTTGTTCTATTTTTATGTGTTAGTTTTTTTTAAATCCTCTTTTATTTTGTTATTATTTCTTAGAAGCCTGTTTCTTTTCTAATGAGAGGTATAAAAAAGGGAGGGGAGATGGAGAGGAACTGGGAGTAGAGAGAGAGGAAAACATAATCAGGATATATAATGTGAGAACAAAATCTATTTTCAATAAAAGGAAAAAATAGGAGAAGGCAGATGATCTACAAGTTTCAAACATAGGCAGGATGTTGATTGCTGTAGTTTAGAGGAAGGTAGCAGGCAGATACAATTTCCTGGATCGGACTACACAAGGAAAGGCAGTTAAAACTGTAGAGACATGTTCAAAAACAAAATATGCTTTACTATTTGGATGCTTACAATCCTAGAATTATTACTTCACTGATTTTCTTGTGCTCCTAAGCTAACATATTTAGTGATGGAGGAGTGCCATCTGTCTATATGTTACTTTCATTGGTTAATAAAGAAATTTCCTTGGCCCTTTGATAGGACAGAAAATTAGGTGAGTGGAGTAGACAGAACAGAATGCTGGGAAGAAGGCAATGACGCAGATGCCATAGCTCTCCTCTCTGAGATGGACACAAGTTAAAATCTTCCTGGTAAAACACCACCTCGATGTGCTACACACATTAATAGAAATGGGTTAATCAAGATGTGAGAGTTAGCCAGTAAGAGGCTAGAGCTAATGCGCAAGCAGTGTTTTAAATAATACAGTTTCCATGTAATTATTTTAGGTAAAGCTAGCCAGTGTCCGGGAGCTGGGGAGCTGGGCCTGTGCCACTCTCATCACTACAATTTAGAAAAGTAGAACATGAATGATGCAAAGAGGAACTTTGTTAGCACCTCCATTCATTTTGTGTTTGAAGCCGTATTACAAATAGATACTTTAAATGAGAAACTGAAAACTAGCTGTTTGAACCCAAATCTGTTGATCACAAGTTTTATTGCTTGGTTCAGGTCTGCTTTTTGTCCCACCCGGCTCCCGCATGGTTAGCTTCACACCTAAAATAACAACACATAAATTGTATTCATTTTAACAATTCCTGGCCCATTGGCCTCTTATTGGCTTATTCTCACATCTTGCTTTAACCCATATTTAGTAATCTGTATAGCACCACGAGGTGGTAGCTTACTGGGAAAAATTCAGCATGTCTGACCTGGTGGCTGGCTCCATGGCATCTGCCTGAAGCATTTGCCTCATTGCCTTCTTCCCAGCATTATGTTCTGTTTATAAATGCTATTGAACTAATCCAAGATAGATATTTTAAAAATACCTTGACTTTAGAATTTGGATCTAAGGTTATGATGCTTTGGAAAAGTCCTTCTTTTGTTTTCATAAAGGATAAGACCCTGTGGATTGCTTCTATCCCAATATGGTATGATGGACCACGCCCTCCTGAAACGTGAACACCTTCAGAAAATCACTCCACTCAACTGCCGACTGAGATGAAGCTAGCACACAGGGTATACCATGAAAGACCTGAATAACAGCGCCCCTATACAGCACGAAGAAGTTTGAAGAGAAATAACTATGTCCATATTCCCAAATATTGTTTATACATGTTCTTTTAATTTAAAAGGGGATATGATATAGATATGAATAATTTGCATTGGTATGAATTTTAAGGTCAATTTTGTTATATGCATATGTGTTTCTGCTCTTGATTAAGGTATTGTGATTGTGTAGTTCATTTAAAAATGTAATGTATAATTAGGAAATATAGGTTGTTAAAGGATAATCATTGATTAGTCAAGTTTGTAGTCATGTTAGTTAGACTTTCTAGATGTGCATAGATATATTTCAGATAGGCATTCTTCATATCTTTCAAAGACTACAGAATATGACATTTAATGTTTTAATAAGTTAGGGCTTTTCATGACAATAAGACATGTCAGCTCCTGGCAGCACCAATCTACTTCAAGAGGAAGATGGGCATCAAAGAGGCTCCTTATAGAGTTTGATAGCCATTTGGGCAAGAAACTGCTCTTGCCTGGACTGATGTATGAACTGGACACAAAGAATCCACAGAAAGAGGACTGCTGAACTTGCCTAAAGGTGAGACGGTCTTTTGGGGTTCCTGATTCATGAAAGAGTCTATGAGACATTCTGCAGGACAGAGCAGAAAGTGACTCAAATGCCTTTGAAATTTCCTGCTTCATGGAAATGTCTGCTGGAAACTATGGGCCTGTAGGCTGAAGATGGATGCCCCAGCGGTACAAAAGAACTTTGGGTAACTGTATAGGCAACAAGATGTCTCTGTCATTTCTAGAGTTTTGGAAGTTGCTTACTTCTTGTTTGCTTAGGTAATATTATATCCTTTTGGAGACTTTGATGGAGTTGAAGAATGGTTAGTTATAGTTATAGTTTTCCTTTGTTATTATAAAAGATAAAATAGATCTAAATATTGTAATGGTAATTCTTGCTTGATAACTGTTTTGTTATATGTAATGTTACTATGTTAAAGTTAAAGCCTTTCTTTTTTGTTTAAACAGAAAAAGGAGAAATGATGGAAGAGAGTCATCTGTCTATGTGTTACTTTCATTGGTTAATAAAGAAACTGCCTTGGCTTTTTTATAGGACAGAAAATTATGTAGGTGGAGTAAACAGAACAGAATGCTGTTACTAGGGAGGCAGTGTCCATGCAGCTCTACTCCTCCTTGAGGGTGTATATGGAGCTGATGATAGCTAGAAAAGTGATATGGGATTCCCCTCTGTATGATGTGAATACCATTGCTTAATAAAAAAACTGCCTTAGGCCTGCACAGAGAAGAATAGAGGCAGGAGGGGAAAACTAAACTTAATGCTGGGAGAAAGAAGGCAGAGTCAGGAGAAGCCATGTAGCCCTGCCAGAGATGTGTGTTAGACAGAACTTTACCAAGTAAGCCACAGCCACATGGTGATATGTAGATTAATAGAAATGGGTTCAATTAAGATATAAGAGCTATCAAAAATATGCTTAAGCTATAGGCGAAGTAGTGATTCAAATGATATACTCTCTGAGTGATCATTTTGGGTCCAAGCAGCTGGAAATGAACAAGCAGCTTCTCCCACAACAGGGAAGTAAGAAATATTTCATCAGGGGCATAACCACTGCTAAGTTGCCGATGCTTCTGTAAGCAACTATAATTAAACATATTGTTACTAAGAAAAGATGTGAAAGTAGAAGGGGGTCTAATTGGGAAGGGAAAGAGTATTAATGGGTGTGGGAGGAGAACATGAAAATGTAGCAGTAAAACAGGCCAAATGTGCACTGCCTCTTTTATGATAGCTTGACTTAATGACTATCTAAAACTATGGTGGTACAAAATTAATATGCATTCATTAGAAATTATTCCTACAATGTTGAATGTTAATCTTGTCCTGGTGTAGAGGTAGGCTGTAAAATCCTCCCCTTTCATGAGATAGACATTAACAGAGTCACAGTCTATGTGAACCACACAACCACAAAGGGAAACAGCCAATATGCTACAGTGCACTGTGCTAAGGTATATTGTTTTATGCACTAAATGCATTAAATGCATGTAACCTTACTTTATTTTTACCTTGGGACAGATTTCTTGTGATGTAATCCTATAGTCACTCAAGGAACATCTATATTTACTCAAGAGATACAACTCGTGGAACCCACTGTGAACTTCCAAAATATCACTTTTTTATGATAAAATTAATGGAAATATCCTACAAACCCCCCAAATCCAAACAGAGTGAGAAATTCTGGGACCAAAGTCAAAACTATAGAAACTGTGAGAATAAACATTTAAAGCAAAGAGTTATAAAATTTGGCTAATGAGATTTCCTCAGCCGGTTATTTAGAGCTATGGTGGAGTTTTTTTTCTGTTATAATTTGGATAATGATAGAACAACTATACACAAATATACTCCTCTAGCTTTTAACTTATTAGATTCTTATCATTATATTTTCCTTCTCTTGTTTGCTCTGTATCGTTGCCTTTATGTTGTTACTATGTCTTCCTTTTTGAACATCCCCTTTTCTAACTTGTTCAATATAGCCTCCTATAAACTGGAATGTCATAGGGTCAATAGTGTTTGGATGCTTTTTGTATAAATTCAGGATGGTAAAAAATGGTGGGGTTTAAAAATCACCACTTTGAAACAATGACACTAGAAATTTATTATATCAAAAAACATGCCTTGCTATATGAGCATTGCTATACTGCACAACATTCCTGTACCAATTGTACCTTAACTCAGGCATGAACAACAATTTTCTTTCTAATGGAGAACACTGGCACACAGAATCTAAACAAAGAGATCAAAGTTAATGTCACAGGAGAAAGAACATACATCTTACTCTATGATAGGAAGGCCTTTCACAAATGCATAAGCTAAATAAAATAAAAGGAAACATCAGAAAAACACAAATTGAGGGACATTCTACAAAATATATGGTGTATAATTATGAATCTTAAAAAATAAGGATTGACTGACATGGATTAGAGAGATGCCTCAGTGGTTAAGAGCACTTGCTGCCCTTGGAGAGGTCTTGAGTTTAGTTCCCAGCACCCACATGGCAACTTACAACCATTTGTAACTCAAGGTCCAAAAGATCCAATATCCTTTTCTGGCCCCCATCAGCACTAGGCATGTGCACAGTACACAAGTATACATGCAAGCAAAACATTCATATGTATAGATTAAAAATAAATAAATTAAAAAATGAGACTGAGGTAATTGTCTAGGAACAATGAATTCCCTAGATAAATAAATGGAATTTGTGATCCTGTATTATTTTGAGTAATATAATTGGTGCAATTGGTAAGACGTGAATATTATCCATATTCTTTAAAATACATTGTATCTTAAAGACAAAGGATAAAGGATATGTGGCAAGTGCTAATTCATATATGTATATAAAAGAAAATGGGAGTCCTTTATCTTTCTTTAAGTTTGAAATTATTTAGAAGAAAAAAAAATTGTTGATGATTCATTATCCCTTTTATTTTCTTATAAATAAATAGCATTAAAATTATATATAATTTAATTAGTAAATTAGCATCTACTTACTGTATCATTGATGGAGCTATATAAGATTCCTTGGGATTATATTTTCATATGTGCAGATATATATCTTTTTTACTTGTAAATTTATATCTTTGTACCATTTATGAAAATTTATTCAATAATGAAGGGAAAATTACCTGAAAAAAAGATGAAAATCTACAGATTATAGAAAAATATATTGAAATATCTTTGCCTAGGTTTCATATATATAAATAAGACTTCATCTACTTGTAGTAGATTATAGCTTTCAGTCACAATCAGAGTAGACACCTTTCCACATGTGTGTTCAAAACGCTTGGCTTTTTAATTACTGTTTATGAACAGTAATTACAGGAACATAAAGCCATAATTATAGGTAACTCCCACTGATAATGCATTTAAATCAAACACTGTCATTATCAATTTTCACAGTTATCTTTTTTCATATTATTGCAATGAAAATATGACAACGATCTGGACTAAAGAAAGTGTGGCTCAATGGATCTGCTGTTGCTAGAAGGAAATCATCTAATCAGAACAAAAAATTAAAAGTGCTGAAATAGAAAGTATCTGCCTGAGATGTTGTGGTAAGAAAGAGCTACCATCTCAAGGAAAAGATTTGACTATGTTAATCCTAAGAATTCACCATTTTGTTCATAAAAATAACTATTATAGGAGTGAATATGTATACATGAATATCTCATTTAAATACGCAGTAAACATTCAAATATTATTTTTGCTGATGAAACTATAATTCTAATTATACTTTCCATTAAATATAATTTTCACAGCAACTTTAGTCATCTGCACTCAGAATAATAATGATAATGATAATACAAACATAAAAACTATGCTTAACATTAACTGAGCAGTTACTACTAATAAGAAACATGAATATAATGCTTTTTATGCCTCTCAAACTTTAGAGTATTTTATATATAACTCATTTATCCTTCTAATAATCCTATGAAGGGAATATCAGAAGCTCCATGTTTTTTTTTTAATGATGACACTAATGTTAAATTGTTTTCTCCAAACAAGAGACCTAATAAGTGGTAAGTGGGAAATTTGAGAACAAGTAGCTTGATTTAGAGTCCATTCTTTTAGTAATGTACTGTATTTTCTCAGTTAATATGTTCAGACACTGTTATATCCACTATGCAGTCTCTACTCAATTACTTACAGGGATTAAAATGATAATGACTGATGTATTTAAAGTCACTTAACCAATAAGGAAATTAATGTAGCCACATAATAGTTTAGAAATAAGGAAAATTTACTATTATTAACTTAGTCATTACTGACCACAATGTACCAAATATTCACATCACTCCTAAATTCACATACTGAAATCATCACCAGCAAGATTATAAGGACATAAGAACAAAGTTGTTATAAAAGAAATGGGAGTACTTATAAAGAAGCTTTGGAGAATTTGCCCATTCCATTTTTTATTACATAGCAAGACACCTTGATCCTATTCATGAAGGAAAGAGATTTTATAACCTACTCCTCCTTTAAAAGACCATACCTTATTAAAAATATTTATCTTATTTTATTTTTTATTATGTGTCTGTGTGTGTCTGCATATCTGTGTAATATTCATTGGAGTGTCTGCAGAGGCCATCAGATAAATGGAACTAAAGTTACAGGTGGTTGAGAGCCACCCAACTTTGTTATAAGAATTCAATTCAGTATAACCTAGCAGCTTAGCCAGTAGCAAGCTTCATCTTTCAATAGTATTACATTGTGCATTAAGTTTGACACCTGAATTTTTGATAGCACACAGACAAACTACAACATTTCCAAAAGTGAAATGTAAAAGGAAAAGGATTAGGTTAAAAAAAAGAATATTAGATTGCACTTCAACTCTATCCTGGTTTAGAGACTCATGATGGATTTCTGAAACCACTGCTGCCCAATACAGGATGACTATGTCACACAGGAATAGACATATGTAGTATATCCACTGTGCTTAGATATCAGCTTTATTGAATGTGAAGATGTTGGCCAATGTCTTCATGTTTACCTCAGTGGGGAACTGAGCAGCATAACAATAAGAGAGGCAATAATTTCCCATGACTCTCCCCTAAAGGGGAATGAAACTGTAACCAAAACGTCTTACATCCAAATGATCATAATCAGCTTCTGAAATCATTATTTGAAAATAATGATGCAGGTTTTATTGTCTTTTTAATCTGAACTTGCCCTGCATTTTTATCCTTTTTTTCTTTCAAGACAGGGTTTCTCTGTAGCTTTGGAGACTGTCCTGGACCTAGCTCCTGTAGACCAGGCTGGCCTCGAACTCACAGAAATCCGCCTGCCTCTGTCTCCTGAGTGCTGGAATTAAAGGTGTTCACCACCACTGCCCTGCTTGTTCCTCTTTTCTCAGCCTTCTAGGTGCTAGAATTGCATACTAGTTCCACTGTACTTGAAAGGATAGTATTCATTCACTAAGTCCACTGTGTTTGCCCCTTAATGGACATTTAACAAAACATGCTTCTTTCAGAAACAAGGGCATAGGAAAGACAAGCATCAACCAATTAGGCACTATATACCCTAATAATCTTATATAATTTGGTGTTAGGGAAGACACTGAATAGGACTTACAAACCAGATAAAATGCATCCCTATTATCAAATTCACAACTTTTATCTTCCTGTTCTCTCAAATTTGCTTCTTATCAGAGAGAGCCAAATATATCCTATTGAAAATTATCCAACTAGCAAAATGGAATATCTAAAAATCTCAAGCCATTTTCTGCTTGTTCTTATCAATACAAGATCGTAATTTAGGTTTATCATGTTGCTTACTAGAATACTCATTTTGAATGCACCCTTTCTCAAGGTGCTGAAGAGACACTTTTACATTTTTTATGGCATCTATTTCATCTCAACATTAGGCTCCATAATACTTTCTTCCTTCCATGTGTAAACACTCAGAAACTATTTCTAAACTGCAACAGGAATTTAGGATCTTCTGTAGAAATCCACAGGAAAGTAATGAGATACAGGGTGATATAGCAATAACTGATACTTGAAAGACAGAGTTGGGGGAGCAGACAAGGGTGGCGGCACAGGCAGACAGGCGCAGACGCAGGGCAGTGGCAAGGCAGACTGGCGCAGACACGGGTGGAAGCACGGCAGATGCGAACTTATATTTTCTGATAGTCCAAGCTTGAAACAGTGAAGCCCACACTGAGAGCAGATCGTCCCACTATAACTAATTCAAGTAGGTGTTTTGGTAGCTGGCCTGAAAGTGGGAGGTCCTTTGTTGGCAAAGTCCCTGGTGAACCGGGAGCCTGGATCTGCCCCTGAAGACCCTCCTAAGTGGTGAAAATGTTCTTGACCCACGGCAGGACCCAGGAAACAAAGCAGGGGCATTCCCTGACCCCCTTGACTCCCCAGTCAGCCTGCTAGGGCTGCTCCTCCTCTGTTGCGACCTCTCTCTCCCTGGTCCATCCCAGCTTGTCCCCAGAGGCCTCATTCCTTCTCCTTCCCTTCCGCGGGGCTAAGAGATCACCCAGTTCAGCCTGTTTGAGCACTGAGTTGGGTGCTCGGGGCAGAGGGCAGTGGAAGTTTCTCTGATTTGGTGGCTGGCCTACAGAGTGGTAGACCTTTTGTTGACGAGGGCCCTGGTGAACAAGGAGCCTGTTCCTGTTCCTGTAGACCATCCTGAGTGGTGTGAGAAACCTTGGCTGGCAGTGGGACCCAGGAAATGGAGCGGGGGCATTTTGTAAGCTGGGCCCCTGGCCAGCAGGGAAACCTGATCCTGTTTAAGAAGACGCACTAGATAGCATTGGTAGGAGGAGATGGACAGGCGCTAAGGAAAGAATTCACCCAACAATCTGAAAAACAGCATGAAAACACCAGAACCCAATGAACTTACAACAGAAAGACTTGAACACCCTAGCACAGAAGAAGTGGAAAAAATTGACTTTTTGAAAGCAATAGAGTCCCTCAAACAACATGTAAAAAATGCCCTTATAGAAATGGATGAGAAGTATAACAAAAAGTTTGAAGAAATGAGTAAATACGTACATGATATCCTGGGAAAACAAGAAAAAACAATCAAACAGGTAATGGAAACAGTTCAAGAATTGAAAACTGAAATGGAAGCAAGGAAGAAAATACAAACTGAGGACCGATTGGATATGGAAAATCTAGGTCAACGAGCAGAGACTACAGAAACAAGAATAATCAATAGAATACAAGAGATAGAAGAAAGAATCTCAGATTCTGAAGACACCATAGAGAAAATAAACGCATTGATCAAAGAAAACAGAAAAGCCAAAAAATTCTCATCACAAAACATTCAGGAAATATGGGAAACAATAAAAATACCAAACCTAAGAATAATAGGGATAGAAGAAGGAGAAGAGTCACAGAAGAGCCCAGAAAATATTTTTAACAAAATTATGGAAGAAAACTTTCCCAACATAAAGAAAGATATTCCTTTGAATATTCAAGAAGCATACAGAATACCAAATTAACTGGATCAAAAAAAAAATCCCCTCACCATATAATAATCAAAACACAAAACATACAGATTAAAGAAAGTATATTAAGAGTTGCAAAGGAAAAAGGGCAAGTAACTTATAAAAGTAAACCAATCAGACTTCTTTATGGAAACCATGAAAGCCAGAAGGTCCTGGATAGATGTTCTGCAGAAACTGAGAGACCATGAATACAAGCCCAGACTACTATACCCAGCCAAGCTTTCGTTCACTATCAATGAAGAAAACAAAACATTCCAGGATAAGAACAAATTCAAACAATACGTAGCCACAAATCCAGCCTTACAAAAGTAATAGAAGGGAAATCACAACCCAAGGAATCCAACATTGCCAACACTGCCTAAAATAACTCAGGCATCTAGCGACCCTTCACCAGCACAACTCAAAGAAGGGAGACACACAAACTCTACTACCAAAACAATAAGAATAACTGGAGTAAGCACCTACTAGTCATTAATATCACTTAATATTAATGGACTCAATTCACCTATAAAAAGGCACAGGCTAAGAGACTGGATACAAAAACAGCATCCAACATTCTGCTGCTTACAAGAAACACATCCCAACCACAAAGAGAGGGATCTACTCAGAGTAAAGGGTTGGGGAAAGGTTTTTCAAGAAAACGGACCTAAGAAACAAGCAGGAGTGGCCATACTAAGTTCTAACAAAACTGACTTCAAACTAAATTCAATCAGAAGAGATCGAGATGGACATTTTATACTCATAACAGGAACAATTCATCAGGATGAAGTCTCAATCCTGAATATCTATGCCCCTAATATAAAAGCACCCACTTATGTAAAAGAAATATTACTAAAATTCAAGGCAGACATCAAACCACACACACTAGTAGATAGGAGACTTCCACACACCTCTCTCACCAATGGACAGGAAAATCAAACAGAAACCTAATAGAGAACTAAGAGAATTATTGGCGGTAATGAAGCAAATGGACTTAACAGACATCTAAAGAACACACCACCCAAATAAGAAAGAATATACCTTATTCTCTGCAGCTCATGGAACCTTCTCGAAAATTGACCACAAACTTGGTAACAAAGGAAACCTCCACAGATACAAAAAACTATCAGTGTCCACCTGTGTCTTATCAGACCACCATGGATTAAAGTTAGAAGGCAACAACAATGCTACCCCCAGAAAGCCAACAAACTCATGGAAACTGAACAGTCAACTACTGAACCACACCTGGGTCAAGGAAGAAATTAAGAAAGAAATTAAAGTCTTCCTTGAAATTAATGAAAATAAAGAGACAACATACTCAAACCTATGGGAAATATTGAAAGCAGTGCTAAGAGGAAAGTTCGTAGCACTAAGTGCCCACTTAAAGAAAACAGAGAAAGCATACATTGGAGATGTAACAGCACACCTGAAAGGTCTAGAAAAAAAAGAAGCAGACATGCCTAAGAGGAGTAGAAGACTGGAAATAATCAAACTCAGTCCTAAAATCAACAAAATAGATACACAGAAAACAATCCAAAGAGTCGATGAAGCAAAAAGTTGGTTCTTGGAGAAAATCAACAAGATCGACAAACCCCTATCTAAAATAATTAAACGGCAGAGAGAAAACATGCAAATAAATAAGATCAGAAATGAAAAGGGGGACATAACCACAGACACAGAGGAAATTCAAAGAATCATTAGATCTTACTACAAAAGCCTGTATGCCACAAAACTGGAAAATGCAAAAGAAATGGACATTTTTTAGATAAGTACCATATACCAAAGTTAAACCAAGACCAGATGAACAATCTAAATAGACCTGTTAGTCGCAAAGAATTTGAAGCTGTTATCAAAAACCTCCCTTCCAAAAAAAGCCCAGGACCAGATGGTTTCAATGCAGAATTCTACCAGAACTTCCAGGAAGAGCTAATACCTATACTCCTTAAGGTATTTCACAATATAGAAACAGAAGAGTCATTGCCAAATTCCTTTGATGAAGCTACAGTCACCCTGATACTAAAACCTCACAAAGACTTAACCAAGAAAGAGAATTACAGGCCAAGCTCACTGATGAACATCGACGCAAAAATTCTCAATAAAATACTGACAAACCGAATCCAAGGACACATTAGAAAAATTATCCATTATGATCAAGTAGGCTTCATCCCAGAGATGTAGGGCTGGTTCAACATACGAAAATCTATCAATGTAATCCATCATATAAATAAACTGAAAGAAAAAAACCATATGATCATTTCATTAGATGCGGAAAAAGCATTTGACAAAATCCAACACCCCTTTATGATAAAGGTCTTGGAGAGATTGGGGATACAAGGGTCATACCTAAATATAATAAAAGCTACTTACAGCAAGCCAACAGCTAACATTAAATTAAACAGAGAAGAACTCAAAGCCACCCCACTAAAATCACGAACATGACAAGGCTGTCCATTCTCTCCATACCTCTTCAATATAGTGCTTGAATTTCTAGCAATAGCAATAAGACAACATAAGGGGATCAAGGGGTTTCGTATTGGAAAGGAAGAAGTTAAACTTTCATTATTTGCAGATGATATGATAGTATACATAAACGACCCCAAAAACTCTACCAAAGAACTCCTACAGCTGATAAACACCTTTAGTAATGTGGCAGGATACAAGATCAACTCCAAAAAATCAGTCGCCATCTTATACACAAATGATATGGAAGCAGAGAGGGAAATCAGAGAATCATCACCTTTCACGATAGCCACAAACAGCATAAAATATCTTGGGGTAACTCTGACCAAGGAATTGAAAGATCTATTTGACAAGAACTTAAAGTCTTTGAAGAAAGAAATTGAAGAGGACACCAGAAAATGGAAGGATCTCCCTTGCTCTCGGATTGGGAAGATCAACATAGTAAAAATGGCAATTCTACCAAAAGCAATCTATAGATTCAATGCAATCTCCATCAAAATCCCATCAAAATTCTTCACAGATCTTGAGAAGACAATAATCAACTTTTTATGGAAAAACAAAAAACCCAGGATAGCCAAAACAATCTTATACAATAAAGGATCTTCTGGAGCCATTACCATCCCTGACTTCAAACTCTATTACAAAGCTACAGTATTGAAAACAGCTTGGTATTGGCATAAAAACAGAGAAGTCGACCAGTTGAATCGAATAAAAGACCCGGACTTTAACTCACAATCCTATGAACACCTGACTTTCGATAAAGGAGCTAAAAGTATACAATGGAAAAATGATAGCATCTTCAACAAATTGTGCTGGCAATACTGGATGTCAATCTGTAGAAGAATGAAAATAGATCCATATCTATCACCATGCACAAAACTCAAGTCCAAATGGATTAAAGACCTCAATATCAGTCTGAACACATTGAATCTAATAGAAGAGAAAGTGGGAAGTACTCTACAACACATGGGCACAGGAGGTCACTTCCTACGTATAACCCCAGCATCACAGACATTAAGGGCATCATTGAATAAATGGGACCTCCTTCTGTAAAGCAAAGCACACTGTCACTAAGACAAAAAGGCAACGCACTGACTGGGAGAAGATCTTCACTAACCCCGCAACTGACAAAGTTCTGATCTCCAAAATATATAAAGTACTCAAGAAACTAGACCGTTAAAGGTTAATCAACCCAATTATAAAATGGGGCACTGAGTTGAACAGAGATCTGTCAACAGAAGAAGTTCAAATGGCCAAAAGACACCTAAGGTCATGCTCAACTTCCTTAGCGATCAGGGAAATGCAAATCAAGCCAACTTTAAGATACCATCTTACACCTGTCAGAATGGCGAAAATGAAAAACACCAATGATAGCCTTTGCTGGAGAGTCTGTGGAGGAAGGGGTACCCTCATCCATTGCTGGTGGGAATGCAATCTTGTGCAACCACTTTGGAAATCAGTGTTTCGGTTTCTCAGGAAATTCGGGATCAACTTACCCCTGGACCCAGCAATACCACTCTTGGGAATATACCCAAGAGATGCCCTATCATACAACGAAAGTATATGCTCAACTATGTTCATAGCAGCATTGTTTGTAATAGCCAGAACCTGGAAACAACCTAGATGCCCTTCAATGGAAGAATGGATGAAGAAAGTATGGAATATATACATATTAGAGTACTACTCAGCTGTAAAAAACAATGACTTCTTGAATTTTGCATGCAAATGGACGGAAAGAGAAAACACTATCCTGAGTGAGGTAAGCCAGACCCAAAAAGAGGAACATGGGATGTATTCACTCATATTTGGTTTCTAGCCATAAATAAATGACATTGAGCATATAATTCGTGTTCCTAGAGAAGCTAAATAAGAGACCTCCTCCTGGATATTAACCTTCATTAGGCGATGAAAGTAGACAGAGACAGAGTCCCACATTGGAGCACCAGACTACAACCCCAAGGTCCAAATCAGGAGCAGAAGGAGAGAGAGCACGAGAAAGGAGCTCAGGACCGTGAGGGGTGCACCCACACACTGAGACAATGGGGATGTTCTTTCGGAAACTCACCAAGGCCAGCTGGACTGGATCTGAAAAACCATGGGATAAAACCGGACCACTGAACATAGCAGACAATGAGGACTGCTGAGAAGTCAAGAATAATGGCACTGGGTTTTGATTCTACTGCACGTACTGGCTTTGTGGGAGCCTAGGCTTTTTGAATGTTCACCTTACTAGACCTGGAAGGAGGTGGGAGGTCCTTGGACTCCCCACAGGGCAGGGAATCCTGTCTGCTCTTTGGGCTGATGAGAGAGGGGGAGTTGATTGGGGGAGAGGGAGGGATATGGGAGGTGGTGGTGGGAAAGAGATAGAAGTCTTAAATAAATAAATAAATAAATAAATAAATATAAAAATAAAAAACAAAAACAAAAAAGAAAGACAGAGTTGGGGCTCAAAATCTTGAGTACAGGAAAAAGTCTCAAGCTTAGTCACTCTGGTCAGCCACATCATCTCTTTTTGAATCAGCCTTCATCTTAACATGGAGATTCTCATGTCACAAGACATTAACATGAATTACAGGTTAATTAATAAATTATGAAGTATATATAATCTCCAAAATATAAACTAGTCAGTGCCATCCTCCATTATGAAGTTAATGTACTTTACAAAACCATAATGAATGAAGTTGAGTGTGCAGATATGAAATTAGCTGAAAGTCTTAAAGAACAAACTACAATATTCATTTTGTTTCTGCGTAAATGGTCAGCCCTGAAAACATACATGCACATCATACAGACTGAGCAGAATATATTTAGGAATCTATATAATAATTAATGTAAAAAAGAGGTATTCACTTGGAAGAGAGCAAAGAAAATTTTGGCTCTGTAATTTCTGGATTAATCTTACTATCTTATCTACCAGTTGTTGTATAAATTTGTCACTTAAAAATTTCATTTTAGGTACTACCTGCCCTGAACCACAGACCCCCACACACACCACACCAAGCCTCTTCATACAGCTACATTCTATATTCTCTTTTCAAAGTCTAGCCTTGTAAGTGAAGTCTTCACCAATCATGAAGAAAACCGGGCTTTGAAACACATGGAGACCATTAAAGAAAATTACAACAATCAAAGTGGAGGATTCTAGAGGCCAGTCCCATTGGATACATCTACAAAATGATTCCCACAGCTAAGGCTCATGGAATATTTCAGAAGGCAGAAAGATTGTAAGAGCCAGAGGTACAGGGAGTTTCCTGTGATATTGCATCTCCCAATAACATCAGAAGCTACACCCATAAAATCTGATCAACGTGACTGCCTAAACATGGGCTGAAGAAGGCTAACACCAATATACATGCTAACATGGACAAGGGAAAGTTCAAGAGCCTCAGCCCTACACAAAGAACTACAGACAATGGAGAAATGATAAGAGCAGAAGAAACAGCCTTCACCAGGGAAGAGCACAACTGGGTAAATGGTCAGCCCTGAAAACATACATGCACATATTATACAGACTGAGCAGGTTATATTTAAGAATCTATATAATAATTAATGAAAAAAGAGATGTTCATTTGGAAGAGAACAAAGAAGTTTATATGGGGGTTGCAGGGAGGGAAGGAAGAATTGATACAATTATAATATCAAAAAAAATTTTAAAAATTTATTTATTCTTTTCATATATATGTAGTGTGTGTGTGTGTGTATGTGTGTGTGTGTGTGTGAAGGTCAGAGAACATCTTTCAGAAGTGGATCTTTCCTTCCATCATGTGATTCCTAGGGATGGAACTTGAGTGCACCAAGCACCGTTATCTGTCGAGCCATTTCACAGGCTCTAAGTTTCTCATTTTAACAATGGCTTTGTGGCTAATACAATACTGGTATTATAACCTTAGGAAGCCTGTCTCTCCATGGTACATATTAAACCCTGAAATTTCGGCCGATATACAAGTAAAGCACAGACCGTAAAATTACATGAGGTGAAATAATGCTAAATACAGTACTTCATGTTGAATTTATCATGTTTCAAAGGCATGTTACTATGGTAGTTTAACTTTCACAAGTCAAGACGACCTCACAAGTCAAGTAGAACACTGATTTTGTTAATTTTTTTTTTTAATTTGTTAGACCTCATATGATGTGCTCTGGATCGTAAAAAGGTATTTTTTTTAATCACCTGACCCCAACATCACCTCTGCAGTGTTACTCTTGAGGAGTAATGATGAATTCCTTACTCTAATAATGGACATGTCCTGGCTAAATGATTGACAGCAACGGAAAGTTTCCAGTAGTGAAGAGGAAAAAGATCTCCACATTTCATAAGAAGATACAAGAAAAGGAAGATTCTTTAAAACAAAGCATTGAGTACTATTAGAAAGAGATGAGGTGGGGGCAAGAGAAGTTAGGGAGGGAAGTGGTGGTGAACATGATCAAAATATATTGTAGGTATATATGAAATTTTTAAAGAATAAATAATCAAAATTTAAACAATACGTAGCCACAAATCCAGCTCTACAGAAAGTAATAGAAGGAAAATCACTAACCAAGGAGTCCAACAATGACCACAATAACTCAGACATCTAGAGACCCTTCACCAGCGCAACTCAAAGAAGGGAAACACACAAACTCTACTACTAAAAAAGTGACCGGAGTTACCAACCACTGGTCATTAATATCACTTAATGTCAATGGGCTCAACTCACCTATAAAAAGGCACAGGCTAAGAGATTGGATACAAAAACAGGATCCAACATTTTGCTGTTTACAAGAAACACATATCAAACACAAAGACAGGCACCTACTCAGAGTAAAGGGCTGGGAAAAGGCTTATCAAGCAAATGGACCTAAGAAACAAGCAGGTGTGGCCATACTAATTTCTAACAAAGTTGACTTCAAACTTAAATCAATCAGAAGAGATGGAGAGGGACATTTTATACTCATAACAGGAACAATTCAACAGGATGAAGTCTCAATCCTAAATATCTATGCCCCTAATTTAAAAGCACCCACGTACATAAAAGAAACATTACTAAAACTCAAAGCAGCCATCAAACCGCACACACTAATAGTAGGAGACTTCAACACTCCTCTCTCACCAATGGACAGGTCAATCAGACAGAAACCTAACAGAGAAATTAGAGAATTAAAGGGGGTAATGAATCAATTGGACTTAACAGACATCTATAGAATATTCCACCCAAATAGGAAAGAATATACCTTCTTCTCTGCAGCTCATGGAACCTTCTCAAAAATTGACCACATACTCGGTAACAAAGCAAACTTCCACAGTTACAAAAAAATATTAGTAACCACCTGTGTCTTATCAGATCTCCATGGATTAAAGTTAGAATTCAACAAGAATGCTATCCTCAGAAAGCCTACAAACTCATGGAAACTGAACAGTCAACTACTGAACCACACCTGGATCAAGGAGGAAATAAAGAGAGAAATTAAAGTCTTCCTTGAATTCAATGAAAATAAAGAAACAACATACTCAAACTTATGGGACACAATGAAAGCAGTCCTGAGAGGAAAGTTCATAGCACTAAGTGCCCACTTAAAGAAAACAGAGAAAGCACACATTGGAGACTTAACAGCCCACCTGAAAGCTCTAGAAAAAAAAGAAGCAGACTCACCAAGGAGAAGTAGAAGACTGGAAATAATCAAAGTGAGGGCTGAAATCAACAAAATAGAAACGCAGAAAACAATCCAAAGAATCAATGAAACAAAAAGCTGGTTCCTAGAGAAAATCAACAAGATTGATAAACCCCTATCCAAACTAATTAAATGGCAGAGAGAGAATATGCAAATTAATAAGATCAGAAATGAAAAGGGGGACATAACCACAGACACAGAGGAAACTCAGAGAATCATTAGATCTTACTACAAAAGCCTGTATGCCACAAAACTGGAAAATGTAAAAGAAATGGACACTTTTTTAGATAAATACCATATACCAAAGTTAAACCAGGAGCAGGTGAACAATTTAAATAGACCTGTTAGTCGCAAAGAATTAGAATCTGTTATTAAAAACCCACCTACCAAAAAAAGCCCAGGACCAGATGGCTTCAATGCAGAATTCTACCAGAACTTCCAGGAAGACCTAATACCTATACTCCTTAATGTATTTCACAATATAGAAACAGAAGAGTCATTACCAAATTCCTTTTATGAAGCTACAATTACTCTGATACCAAAACCACACAAAGACTCTACCAGGAAAGAGAATTACAGGCCAATCTCACTCATGAACATTGACGCAAAATTCCTCAACAAAATACTGGCAAACCGAATCCAAGAACACATTAGAAAAATTATCCATTATGATCAAGTAGGCTTTATCCCAGAGATGCAGGGCTGGTTCAACATACGAAAACCTATCAATGCAATTCATCATATAAATAAACTGAAAGAAAAAAACCATATGATCATTTCATTAGATGCTGAAAAAGCATTTGACACAATTCAACATCCCTTTATGATAAAAGTCTTGGAGAGATTAGGGATACAAGGGTCATACCTAAATATAATAAAACCTATATACAGCAAGCCGACAGCTAACATCAAATTAAACAGAGAGAAACTCAAAGCCATCCCACTTAACTCAGGAACACGACAAGGCTGTCCACTCTCGCCATATCTCTTCAATATAGTGCTTGAAGTTCTAGCAATAGCAATAAGACAACATAAGGGGATCAAGGGGATTCGAATTGGAAAAGAAGAAGTTAAACTTTTGTTATTTGCAGATGATATGATAGTGTACATAAGTGACCCCCAAAACTCCACCAAAGAACTCCTACAGCTGATAAACACCTTTGGTAATGCGGCAGGATACAAGATCAACTCCAAAAAATCAGTCGCCCTCTTATACA
>JABTXL010020106.1:1319053-1394619 GCA_025134845.1 Neodon shergylaensis | reverse complement strand
GGAGAAAACCGGCCATTCGGGCTGTACAAGAACAAGCAATTGATGTCCCTTCAGAGATACCAACAGCCTTCCCTCTAAAATGGTTGACTGAGAAACCAATATGGACAAAGCAATGGCCTTTAGCTGAGGAAAAGTTACAAGCCTTAGAACATCTGGTATAAGAACAATTAGATGCTGGACATATAAAAGAATCTACCAGCCCTTGGAATTATCCTGTATTTGTGGTTAAGAAAAAATCCGGTAAATGGAGAATGGTGACAGATCTCAGGGCCATCAACAAGGTTATTCAACCTATGGGCCCTCTGCAATCTGGAACTCTTTTGCACTCTTTATTACCAAAAGGATGGCCTCTCATAGTTATTGATTTAAATGATTGTTTTTTCACTATACCTTTACAAATAGAAGATAGAGAAAAGTTTGCCTTCACAGTGCCTACATATAACAATTCTCAACCTTCCAAGAGGTACCACTGGGCCGTCCTCCCCCAGGATATGTTAAATAGCCCCTCCCTGTGCCAATATTTTGTGAACCAAGCATTGCAAATAATACGCAAGAAATTTCCCAAATCTATAGTATACCATTACATGGACGACATTTTGTTATCCGATTCAAACATGGATACCTTGAACAGACTCTTTGAAGAAGTGAAGATACTTTTACCTAAATGGGGATTGCAAATCACTCCTGAAAAGATTCAGAGGGGAGATTCTGTTAATTATTTAGGTTATAAAATAGGTCTGCAAAAAATTAAGACACAAAAGGCACAAATTAGGAGAGATCGCCTATGGACTCTTAATGACTTTCAAAGACTGTTAGGAGACATTTCCAGTCTACGACCAGCTATTGGGATAACACCTGATCTAATAATTCATTTGAACAAAACCTTGGATGGTGATAAATATTTAAACAGTCCCAGAGAATTAGCAGCTGAAACAGAAAAGGAACTGACAATGATTGAGGAAAAATTACAACAGGCACATGTGGACAGGGTGAATCCAGAGCTCGTCATACTACCATCAAAAATTTCTCCTACAGGAATTTTAATGCAGAGAGATGATATTATCTTGGAATGGATCTTTTTACCACATAAACCAAGTAAGAAACTGAAAACTTATGTGGAAAAAGTCTCTGAGTTAATTATAAAAGGCAAGTTGAGACTTGGTCAACTAGCAGGCATAGACCCAGCAGAAACTATAGTGCCTTTCACTGCTGATGAACTAAAGAAATTATGGGAAGATAATGAACCATGGCAAAGAGCTTGTGCTAATTTTTTGGGAGACATTAATAACAACTATCCAAAAAGCAAGAGGCTTAACTTCATAAAGAGAACTTCTTGGATCCCTCCTCGAATCGTTCGTGATGCTCTAATAACTGGAGCCCATACATTCTATACTGATGCCAATAAATCATGGAAGGCAGGTTACAAATCAGAAGACTTGGGTAAGGTGGAACAAAGTCCTTATGATTCTGTCCAAAAGGCGGAATTATATGCCATTCTTATGGTGCTAAGGGATTTTAAAGAACCTATTAATATAGTTACTGATTCACAATATGCAGAAAGAGTTATTTTACATATTGAAACTGCTGAATTTATACCTGATGATACAGAACTAACCTCATTGTTTCTCCAGGTTCAAGATTTGATCAGGAACAGGCTTTGCCCTATGTACATAACACACATCTGATCCCATATGGGTCTGCCAGGTCCTCTAGCACAAGGTATTGCAGAAATTGATCAATTATTGATTGGTAGTGTGCTACAAGCCTCTGAATTTCATAAAAAACGTCATGTTAATAGCAAAGGTTTGAAGAAAGAGTTTTCTATTACATGGCAACAAGATAAGGAGATTGTAAAGAAATGCCCTACTTGCTCTTTCTATAACCAAATGCCACTGCCTGTAGGGGCTAATCCAAAGGACACCCAAAGGAATGAAATCTGGCAGATGGATGTGTTCCACTTTGCAGAATTTGGCAAATTAAAATATGTTCATCATACCATTGACACTTATTCAGGCTTTCAGTGGGCAACTGCTTTAAGTTCAGAAAAAGCTGATTCAGTAATCACTCATTTATTAGAAGTCATGGTTATCATGGGTATACCTACACAAATAAAGACAGATAATGGTCCTGCTTACGTCTCTAGAAAAATGAAACTTTTTTTGATTATTACCATATCAAGCATGTTACAGGTATACCATACAATCCTACAGGTCAAGCAGTCATAGAAAGATCAAACCGAACTATAAAGGATATGTTGAACAAACAGAAAAGGGGTGGAGAACGCCCCCAGAAATAGGTTACATAATGCTTTGTTAACCTTGAATTTTCTCAATGCTAATGAGAAGGGAACAACGGCTGCAGAAAGACATTGGATAATGGAAAAGTCTACTGAACTAAATCAACCAGTTTATTTCAAGGATGTGCTGACCTCATAATGGAAGCCAGGAGATGTGCTGCATTGGGGAAAGGGTTTTGCTCTTATCTCCACAAGTGAGGAAAAATTGTGGATACCATCAAAATTAATAAACGTTCGGTTTGAAGAAGAGAAGCCACTTGGAAAAGATAAATAACAATTCATTCACAAGGATGGCGAGCATACTGATGATAAGAAATACAGATGATCATTTCATTAGATGCTGAAAAAGCATTTGACAAAATTCAACATCCCTTTATGATAAAAGTCTTGGAGAGATTAGGGATACAAGGGTCATACCTAAATATAATAAAAGCTATATACAGCAAGCCGACAGCTAACATCAAATTAAATGGAGAGAAACTCAAAGCCATCCCACTAAACTCAGGAACACGACAAGGCTGCCCACTCTCGCCATATCTCTTCAATATAGTGCTTGAAGTTCTAGCAATAGCAATAAGACAACATAAGGGGATCAAGGGGATTCGAATCGGAAAAGAAGAAGTTAAACTTTCGTTATTTGCAGATGATATCATAGTGTACATAAGTGACCCCCAAAACTCCACCAAAGAACTCCTACAGCTGATAAACACCTTTAGTAATGTGGCAGGATACAAGATCAACTCCAAAAAATCAGTCGCCCTCATATATACGAAGGATATGGAAGCAGAGAGGGAAATTAGAGAAACTTCACCTTTCACGATAGCCACAAACAGCATAAACTATCTTGGGGTAACTCTAACCAAGGAAGTGAAAGACCTATTTGACAAGAACTTTAAGGCATTGAAGAAAGAAATTGAAGAGAATACCAGAAAATGGAAGGACGTCCCTTGCTCTTGGATTGGGAGGATCAACATAGTAAAAATGGCAATTCTACCAAAGGCAATTTATAGATTCAATGCAATCCCCATCAAGATCCCAGCAAAATTCTTCACAGATCTTGAAAGGACAATAATCAACTTCATATGGAAAAACAAAAAACCCAGGGTAGCTAAAACAATCCTATACAATAAAGGATCTTCTGGAGGCATTACCATCCCTGACTTCAAACTCTATTACAGAGCTACAGTAATGAAAACAGTGTGGTACTGGCATAAAAACAGAGAAGTCGATCAATGGAATCGCATAGAAGACCCAAATTTTAACCCACAAACCTATGATCACCTCATTTTCGATAAAGGAGCTAAAAGTATACAATGGAGGAAAGAAAGCATCTTCAACAAATGGTGCTGGCACAACTGGATATCAACCTGTAGAAGATTGAAAATAGACCCATATCTATCACCTTGCACAAAACTCAAGTCCAAATGGATCAAAGACCTCAATATCAGTCTGAACACACTGAACCTGATAGAAGAGAAAGTGGGAACCACCCTACAACAAATGGGCACAGGAGATCGCTTTCTATGTATAACCCCAGCAGCACAGACATTAAAGGCAGCATTGAATAAATGGGACCTACTAAAACTCAGAAGCTTCTGTAAAGCAAAAGACACTGTCACTAAGACAGAAAGACAACCTACTGACTGGGAGAAGATCATCACCAACCCTGCAACAGACAAAGGCCTGATCTCCAAAATTTATAGAGAACTCAAGAAACTAGACTTCAAAATGCTAATTAACCCAATTAAAAAATGGGGCACTGAACTGAACAGAGAATTCTCAACAGAAGAAGTTCAAATGGCCAAAAGACACTTAAGGTCATGCTCAACCTCCTTAGTGATTAGGGAGATGCAAATCAAAACAACTTTGAGATATCATCTTACACCTGTGAGAATGGCTAAAATCAAAAACACCAATGATAGCCTTTGCTGGAGAGGCTGTGGAGGAAGGGGTACCCTCATCCATTGCTGGTGGGAATGCAATCTTGTGCAACCACTTTGGAAATCAGTGTTTCGGTTTCTCAGGAAATTCGGGATCAACCTACCCCTGGACCCAGCAATACCACTCTTGGGAATATACCCAAGAGATGCCCTATCACATGACAAAAGCATCTGTTCAACTATGTTCATAGCAGCATTATTTGTAATAGCCAGAACCTGGAAACAACCTAGATGCCCTTCAATGGAAGAATGGATGAAGAAAGTGTGGAATATATACACATTAGAGTACTACACTGCGGTAAAAAACAATGACTTCTCGAATTTTGCATGCAAATGGATGGAAATAGAAAACACTATCCTGAGTGAGGTATCCCAGACCCAAAAAGATGAACATGGGATGTACTCACTCATAATTGGTTTCTAGCCATAAATAATGGTCACGGAGTATATAATTGGTGAACCTAAAGAAGCTAAATTAGAAGGTGAACCCAAGGAAAAACATATAATTATTCTCTTGACTAAGGGAAGTAGACAAAATTGCCGGGGAGAAATTTTGGGATCTGGGGGGGTGGGATGGGAGTATCGGGGGAAGGGGAGAGAAAAGTGAGAAGGGGAGGATGAGGGAAACTTGGGGAAACAGGAGGATTGGGATAAAGGAAGGTTGGATAGGGGAGCACGGAAGCACAATTTTTAGTTAAGGGAGTCACCTTAGGGTTGGCAAGAGACTTGAACCTAGAGTGGCTCCCAGGAGCCCAAGGCGAGGTCCCCAGTTAGTTCCTTGGGCAGCTGAGGATAGGGAACCTGAAATGACTCTATCCTATAGCCATACTAATGATTATCTTGCATATCACCATAGAACCTTCCGTTGGTGATGGATGGAGATAGTCACAGAGACCCACACAGGAGCACCGGACTGAGCTCCCAAGTTCCCAATGAGGAGCGGAAGGAGGGAGAACATGAGCAAGGAAGTCAGGACCACGAGGGGTGCACCCAACCACTGAGACTGTGTGGCTGATCTATTGGGAGCTCACCAAGGCCAGCTGGACTGTGACAGAAGAAGCATGGGATAAAACAGGACTCTCTGAACATGGCGAACAATGGGGGCTGATGAGAAGCCAAGGACAATGGCCCTGGGTTTTGATCCTACTTCAAGTTCTGGCTTTGTGGGAGCCTAGCCAGTTTGGATGTTCACCTTCCTAGACATGGACGGAGGGGGGAGGGGGAGAAGGGTGGGAGGAGGGGGAGGGAAATGGGAGGCTGGGGGGAGGCGGAAACTTTTTTCTTTTTCTCAATAAAAAAAAAAATACAGATGGGTTGGGGGCAGGGTTCTTTTCTTATCTCCACAGGAAAATACTCATCTTCAAAGAAATTAAGGGACCCTGAATATTTAATTATTGATGGATGGACACATTTTGTAAGTATTAATTTTATATATATGTCTTATTAAACATTTCTTTATAAATATGTGGAGCTTGTTTTGAAGTTGGACTCTGGCTCAGTCCCTCTCCAATTCCAAGCCTGTTAGTAAGAGATAAAACCCAGCGTTTCTGGAGTTTCTGTCTCATGTCAAGAGCCATGATATGTGACAGAAAGAAATATGAGTTTAGAAAACATTTTTGCTTTTCTTCATATCTATCATACTTTTCATTGAATATATCTATCATGCCTTTCATTGAATATATATGTATGTCTATATATGTCTATATGATTAATGTTTAAGTTTTTCACAATGAACAATGAGTTTTTCCTGAAGTGACATTTGAAGTTTCCAGGAAGAAGATGGGGCCCCACAACAACAACTCTACCTGGTTGTTATGACGCCATGATACCAATAACGCTACTACAAGACCTGTTTTGGGTACCAGCTGCACAAGACAATCCCAACTTGGTTAGCTGAAATGGTGCACATCTTGTACAACATTCTGGCCAGACCTCCACAAAATACTCAGAGACTATTTGCAATTTTAAAAGACATTGATCTTGAAATTTAACCATCATTTTACTTTCACAGGATCCCCCAGAAAGAACGTCGCCCCCATGACAGCTGGAAGTATTTCTAGAGGACAATGTCCCCTCTCCCAGTAAAGTTTGCCCCTGGGTTTAGGTACATCATTTAGGGGTTGGGAGTTTGGGGGAAGAATTTTATAAGCTCAGGGATCATTTTGGAGAAAAAAGAAAGAAAAGAGGGAATGATGGGATAATAGATTAATAATTGTGAGTTACTGTTTTTAGACAAATATATTGGTATTGATTCTTGTATATTGATACAAAGTTAAATTATATTGACTATTGTATGCATGCTTGTTTCTACCTCTGTTTAAAACATTTTTTATGTATTGAAATATATTGTATTGATATATATATTGTATATATTTACCATATTGCAGTGTACATTTCTACCTCTGATTAAGATACTTATATATTGTTTGTGTATTGATATATATTTACCATATTGCAATGTATATTTGTACAGTGTTTATATTTGGAGGTCATTATCCTCATTTGTTACACAGTTGTTTATTGTCTTAGTCTGTAAGATAGATAGATATTGAGAATTATATATATTAATAGTCATCTAAGTTTGTCTTTTATAATTAGACTAATTAGGTTCTTTAGATATATAGAGATTATACTCAGTATAGATAGATAATCTTCAACCTCTTCAAAGAGCTGTAGAAAAGAGCCTTTAATATAACTCAGAGTTTCATGACAGTGAGACACAATTGCTCCTGGCAACACTGCTCTATTCCCAAGAGAACGTTGAGCACCAAAGACACTCCACTGGGAGCCTGTCTTCTTGGCAGAACTGGCCTTTAGGTTAAGAAAAGCCCATACCTCAACTTCTGACAATGAAACAGGATTGTCTTATCCTGCCAAGACAGGGTAGGATAGTTCTAAGAAAGTTCCTTGCCTTTAATAATGGTATGTCAGTTATGTTAGGCCTTAGCCAAAGTTGGTTGACTCAACATTGCAAACGAGACTTTGGGTGATTGCCCAGGTAGTCAGTTGTCTCTGTCAATTGTTGCACATTTTGGATATATCTCGTTTGTTAAGTAGTATTTATTCCCTTCTCAGATCTTTGATAAAGTTGAAGATTATATAATTGTAGTTACTCTCTACATTATTTAGACTCCTTGAGATAGAATGTTTAGCAAAACTTTTGATTCTCAATAGTGTTTGTTATATTTATTATTTGTTATTATTGTATATAGTTGTATTTGGTTTAGTTCTGTCTTATTTAGACAAAAGGGGGAGATGTAGGGATAAGTCCCGCCCCCTTAGGGGGCGTGTTAACCTCGGGCTAATGTTTGCCTATAAATTTGGCGAGTGTGCTCCCAGACGCTTGCATCTGCTTTCCTGGTCTCCACGGAAACAATGGTTCTGTAAGTCTATTTCCCCATTAAAGCTGTCTGCATTCATTGCAATCTGTCTGCATTCACTTACGATGTTACAAAGAGGCATTGGCAAATGCTGCATCTATGCATTTGATCAGGGAGACTTCAACATCTTGACATTACACAGTTTACTTGTATGATACCTGGGCAGTGTGATAGAGTCATGAAGTCTTGAAAATGCACGTGTGGTTGTCAGGTATTTCTCACCAATTCCAAACTAGAAAAAAAAATGAAAGATTCCTACCTTTCTGTACCAGCTCCTTTCTATCTCCCTTAACAGTACGTTGCCTTCTACCTCCTCTCTATAGATAGCAAAAGACATCCTTAGTCTTTTTCTTTGTCTTTCTTTACACTTTACATATTTTCTGTCAAATCTATAACATGTTTTAAGTAATGTTAGGTTTGAGGCTCTCAGAAATTTAATGTTCTCACCACATGCTCATCTTAACGTTGCAATTTCTAACTGAGCTTTTTCACTTAAATTATCTCCTAGTATCTTAAACATATCTGTATGTCAAAAATAGGGTATCTTTTCTATTCCTAAACAAAATTCCCTTTATAATATACCTATTTGGGACTCTTAACTGACCACTTACTAAGTTACTAAACTCTATTAATTCTTTTGTTTAGGTTTGACACTAATTGCTTCTTTCCCATTTTTATTAGCATCCTTTGTCAAACTCTTGCCAATTCAGGAATGATTTATTGCAACAGCCTCCTAATCTTCCCACCACTATGCAATCTGTGTTCTCTATTAGTGACTGCACTCTGCTATTCTATTAAGCTGAAGAAAAAAGTACCCTCAGATTTTTGTCATTCATGCATCTACAACCCAAAAATTAAATCTAGGAATAGTTAAGGACTGAACTTGGAAAATACTTTGAAAAGTACTTTCCATAGTTTGGAAGGCCTGAAAGAAAATATACTATTGGGCCCTTTATGAAATAGTCTCATGAATTTGAGTTGGAGGATAATTTCCTCAATGAATAATTTGCTGTACAAGCATGGGGACCTCAGTTTGATTCTAAGATTCAGGCTTTACTAACAACTGAGGTCTAGGGAGGTAGTAGACCTATGTGGGCTACATATTCCTTATAGTTAGCTAAACTGATATAGCAGCAAACTTTCTTCTATATTTTTATCCTTAATCCTATGGACACATGAGGAAAAGCCAGCATTAATCTGGTGTAGGAGTTCCTTCTGTTTGTGTGTTGCTTTCATTGGTTAATGAATAAAGAAACTGCCTTGGCCTAGCTGATAGGGCAGAACTTAGGTAGGCAGAGAAGACAGAACTAAATGCTGGGAAAAAAAGGCAGAGTGAGAGAAACCATAGATTTTTTGACTAAGTGGATGCTAGTTAAAATCTTGCTGGGTGGCAATACACAGATTAATAAAAATGGGTTAAATTAATAATGTAAGAATTAGTTAATAAGAAACTAGAGCTAAGCTAGGGCTAAGCAGTGTGTTAATAAATACAGTTTCTGTGTGGTTATTTCAGGTATAAGCTAGCTGGGTGGCCGGGACAAACAAAGGAGCCCTCTCCTTTCAACATTAATCATAGCAGTTTCTCTTTAATATCAATAGTGATGACTGAAGACACATGGCTTCCCAAAATGCAGAGAAAAAGTAACACTTATGGTCTTTATCCAAAATGAGACATTTACAACACCCCTCTAAGACTCAGAGGACATTGGAGAGGCAGAGGACTTATGCAAGAGCTCTGGAAGACTGTATGAAGTAATAAAAGGTCCCATTCTCTAAACTCAATCTAACTATTGTAGTAATTAACTTACATCAATTGGCCTACATTAAGACCACCCTTATCAACAATCAACTTCATGAGCATGTTATCTCTATAGTCAGATGGGGCCCATGTTAGGAAAGGCCCTGAATATGGTTCATTGATTTCCTCCTTTCATGAAACTCATAGTGTGTGTATGTGTGTGATATTATTAGAGAAGCACACACTAATTTCACAGATATGAGAACACAGAGTAAAGGGTGAACAGACTGATTATCCAACTCAGTCATAAGAAATGACAGAAAAATTGCTATTGTGCATTATTAGCAATATAAAATATAAACATCATTATATTTGTTACAGCCTCTTACAAATTACACATTTGTAATTTGAATTTAAGTTACTTATAATTAAAACATCCCTAACTATCTGTATTGTCATTCCCAAGGATGTTTTTTCAAATATTCTCCTTGTCTTTTTTTCTTTTATTTCACAGTAAGTCATGTCTGCATTCACTTTCAAGGAAAAGCTCTGGACATACCCTTCATTCTGTCCTCTAGGATTTTTTCCATCTTAGTAATGGAATAACTGTGTCAAATGAGAAAAGAATCAGCCTTAATGATTACTTATCAAAATCATGTACTCTGATATAGAGTACAGATTCATTTCCCACTTTGTACTTCTACAAAGATGGTTTAATTTGATTTTATAACTATTTCCAATTAGCATACCTTCAATATTCTGAATTTATGAAAAATGAAATTTTGAGCCACAAAATTATAAACTGTATATCCATAAACACATATCTGAAAAATGGCAAAGACAGAATTTAAACAGTGATCCTTGACACTAAGTTCAACAATCCTTCCAACACATTTGTTTTTATCACCATCTGCACTCCTATTCCTGTATAGTTAATATTTTCTGTGACATTAGTAACTTTCTCTCAGACAAAAAAAAATATGTTCAAATACTATTCATACAAAAGCAAATTTAACAACAATACAACACAGCCCACAGTCTGCCTTCTTTTACCTTTCTCTTTCTTTTATTATTAAACTATATGAAAGAAAAATCTATTGTTTTTTTTTACCACTCAATCATTCTTAAATCTATTACAATCTAGTTTCTTCCACCACTCTCCTGAAGTTGCTCTTAATGATGTTACCAATGATTTTTTAATCATCAAATTTTGTAGATTCCACACAGGCCTCTTAAGATTCAGCCTTTCTGAAGCAGCTGACTTTGGGAATTCATGTTGTTTCTCCTACTGGAAAGTTCTCCTCCCTTGACTACCAAGAAATTACATTTTCCTTGTTTTTCTCATATAAGTACTTACAATCACTATATATAGCTTTTTCAGTTCTATATTCTTTTTTCGGCTCACTTTTGTATGTAGACAAAACACAAATTCATGGCTTTCTTTGTTGCTTATTTCCCTTCCCATAGTAGTCTAAACCTTACACATGGTACCTAAGATCATCTCTGTACAAATAAATGCAAATAATATTGTTTTTTATTTCTAAATATGTACTTCACTATGCTACATCAACATGTAGCTTTAGCAACTGCACAAATCGCTTTTGTCCCACTTAAATCCCACCCATTTTCTTATGGTACCAAAGTTAATATTAATTCTGTCTGCTCTAGTTAACTTTTACATTGCTGTGATAAATTTGACTAAAAGTAATTTGGAGAAAAAAATGGTTTACTTGGCTTACAGTTTAAAGTCCATCAAGGAGAAAAGCCAAGATAGGAGCTTGAAACAGTAATCATGGAGGAACACTATGCCCAGGTTTTGTTCATCTACCTTTCTAATACAGCCCAGGGGTGGTAGCATCCTCAGTACAATAGGTCCTTCCATATTGATCAGACATCAAGAGAATTCCCCAAACACATCCCCACAGGTCAATCTGATAGAAGGAATTCCTCACTTGAAGTACTCTGTTCCCAAGTATGTCCACATTTGTATCAAGTTGACAAGAACTGTAAAAAACTCCTACAGTTTTTACAAATCTATATACAAATTGCCACTACTACTAGTTCAGATCAGGCATTTAAACCTGCTTGGTACTATCTATAAGGCAATGAAAACAACATATTGTAGGAGTATTTTGAGTCAAATTATTTGATGTTTGTGAATGATATATGTGAATGATCATTAAAGTTTATAAAGTAAATGTTAACAACATTCATAGATGTCAAAGTTCACTTTGATATTTTCATTATTTTTAATAAAAGAACCATTTAGTATAAATCATTTAAGCTCAACATTGTGGCTCATGTCCAGTCAGTACTCTAAAGGACAGAGAAGGATAGTTTGAAAGGTTTGAAACCAGTCTGGACTAGAGAGTGAGAATGTCTCAAAAAAAGAAGTCAAAAAAATAAAAAGAAAAGATATAAATTTCACATATATTTGCTTGGCTTTGGGTACTGACCTTTTGGCTAAGATCAAACATAAAAGAAGCATCTTTGAGAATGAACATTATGGTTCATTTACCATCTGCTTCAAGGTATTTTTTCCTCTCTGCACTATTAATTTTTATTAAATAATTAAAAATGGCATGGCTTTTTGGAGGCAAATATTCCCTTAAGAAATAGCAAATCCTTGTAGTTACTGGGATTTAACATCGAGCTATTATACTGGAGAAACTGATGAGACAAATATGGAAATATAACAAGGAATTTCAGTGTAATAATTAGATGGACTAAGAATCATAAAGCATATTAAATATATTTAGAACTTAGTAAACAAAGTTAGTGTTGTGCCGAGATATGAGATTCAAATTATGCCATATTTATAGATAAATTTATGTTTCAATGATCATGTTAGATAAGAAAAGAATACAAAAGGAAGCTCAATGTTGGTAGCAATCAGATGATGCTCATACTAAAACAAAACTCCATACAAAATATACTTAGACAGAAAGAAGTTAAAAATTAAATAAGACCATGTATAAAGATGTAAAATTCTTATACACTGTTGGTGGGATTGTAAATTGACACTACTGAAAGTAAAAATTAGTTCACAAACTTAGATAAGCAGTTTACTATATTCTATTAAATATTAGTTTATACAGACTATAGATTCACAATTTTGAGAAAGTCTTATATGTTTACCATGAGAGAATTAAGTGAAAATAGTTATAGCAGGAATATTTGTGACAGCAAAATTAAAATTAACTACTTAACTGTGCACTAAATGCATAATTTGTGCCACATTTAAAAAGTAAAAAAATATGCAGGACAATTAAAAATAATTGAAAAGTATTCTCAAAAAGTAAAAAAAAAAACATTATATACTATTTATAATGTTGATAAGCAGTTTAAATTACCTTCTCCTGAGATGTATTGAATCAATGGTGAGCAACAAAAGATTAACATAAAAGCATAAAATATTAAATATCCAGAGAAATTCAAGATAATTTATTGCTGCCATGATAGTACATGAAACACTTTTTAAAAATTCTATTTTTGTTAATATATATTTGTATACACATGCATGCACACACGTGCGTGCGCGCGCGCACACACACACACACACACACACATACAGGTACCTGCCTGTCAGAGTAAGAGGAGAATACTGGATTTTCTAGAGTTTGAGTTACAGAAGATAATGAGATGTCTGCTATGGGTTCTGGGAACTTAACTGTGGTCCTCTGTAGAAAAAGAAAGGCCTCTTAATCTTTGAGCCTCTCCAGTTCCAAGGAATTATACCTCTAGTACAAAACTCAAGAGGCAAAAAAGTTTTAAAAATGTAATTATTCATCTGTAATAGTCAGAGTCATGTTAGGTACATTTTCAAGGTCATACAAAGATTTATTAAGATAGATGATCCTCAAACACTTCAAAAACCAAAAGACTATGGCAATTAATATGTTAATAACCCAAGGTTTTTTATGACAATGAGACATGTCTGCTTCTGGCAGGACCACTCTGCTTCAGAGAGGGTGATGAACATCAAAGGAACTATGTATGGAGTTTGGTTTCTTTATGACAAAAGCTACCCATTTGGGCAAAGAAACTGCCCCTTACCACAATCACTGACAATATATTGTCTAAACTGGACCAACAGAATGTAAAAACAAAAGGTCAATTGGCAAACTTTGCCAAGACAAGATGAGACAGTCCTTCAAAATTCCGTGCTTTACAAAAAGTCTGTCAGATATTCTAGGCCTATAGGCTGGAAGTTGGATGCACCAACATTACAGAAGAACCTAGGGTGACTGTCTAGGCAACTAACTGTTTGTTATCTCTTAGCGTTGGAAGTTGCTTTCTCTGCACTACCTGCACTCAGACAATATTAAATTCTTCTCATGTCTCAAACAATAAAACTAAAGTTGCATTAAAACACTAAGAAGGAAAAATTTTAAAGCTACTTCTGTATTTATATACTTCACATATATGCTAATGTTTTAGAAAGTACAATTTAGAAATAAAAATAAATATCTAAAGTTATTTTGGAGAAAGATGGTTTTAGGACAAAGGCCTTGAAAAATATGCACTGCTATAACCAAGGCAGAATTACTCTTGTTCTCACAGCAGCTGGGTTTGTGTACACAAGCTTTACACAAGACTGGGCCTTTCAGCATCCTGCACTGGGAAAGAGGCATGAGATCTTCCCTTTCCCTGAGAACTCTGATAATGGTAGCCATTAGGAATTGGGTATCTAGGACTCATGAGACCTAACTCCTTTTTGAGTATCAACAAGCAGTTAATGGTCACTAGAGGATGGGTCATGTAACCACTGGTAAGGAGCCCAGGCTCTAGTGAGTTATTCCTCACCCTGGAGCCTGTAACAAATGTTAATAAAATGTTGTGGGTTGCAAAAGAAAAACAGAAGAAAAGGAAGAAAAGAGAAAAAAAAACAGTTCATGTTTTGGTGACCCCAAGAAATTATTTTGTTTATACTTCACAATTGTAATTTTGCTAAATTATGAATTATAATTTAAATATCTGATATGCAGAACATCTGATATGTGAACCTTCCCCCAAAGGGTTCACAAAACAAAACTTAAGACTGCTGGCCTAGGGATGGTACAACTTATAAAGGATGAGTTTTCTATTACTAATCAAGACAGTCTTCCACAAACATGCCCACAGCCAGTCTATTCTAGGTGATTCTTTGTTAAGACTCTCTTCACAGGTAATTGAAACTAACCAACACAGGCAATAACCCATAAATTTATACTTATGCAAATGCAATATTTAAGGGTATTGGAATGTGCAATTATTCTTCTCAAACTAGGAGGAAATGAATATTATTATCCATAAGAATCCAAAATCAATTAACATTTCATGTGTAGACAATGTCCTTATTTGTGTGTTCTATTACAAAGTTTTTTTTTTGCTATGAGACATACAGGCTTGCAATAATATGAAAGTCCAAAATTAGATAAAATACATTAGATGTTACCTAGAATATGACAAACAATATATCCTGTCTAAACATGACAAATCTTAGTTCTTTAAATAGTTCATACCATGGATTCTCACTGTTTTCCAAACTACTAACAGAGATTTTAGTGACTACTAATTTTGCTGAGTTTTAGTACTAGCTATAGACACTAAGATCCATGTGAAAATCATTATTCTAATGCTGTGTTTCTAGAACCACTTTTCGTACCACAGTCTGAAATAGAGTTCTGTAGAGGAACAAAATTGGTAGAATTTTGTTCTAATTTTTGTACTAAAAGGGTAATTATTATATTGGCTAACCCAATATAGTCTAGGCAGTCCCACAACAGCTATCTTTATGCTAGAGAGGCTAAGAACATGGTAGCTATTCAGTTCACTAAGCTCTGTGTATTTCCTGTCTGTGTTGAAGAGCTGAAGGATTCTTGAAGAGACACTGGTCTTCAGTCTACTTTAGAACACCCACGAGTGTAGATTCTGATGTCAGCAAAGAAGAGCAGCAGCTATGTCAGAATCAGGGAAGATAAACATGCCAGAATGATATGAAGGCAAGGAAGGAAACTACAAAGATCTTACGCCATGGCCCTTATTGTAAGGTGCTTCCCATATTCAGCTTAGGTCTTCCAACTTCAGTTAATGGAATAAAGAAAATCCCTCACAGGTATCTCAATTGGGTGATTCCACATCTAGTCAAGTTGGCAGTCAAGATTATCCACCACAGGCAGTCTTAACAATTGAAACCAGAGATCCTCCTGTCTTGAAAAAGTGAGTAGCCTTATCCTAAGATGAACATGGATGAACCCCAAGGCAAGAGCTTAGAAGAGACTCAAGCCAGCAGCCATCTAGAAGTCCTCTAGCATACTCAGTCTCACATCAACAGAGAAATGGATTCAACCAATAGCCTTAGCAAAATTGAAAGTGATACATTTCATATAAGGTTCCACATTAAAATAGGTCTTTGGTGGACCCTCCTGTAGCCAACCTGGCTGGCAAAAACAGAGATAATACGTACTAGATATTACATAACAATGTTTGTGGCAACTTGTTACTCAAGAGTAAAAAAGCAATGTAGATAGTTTGGTTATTTTGATAGCTGGATGGACAAATGTGAACAGAGGCACCATGTAAATGTGAAGATATATACATACTACAGGAACATGTGTATGTGTGTGCTCATTGTATTTTTCTTTAACTTTTCTGTATGTTTGAAATTTTCATAATAGTTTCCAGTTAAAAAAAATAAACTAAGCAGCACTTAGAAATTTTAGAATGTTTTCCCACAGAAATAAACTCAGCATGGAAGAAAAATTGGTACATTATCTTGCTCAGATTTAAGATCTCAAAAAATGTTGATGTGTAGGTGAGAGTGGTATATCCTTTTTTCAGATACAAGGAGAGAAAAGTGGTGGTAAGGCTATGGAGAAACTAAATATTATTTACTGAGTTAACAGTTAACAACCTGATGTGTTGGCTCATGCCCATAATTCCTGCAGTTCCAGAGGTTGAGACAGGAGAATCACAAGTTCAAATAACATCTGGGCTACAATGAAAGAGTTAATCTCCAGTAGCAGTAGTAGTTATTGTTGTGGTTGGCATCATCATATCTTTAACATCGTTGCCATCATCATGATTATCATCATCATGTGTAGCCTTTCCTTAGTCAGAAAACAGATAAATTCCATAAATTACCTAGATTTCTGACAGGTGTAAGAAAAAACACCAATGATAGCCTTTGCTGGAGAGGTTGTGGAGAAAGGGATACACTCATCCATTGCTGGTAGGAATGCAAACTTGTGCAACCACTTTGGAAAGCAGTGTGGCGGTTTCTCAGGAAATTCGGAATCAACCTACCCCTGGACCCAGCAATACCACTCTTGGGAATATACCCAAGAGATGCCCTATCATACAACAAAAGTATATGCTCAACTATGTTCATAGCAGCATTGTTTGTAATAGCCAGAACCTGGAAACAACCTAGATGCCCTTCAATGGAAGAATGGATGAAGAAAGTATGGAATATATACATATTAGAGTACTACTCAGCAGTCAAAAACAATGACTTCTTGAATTTTGCATGCAAATGGATGGAAAGAGAAAACACTATCCTGAGTGAGGTAAGCCAGACCCAAAAAGAGGAACATGGGATGTACTCACTCATATTTGGTTTATAGCCATAAATAAATGACATTGAGCCTATAATTCTTAATCCTAGAAAAGCTAAATAAGAAGGTGAACCCAAAGAAAAACATATAGGCATCCTCCTGAATATTAACCTTCATCAGGCGATGAAAGGAGACAGAGACAGAGTCCCACATTGGAGCACCGGACTGAAATCTCAAGGTCCAAATCAGGAGCAGAAGGAGAGAGAACACGAGCAAGGAACTCAGGACCGTGAGGGGTGCACCCACACACTGAGACAATGGGGATGTTCTATCGGGAACTCACCAAGGCCAGGTAGACTGGATCTGAAAAACCATGGGATAAAACCGGACCACTGAACATAGCGGACAATGAGGACTACTGAGAACTCAAGAACAATGGCAATGGGTTTTTGATCCTACTGCACGTACTGGCTTTGTGGGAGCCTAGGCAGTTTAGATGCTCACCTTACTAGACCTGGATGGAGGTGGGTGGTCCTTGGACTTCCCACAGGGCAGGGAACCCTGATTGCTCTTTGGGCTGACGAGGGAGGGGAGCTTTATTGGGGGAGGGGGAGGGAAATGGGAGGCGGTGGCGGGGAGGAGGCAGAAATCTTTAATAAATAAATAAATAAATAACCTATATTTGTATTTATAGAATTACTAATGTATATGTAGAAGCAAGAAGCTCTGGAGTGTTACTATACCATAGCGGCGACGACAAATAACAATAATACATTGTACATTTCAAAAAGCTAGAAGGTTTTTGAGCATTATTGCCATATAGAAATGACAATACGCATTAAAATGTGTTTGACAAAGTATAAAATACTAAGCAAAGCTGTGTGACATCATATTGGCTACTATAACTGAATTGAAATTCATTGAGACATACAGCATTTGGGACTGGGCAAATGGTTGTTTAAATGGATATCTTAATCAGGCTGTGTGATGTTTTTACTTGTGAATTTACATTAGATTTACCTGGAAGAAAAGTAAGATAATAATTTATTATTTATATTTGACCTAATTTATATATTTCATGATATTTGTGTTAAAATTTCACTTAATTACTCATAAATATGTACATGCTTCATTATATAGATCAGTTAAAATTAATTTTTTAAGCTTTTTAAAACAGCATCAGACTTAGGAGAGGTCATGGGCATGTGTCTTGCTATTCATGAAGGTATACACCAGAAAAAAAAAAACAAACAATAAATGAAAAAATAAAAAGCCAGAATGGAAAACAATGGTACCTTGCCTAGTAAACTGGTACATGTACAATTCTACATCAGCAATTCTATTCCTAGACGTGTGTTCTCAGGAAATTCTTCATAGATGTACACCCTCCCTAGGAAATTCAAGAATGTCCATTACATATGTCCCAGACCAAATTGCCTGTAAAAAGAGCCGTAAGCAAAAACTGGTATGCTTGTGCTTTATCGAGGAGTGGGGTAGGGGCATGTAATCACAAGGAAAGAGAAGTGAGAAAAAAGCGATGTGAAATATATAAAGTATGCTATAAATAGTTTTTCAAAAAAGTGATATGAAATAGAAAAGACGGGAGAGGAAATACATTTTTAAATTGAATGTATTCACAGCTTCTCAGCAATAGATTGCTCAGTGGCATGCAATGTCTTTAAAGAAGCCACATGGAATGCCTTCATCTTTAAACATGGGGAGATGAGAGAAGAACAAAGAGATAATCATATCTGATGACTTGTTTCTCACTTGCACCAAAACTGTTCTCTAGGAAATTCCTTCTTTTCTACATGTGACATCACCTGTTTCTTTCAACTGTTCAATGTGGATGAAAGAACTTTCATGGTCTAGTCTGATTATCACATAGCACCATAGCCTCTGTTTGCCAATTAGCATCACGTGTGTGCCTTTAATGTGGGAGTCCTTCTGTATATGTGCTGCTTTTGTTGGTTGATAAATAAAGCTGTTTCAGCCAGTGGCTTAGCAAAGTAAAGCCAGGCAGGAAACCTGAACGTGGGTATATAGGTAGACAGGGTCAAGCAGACATCACGTCACTGCCAAAGGAGAAAGACATTGGAAACTTACTGGTAGGCCACAACCTCATGGTGATACAAAGATTAATAGACACGGGTCAATTTGAGATGTAGGAGCTAGCTAGGAATAAGCCAAAGCTATTGGCCAAACAGTGTTGCAATTAATATAGTTTCTGTGTGATTATTCAGGTCTGGGAGGCTGGGAAATGAACATGCAGTTTCCATTTACATGACTGAGTCTGGATCAAAAAGAAGTCTTATGAAGTGACTTCACTGCATAAACAACAGAATGCTAATGACTTAATGTCTCAAAGTGTAAAAGCAATTAATTGTTGAATTGTCCTTTGTATCATGTTAAAGAAGTCTTTTGTTGCCTTCTTCCCCCTTTTGTATTGAGGTATAAAAGAGTATGGAAAATTAAATGCAGATGATTTCAATATTCACTGGAATGCTCTCCCAGTAGTTTCTATGGTTTCTGTTTATTATTTTTCATGTGTCTTGGTATATTTTACTTATTTTTCTAACCCACCACTCCCCTACCCTGAAAAGAGATGTTTTTGTCGAGACAGGTCCCTGACAGTACATAGCTTCTTGTTCACAAACTTTTCATAATGTATTATTACTAGTGCTACACTTTTAGCATGAGAGATCCCACCTGCATTTTTTCCTTCACCGAGAAAACAATATAGTTAATTAGGGTGCAGGTATCTTTAGTTACAAATTCAATCTAAAGGTATATCTTGATCACCTTGTTTAGTTCAAGAGAAACTGGATAGTTGTTAATTAGACTAACATATTTCCTAAGACTCTTTAGCAACACATATTACCTGTACATCAAATCTATAAATAATCAATAAATCTATAAATCAATAAATCTATAAATAATCAATGTGTACAAAATTGAATTATTCTGATGTTACTATGGTAAGTTTTTCCTGACATTCTTGACCTCCTTAATATCTGAGTCTTACTGTGGTTCTTTTACTCTGATAAAAACTCTCCCAGAGTCTCTTAAAATTCAGTTCTTCTGAGAAAACATTCTAGGGGCCTAGAGAGATGGCTCAGTGGTTAAAATCATGGACTGTTCCTTCAGAGGACCAGAGTTCAGTTCCCAATATCTACATCTGATAACTCCATCCAGTTCCCTCGGTGATCTCATGCCTTGGACCCACTCCATAACACCATCCCATAGGTACATACCCACATTCACACACACACACACACACACACACACACACACACACACACACACACAATTGAAATTAAAGAAACCCGAAACTGTCTTTTTTTAAATAAAATGTTCTAATTCTGCCACAGTCATCATTGTCACTAAAATGTCCATTCCCATTTAATGACACAGCTTATCTCCAAGTGGGTTGGCTTCTTTCTTTTCACTCATCAAATTCTTTTTTTTTTTATTGAGAAAAAGAAAAGAAAAAAAAGTTTCCGCCTCCTCCCGGCCTCCCATTTCCCTCCCCCTCGTCCCACCCTTCTCCCCCTCCCCCCGCTCCTCTCCCCCTCCCTCTCCAGTCCAAAGAGCAGTCAGGGTTCCCTGTCCTGTGGAAAGTCCAAGGCCCTCCCCCCTCTGTCCATGTCTAGGAAGGTGAACATCCAAGGTGGATAGGCTCCCACAAAGCCCGAACTTGAAGTAGGATCAAAACCCCGGGCCATTGTCCCCGGCTTCTCATCAGCCCCCATTGTTCGCCATGTTCAGAGAGTCTGGTTTTATCCCATGCTTCTTCTGTCACAGTCCAGCTGAAAACAAAATCATCAAATTCTTTTAAACCCTTTCTCATTTCCTGTTTGCCCTATCCATTTGAAGAGTGTGCAGTATGTTCAAGTCCCTTTACTTCAGGTTAAGCATGCGTTATCTTATTAAATTCTCATAATAGTGCAATACGGCAAGCACGATTATCCTCTTCATTTTCTAAGTGACAAAAATGATGTTCAAATGAGCTGTGTAACATGTCTAAGATTATACCTACAGAAATTGTAAAAGCTAAGTTTTAAAAATATGTATTTGAAAATAAAAATAAATAATAATACATAAAGTAATGGATTCTATTCCAAGGATCATTATTGCTAAAGTTATTCCTATTCCTTCACCTTGTTCTTGGTCTAGAACCACTTTGGCTAGTAGAGAACTGAAAACATTTTTCATCCTGATACTATTATAATGCAATATATATGAGTTACTAATTTTATATATGTTCATATTTTATCTTATATCCTGAGTAAAATCATGAATTCTACAAAAATTGAATTCAGTTATCATTTTTATCTCTCATAGGATCTAACATACATTGTAATTACTCAAAAAAGTTCCTCTATCATTAATTTAATTTTATTGACACTTCATTGGGTTTCTCATTCATTTTTCAGTGTCTAAATTGTTTCTCTTAATCTTACTTCTTGTTAAAAATGAGTGCCTACGACCCTGTTCTTGATAGCCCTGATGAGCTATCCATAAGATCTCGAGTGCAGGAGAGCTGATCCCAACCACACTCATGTTCTTACTACAACCATAGCAAGAGAGGGCCTTGCACCTTGCCTGTCCAAAACAGTAGAGCTGACCCTGGTAATAGGAGTGAAGGGGCCTGAACCTGGGGACTGAGAGTAGAACTGGCCATGCTCCTTGCTGCAGGCTGCATTTGGGAGAACTAGAAGAGTCAGTGCTGGAAAGCTCGCCAAAGTAGTAGATAATAAGAGAAAACTGGCAGGCTAAGCAACCCAGCTACTACTATTGAGGCCCAGAACCAAGGCTGTGAGTTAGCCCACCCCAACATTCCTCATTTATGAACTGCTGGAGCATGTGAAGGGGACAAACCTACAGATCCAAAAGAGCAGGTTGTCTACCATGCAGGACAACAACAGGTTATTCAAGAAGAGCCCCAGTGAGATCCCATTATAGGTGCTATAGCAGAAACCAGAGATGGCTCAGCTGTGAAGAGCACTACCTGCTCTTCCAAAGGTCCTGAATTCAATTCCCAGCAACCACCGAGTGATTCACAAGCATCTATAATGATTTCTGGTGACCTCTTGAGGAAGAGACCTTGTCAGTCATCCTCATCAACTTAGACCATGAAACCCAATATGGACAAGATCAACAGAACCACCGTGTACAGACTGCTCATGCATGCTTCAGCATTGCCAGGAAATAAATTTCATTATCATTTTTAGAAGAAATCAGCAGCCTTTGAAAGACTCTAAATGCATTTTAACCCCCCCCCCCTCAATCCTAAGACATTTTTCTAAAACCTTACACTCACTCTATTTTGGAAAAGGGACAGTTGCTCCCCACTCCCCATACAGGACTGTTTATCCTCCTGTGTCCTTGTAAATAACCACATGCTGGACTGCTCATCCCCCTGTGTCCTTGTGAATAATCTTCAAAGGTAACTCCATTTTGGGAATTGAGGCAAATAGAACCCACAGGTGTTGACTCAGTTCCTGATGTATTGATTTAGTCACTGAACCAAAGGTCAGGATGGACCACAGATGCTCTCCCTTATCACCTGACCATGCAGCTATTCTCCTGCCCTGGAATAGACCAATCACTACTAGTAACCCTTTGGATAAGCCAATCCAATAAGTTGGAAAACAACCTACGGGTCCCCCCTCCTTGTGTCTGTGGCTTTTCGCTTTAAAAGGTGGACTGTAATAGCTATCGATGTCCTTCATATCCCAAACCTGAAGGACCCTGTCATGACAGAATAAAAATCCTCTTGCTTTTGCATCAATTTGTGGTTATGCTAGTGGTGTCTGGAGCAACTCTTCCCTGATGTTTGGACTTCTAGTCCAACACCTTGACCTAGACAGTTGGAAGTAAAGAAGAAGGGACGAAAGGGTAAACTGTGTGACTCAACGGACCACACTACAGCTTCCACAACAAGATTCTTCTTTTTTAATTTTAATTTTTCTTTTAGTTTAGTTTTGCTTTTTGTTTGTTTGTTTGTTTTGCTTGGTTTTTGGTTTCTGTTTGAAATTTTCTTTGTTTTGGGGTAGGTTGCAAGGGAACAATGCAGATGTGGCAGAACAGGGAGGTAAGTGGGATCAGAATGCATGAGGTAAAATCCACAAAAAAATCAGTAAAAGTAAAATAAAAAATATAGAAAAAATTGCTTCTTAGACAAGAAAAAAATTATTATTCGTATTGTTTTTAATTTTATCCTATGCGTCTTTTGTTCCTGAGTCCTTAAACATGGCTACTTTGTGGTGAATAGCTTTTGAATGAGAGACTCAATGTTATATATTCAAAGGATAACTTTAAAAAAAAGAAACACCTGGGTTTCTGATGAAATGCTCATTTAAACTAAGAAAGAAATTTAAATTTACTGGGAAATTTTTATATAACATTTTTTATTTATTTTATTCTTTGATAATGCATTTAAAACAACCTAAGCTGTTTTTCTGTTGATGATAACCAAAAGCCCTTAATAGTTCATTTTTTTCTTAGTTTTATGAAAAAGATAATTCAAATTTCTCTACTATTTCTAGTCAGATTTCTTGTAGGCAGTAATATTGTCCTCTTCTTTGTACTTGCTATGTTTTCCTCTCAATATAGAAACATGTGCACACTTATTCTCCTCTATGGATTTAGAAATTTTGTTTTCCTTGATGGTTATTTTCTTGGCATCAAATATACTGTAGGTACTCAGGGGATTGTTGAATGAATATGTGACTGCTGATAAAACAACTTAACATTTTTAGTTCCTAATTTAATAACCACAGCAAATGCTCCTGCACGGCAAAATGTTTCTACAATTTTAGCAGGTCAGAAGGAGACAATAATTTCTTAATTTGGACAAGTGTAAGCTACTTTTCAAAAGAGAAGTGTTTGTAATCTTACCAGGCACATCCAGGTCTTTAAAAAAATTTAAACAAAATGTATTTTTTATCAATAATTGGCTCAAGTTCACATTGGCATATGCATATTTATAGTTTATTTGATATTTATGTAAGTTTAAACAGTCATAAAGAAGCACATTTCTTATTATAAATTGTAATGAATAATTTCAATTTCAGATAAAATATATTATACTTGTGATAAATTCAAGGACATTAGTACATTCCAGGAATGTGAAGAGTCATGAAGAACAGGCCTACTTTGATTCCTTAATGATTTGTGCCAAGCACTTACAACGACATGAATGTTTGGCAGGTCTAACTCTCCAACTACAACTCCATTCTGCTTTTGCTTCTAAATTTCCCTTCCAATTATTCTCAGCAGCAGGAAGTCTCGCTCTGGCCCTTTGTATTGTAACACACACTGTGTTCTTATGGCTATGGTAGTTTTCTGGAGGTTGGTGATAAAGCAGAGGAAATACAGGAGAAGAAAATATGAAACGGAATAAACTCTCCTGGTTTGCACTTGAAAATGTTATCTTTTCCCCAGCTTAGTAAACAGTCACACCTCTAGGAATAACATTTCCTTTTCATCTGTTCTTGTTCAAACACACACATACACACACGGAAATAGGTCTCTGTTTTGAATTTCTTACTATACAATGACAATGTTTTCTTGGGGGATTTTCTTTCTTTCAATACCAGAGCTTCCTTCTCTCTTTTCTTGAGGTGATTTCAGCCTCAAATGTAATCTGAATATACTTTTAAGAGAGATGACTTTAAAGGACTGTGAGTATCCAAATTCTCTCAATAGCTGTGGTTGAATACATTGTTTGTGCAACCTATGTCCCCTGTCAGACCCTACTTTTTCTCAGAAGTCCTGTCTAGACTCCTGGGGTTGGCAGCTTATTTCAGGAAATAAAACTATTGCTGAATGAGGTTTCACTCTTAGAAAGTGATTATTTCCATAAGTTTTGCGTCATCAGTTACAGGCTTTTTCTAATCCATGATCAACTCCCAAATGTAAGGCTATATAAAGAAGAGTGCTTATATTTTTTAACCAATTAATCATTATATTAGAAATATAACCCCTTGCCTTTCTTTTGATAACTGGTTCTGAAGGTTTGCTTAGATGCTTTGGATGATTCTTAGCAAGTACCCTATTTTTGTAGGTGTAAAAAGTCCTATTTTGCAAGCTGAACCTTGTCTCAATAGGCTAACAGTTTGTTATTGTGGAAGAGGCAGCTATTTCAGAACTTAAACACAAGACTGATTTCCCCAGAACACTCTAACAAGTAATCATTAGGCCAGTTCTCCCGCCTTATGTTCATGGTACTGCACTGATACCACAGATCCAAATATTCTGCAGTGCATTTTAAATGTCACTGCCCTCCCAGCCCATGAGTATGACAGTCTCACTATCAGTGTCTTCTGAAGGTCTACAATGTCTCTGTCAGGCTTTGTTCAGGTACATATATGATCCAGAATAATGAAGGCCCATAATTTAGTTTGAGGCTGTTGTGAACATATTTTCCACACTACAGCACATATTTACTTGTAGTCTATTACCCCAGTGCTGTGGGATATTGGAATCCTAGACTATTCTGTTAGAGTTTCTTTAGAAAAAAGTGGGGGGGGGTTGTTATCCTGCAATATGTACACAAATATAATCATAAATATCTCATGGTTTGTTTCTAAAAAAGGTGACTATGATACACAGCCATTGACAATATATGCTTTTTAGATGCTTACTTAGCATTAGAGCTTTTCTTGAACTATCTCAGATTTTTTTCATAGTTCCTGCTTGCAACCAAAAGTTTATATATAGTCACCCATGATGAAACTGAACAGTCTTTGAATATTATAGCATCAATCACTCTATTCAGACATCCATCCAGATATTACTAATTGCCCCTAATGGAGTCACTAGATTTCTATAAAAATGCTATTCATTATTTATTTTACAAGGGAATTTCTAAAGGACTTCCCCATACATTGAATATATATGAATTTTAGAGGGCCAGAGACATAGTTCAATGATCTCAGTTTTTATAAGTATTAACAAAATTCTGAGTTCAAATGCTAGCACTGCAAAAGAAAGGAAGAATGAGAGACAGTCTGAGAGAGAGACTTTGTTTTTTTTTTTTTTTTTTTGGTTTTTCGAGACAGGGTTTCTCTGTGGTTTTGGAGCCTGTCCTGGAACTAGCTCTGTAGACCAGGCTGGTCTCGAACTCACAGAGATCCGCCTGCCTCTGCCTCCCGAGTGCTGGGATTAAAGGCGTGCGCCACCACCGCCCGGCTCGAGAGAGAGACTTTGAAGTTCAGAAAAGATAATTTTTGTCACAGTCAAGCTGAGAAAAGTTACTAAATCTTATCATTGTATTCAGTATCAAACTTTCTGTCAAGACAAAATTAAACACACAGTATTTATTATTTGATTAAAATATCAATTCATCTGGATAAAGCTTGTTTTTTTCTGCATAAAACTAAATTATTAGAAGAATTTGCTTTGAAGTCCTTGATATAAAAAATACTAAACCTAAGAGACAATATTTTCACAGAAAAAATTTCCACTGACTATTTTTAGGTAGACCTACAATAAAGGCTGGCATAATAGGCATTTAAAATTTGGTATAGATATCATGACCAACACCTGTGTTAACAGAGTTTACATAAATAACCTAACTTGACTCAGAATTTCAAGTTTATGCTATACATTTTCTTTTTCTCTAAAATATCAAGGATCTCATTTTACCCTCCACTTTTAATCACAATGGAAATGTGAAGAGTTGTTGTTATTAATAAGTTAGTTTATATTCCACAAATCTTTCATGATTAATACATATATGATAATTTTGTCACAGCAACACAGCCTAGCCATGGGTAGTCAGTACCATTCCATTATGTGCAGATGCATGATCTCCAGGGCACAAGGAAATGACAAGCATTGAAGCTATTTAGTAGATTGACACTAATCATGAATTAAAATATAAGATTTCTTGACTTCCAGCCTGAATAATATGTCTGTTATATTTCTGCATGAATAAAATGTACAACAAATAAGTCACATAGTTTCAATTACAGATTCAATATGGATGGTTGAACAACTAGAAAAGTTTGAATGGTTGGCTGAAACATTTGTCCAAAGATGGCCTACTGAAAAAGAATTGAAGATGTCTTATATCTATTGTCTTTGTGTTTATGAAGAGTTTAAACACTCTTAGAATTTGCAATGCTAGCATGGGTAGGCTATATAACCTAATACTTCACAATGGGAAGTTCAGAAGACAAGTCCTTCACTAAGCCTATAAAGCTTATAGAATGGTGAAAGGGGCACCAGCACATTTGAAGGCCTTTGATATTGTACTTTCCTTTGTATCAGAGCTTAGGGTTGGAGATACTGTGGCTCAGTTGTATGCATTGAATAAAATGGGTTTAATTCGGATCTGACTTAGCAGGGGCCAGGCGGCAGCACTGAATCAACAAAGGCGAGGTGATTATAGCAATGCACAGCATAGACAAAGCAATGTCTATAATGGCCTAACCTATAATAGTTAGTACAGGCAACACAAATTTTATAGTGGCATGAGTTGTGTGGACGTTTGTGTACTGGCTAATCAGTCATAGTTTTCAAGGCATGAAATAGAAAAAAAGTCTACTAAGTTTTTGTTTTATCTGTATAAGTGAAAAAAACTCTCAAACAAATGAAAGGCTACAATAGATCATATCAAAAGGGAATCTTGGCCTGTTAATCAATTTCTAGACTTAAGCCAATTTGCAGACCCAAAGCCCCTTGAATAAAGTCCCCTGAGGGAGGACCTTCGTAAAATACCTAAGAGTTTTCCTGTTAGTCTTTCTCTAGTCCTTCTCCAAAGAAAACTATTGTCTTTTACAAGTGTAATTTTACACTGGGGGGAAGAAAATGATCAGAATTTCTGGGGTCTCTTGGATACTGACTATGAATTTATGTAGATTCTGGGAGACACCAAGAGATGTGGTGGCCCTCCAGCTAAAATAGGGCTGGAAATATTGCTTAGTAGTTAAGAGCATTTGTCATTCTTGCAGAGGACCTTTGTTTGCTTTCCAGTACCCACGTGGTGGACAAAACCACCTATAACTCCATCCAGCTCCAGAGAATTGTCTGACCTCTGCAAACACTTGTCACACATGTGATGCACAGACATACATAAAAGCAAAACACATAAAAATAAAATAATCAAGTCTCTTGCCAACCCTAAGGTGGCTCCCTTAACTAAGAATTGTGCTTCCGTGCTCCCCTATCCAACCTTCCTTTATCCCAATCATCCTGTTTCCCCAAGTTTCCCTCATCCTCCCCTTCTCACTTTTCTCTCCCCATCCCCCGTTACCCCTTCATCTGGTGATGGATGGAGAGAGTCACAGAGACCCACACTGGAGCACCGGACTGAGCTCCCAAGTTCCCAATGAGGAGTAGAAGGAGGGAGAACATGAGCAAGGAAGTCAGGACCACGAGGGGTGCACCCAAACACTGAGACAGTGGGGCTGATCTATTGGGAGCTCACCAAGGCCAGCTGGACTGTGACGGAAAAAGCATGGGATAAAACTGGACTCTCTGAACATGGCGAACAGTGGGGGCTGATGAGAAGCCAAGGACAATGGCCCTGGGTTTTGATCCTACTTCAAGTTCTGGCTTTGTGGGAGCCTAGCCAGTTTGGATGTTCACCTTCCTAGACATGGACGGAGGGGGGAGGACCTTGGACTTTCCACAGGGCAGGGAACCCTGACTGCTCTTTGGACTGGGGAGGGAGGGGGAGAGGAGTGGGGGATGGGGAGAAGGGTGGGAGGAGGGGGAGGGAAATGGGAGGCTGAGAGGAGGCGGAAACTTTTTTTTCTTTTTCTCAATAAAAAATAAAATAAAATAATCATTAAAAAGTTGGAGTTTGCTTTTTTTCTGTATTCTTAACTTTATTATTTTACATCTTTGTCTGTTTGCTTTTATTCTCTCTGGCAAGGCCATGCCTTCCCTGGTATTAAAGCCTACTCCTTTAGGATTCTGGTATATACTGAAAACCAACTGGAATATCAGCCTCATGGACTGAACAACTACTTGGGTCTTGAACATTTTTTTTGTTAGACAGCCATTATTGGAATAGATGGACCATAGTCTGTAAGCCATTCTAATAAATTCCCATTATATATGTTCTGTTCCTCTAGAGAAACCTGACTAATACATCTATGCAAAATATTCCCAATAAAATCTCAAGTACACTCTATCCACCAGGTGTTATTAATAATAAGTTATGTTTGTTCTCTGTGGTTAAGTACCTAGTAGGAGTAACAAAATATTCAATTTATTTGTTTTCCTTTGCTTACTTATTTTGGGGCTGCTGTTGTTGTTCTGAGGGAGGCCCTTCTCTGAGGGCCAGGCTGAACTTGATCTCACCAGCTTCGTGCCTTCTGCCACCAAGTCCTGGAATTAAAAATCATATACACCATGCCTGAATAATTTTCCTAGCTATTAAGGGAAAAAAATATATCCTCTCAAGATCCCTATCTTAGTTACTATTCTACTGATGGGGCACTTTAACCAAGGAAATTTATAAAATAAACAGTTGAATGGAGGCTTGCTTACAGTTTCAGAAGGTTACCCCATAATCATCACAGTGGAAGCTTTGTAACAGGCAGACAGGCAGGGCACACGAACAGTATCTGAGAGATCGTATCTTTAAGTTGCAGGCAGAAAGAGAGGCAGAGAGATAGGGAGACAGAGGCTGAGATGGGCTTCTGAAACCTGAAAACCCACCCACTATGGCACACATTCTCCAACAAGGCCACACTTCTCCAACAAAGCCATACCTGCTCCAATAGGACCACACCTTTTAATCCCTTTCACCAACCATGCACCGCTCATTTAAATATAGAAGCCTATGAGCGCCATTCTCATTCAAACCACCAAAAGCCCTAAATTTTTAAAATGTATTTAAATGATCCTGATGGTTTTCAGAGTGAACAAACAGAATGAAAGATACTTAGAAGAAACCAGGTACCCAACAACAGCTAATGGTGGTGGCCTTTGGTTTCTTCTACCTTTTCTCAAGAATTGTATAAGGAGCAGGGCTTCACTCTTCAACCTACATCTAAGCTCAAACTCCTGTCAGTGCACCTGTTTTAGTCCTCCAAGTACTAGAATTACAGGCATGAGCATTAGAAATAAAGGTATGCTGCCTTTAGCCATTTCATAAATGAAGTCTTATGCTGCACCTTCATTCCCATCAAAGACATCCATTTTAAGACCAAGTGTTCATTCTTAAAACATAATAAAAACACAGAAAGGAAAGGAAAGGGAAGTGGCTTTTCACATGTGGAATATAAGAAAGGATGAGCTAAACAGAGGTAACACTGTCACCCTTCCTTTCTGCATCCACTCTCTGAAACAATGCTGCTGTTCCATCCGTCTGGACCTACCTGGAGAGCCATTTACTACTTTAGGAAAATGATACATTCTGGTAGTTCTTGTAGATCAGAAAAGAATCTCAAAATGTAGATGGAAAACATATTCTTTCTGCAGGAGCCAGTTTTCTCTGTTTCATACTGCTATGACAAGTACAGGAAATGAACAAAAGGTGTGGATTTATAAGCATCTATATACAATAATTATAACACTTGATTAGATGTTTTCAACTCAAGTATCTGTATTAATTCTCAGAGCACAACTACAAAGCAAATAATATCATTTCCACTTTATAGATAGGAAGTTAAGGATTGTAAATGTTAATTAATGTCAAACTGATAAGTGTCTTAGATTTCCAATTTATCAGACTCATCCCATGATGTGTATTTTTAGGACTACAGCCATCATTATGTACTAAAAGAATCCTCTGTGTACTGGGATTAATTCATTCTGAACAGAATAAAAGAGTTTATTTGGTTAATCCAAATATCAGTTGAGATTTGACCTCCTATTTGTCCTAGACACAGGTCAAGGCAAAATGAACAGCAACAGAAACATTATAATGGTTAAAGCAACTCTCTAAGAGTTAGTAGAAGAAATGGAAAATACAAGTCAATTCAGGGAAACACTTTAAGAAAAATAATACAAAATTATAAGATCAAAATCAAGCATATTGCTTTAGAAAAAGCCAGTTCAACTAAGGAACCCTTTAGATTGAACCTCTATATGATAGAAAATTGTCTGTTTACCATGCAAAACAAATAGAAATTTGAAGAAAAAAAAAATTAGTTTGACAGTCCTGGCAGGAAAGAAAATATTTTAAAGAAACACATGAGGTCCTCTCTTTACCTATTAGACTCTGAAAAAATGACCTCTGAGAAATTAAATTATCCCCAGGAAGTTTAGTCTGGGAAAATTAAAAGGCTGAATCCTGATGACAGCCAGGAAGGGAACTTGTCTCCAAGAGAGAGATTTCACACCATTCTTACCACTTCTAGTGCTACCTGGAGAAGAGACAATGATGGGTCAGTGATGGGCAGAACCATACCTTGACCACAACTACTTAATAATACATTCATTTTGCTTTCTAGATAAACCACTTTAGAAACTGGAAGATGACCTTTACTAAACCTATTCCTTATTCTTACCAATATGACTACAATAAATAATTCTTTTTTTTTCTGCTTTTCATCATTACTTGATTGATTCGTTTATAGAGGATTGTTGGCCAAACCTGGCTTTTGCGTGGTCGAATGAAGCTCAGATTCTGAGCATAAATAACTGTAGTAACATTATGAAGGCATGGATAGGATTAGAGACCCTGAGATAAATGTTTCTGAAAACTAAATGGCTCTGCTTCTAACTTTTTACTTGAGCAAAGACAGGATTATAGTTGATAAGAAAATAAGCCTGGCAAAATAGAAGGGATGGATTAAAAGAGCTAAAAGGTCACATCTTTCCTGTTGGCAGTCACTATTCCTCGAGAGTAGAGATCTTTGGTTGACCTCCATTCTATGATCACCATAGAAAAAAAAATATACCTCTGAACAAAATGGAATTGAAATTTAGTTCAAGATGAAAAGAAGAGAAATTAATGATTTGCAGCAATTTTAGGAATGGGGTAAAATTAGAAGATAATATATTAAAACAATTATTGATATACTTGAGAGGAAATGGTGGTTACATGAAAATTATATTTTATGTTTTTTGCAGTAGTATCAGCCAATCTACATTCTATACATCAATCAATTTAAATATCATCTGATATGTGTCTTAGTAGATTTCACATTCATCAAACTCTTCCCATGATGAGTCTTTAGATTTGAGAATTATAATCATAACAATTGAAATAATTGTATTAATTCATTGAGAAAGCTAAAATCACCATCTCTGTTGCTATTTATTCTAGTGATAGTAGATAGTCTGAGAGACTAGGGAAAATTACAAATTGCACAAGATTATAGCAGCATTTCTGAGGTATGACTGTGGCCTATTAAGACATACATCCATTTTATTTTCATAAACAATGTAATTAGAACAGCTAAGCTAGTATTGTTCTTCAAAGTGGTCACACACTCAATTGACTAATGATGCCATTGCATAAATATCTCTAGAATTATTCATGTGATTAGCTATAGGGACTTGAAATGGTGTGTGTATCCCCGCTGGTAGCAAGTCCTGGTCCTCTGAGAAAGATTTGATTTTTTAAAACAGGTAAAAGTCATTCAGAGGCAGATCTTATGACCAAAGTGAATGACCAAATCACTAGCACATTTGAATCAAAATTGGAGTGTGACTATAAAGTAATGAAGCTAATCATATGATGTAGCTCAAAATGTGCTTCTACATGTGCTTCCAAAGAAAGAGTTCCTAAGTAACATCTTATCTACTGGGTTCCCATTCTCTCTGAAGCTACTGTTTCTAATTATCCTAGAAAACAATTATCTAGCCAGGTGGTGGTGGTGCACGCCTTTAATCCCAACACTCGGGAGGCAGAGGCAGGTGGATCTCTGTGAGTTCGAGGCCAGCCTGGTCTACAAGAGCTAGCTCCAGGACAGGAACCAAAAAGCTACGGAGAAACCCTGTCTCAAAAAAAAAAACCAATTATCTATCTGATGGTATTATTTGTGTAAATGAGCAGACAATTCTTGTTATTATTTATTCTATCAAAACCTAGATGATTCAAGTAAAAGAAAAAATTCTCTTCCATATTCATGGACAACATAACGTTAACCAAATTTTACTGCAGACCATAAGATAGATAAATGGAAACTCACTACTATTAATAAAGAAAGGGTTGTGAAGAATGGAAAAAATAGTGATTAAAATTACTCAGTATGTTAATTTAACATGAATTAGGCTGAACATTATGATTGGAACTGGGCTGGATACACACTAGATACTTTAAATATTTTTATCATTTGATATCATTTTGGTACTTCATTGGACAAAGTGCTGAAGAACAAGTATAAACCAAATAGATATGTATGTATCATTGTTCTCATTTTTAACAGATACAGAGGTGTTATGTTGCTTGTTCAAGGTCCTATGGCAAATAAACAACAGAACAGAAGATGAACACAGGTCTGGCTGACTACAAAGACAGCACACATGACAAGATATTATGAGGCACATGCCAACCTCACTATTAGGCACATGTCCCCTCAGTCTAGTAAATTAGCTATCCCATGAATTTAGTCCACAAATATTAATTTATCATGTATTGTGTCAGTCATACTTCTATATGCAAGAGAGAAGACTAGACATGGACTTCACGTAATTTGTCTTCTAGTGCAACATGTGGGTAACCACCCTAACAGGGGTTACATATCTGATATTTACATTGCAATTCATAGTATTAGCAAAATATAGTTATGAAGTAGTAACAAAATAATTTTATGGTTGGAGATGACCACAACATGAGGAGCTATATTAAATGGCCACAGCATTAGAGTGCTTGAGAACCACTGCTTTAGTGTTAATAGGGAGAAAGCAGTTAAATAGGAAAGTGCAATAATATGTAAGATTTAAGTAATATGAAAATGAGAAAAAATGTGTCTTAGAAAGTGTTTCAGTGTTATATTTACTAAGAAGGTGACATATTTAAATATAGCTCTAAAAGAAGTGAGAGTGGCAGCTATGAGGCTACACCCAAATAAAAGAAATATATCTAATATATACTGCCTAGGAGAGTAGCTACAGTATTAAGAAGCAAAAGTACTCAGCATTCAGAACACATGTTGATGCATTAGTAAAAGAATACTCTATTCTAGGTATTGGTTCTAGTATATGCCCAACCACAACAATAATACCCATAGCCACAATGGTGGTGGCTTCATACCCACAGTGGCATCAAGTCTTTCCACTATTTTTAGGAGTAGCATCCCAGTGATACTACTTCTCTTTTGGATCCAATTCCACAACCTTTTGCTGTTTCTGACTCAAGTTCACTCTATAAACACTGATGAATAATGTGTGCCCCATCACTATTGAACTTGAGAGTCATAGACTGTCTTATGCCAGGTTCAGCCACCAATCCTTTATAACCCAAGTGAAGGGGCCAAATTAAAAGAGAAAAATAGAAAAGGGAAATTTGTTACATATAATCAAATTGGGAAAAACTCACCCCTAAATTTTATCTTCAGAATCCTAAAATAAGACTAAAATTTAAATAGAAGACCAAGAATATATTGTACATCTAAGTGATGCTTCTTAAGATGTGGTCCTGTCCACCATTTACCTACCTTCCTCTGGGCTTCAGTCTCATGCCATGAGCTTGTTGAAAAAGTTGTTAGAACTGTGCAAATTCTCTTTCTAGGAGACAAGTTCTTCTTCTGACTGGGTCCCAGTATGAGATTCCTGGAAAACTTCCCATTCTTTAGTGTCTATAGTTTCAATAGTTTGTCAGTCAGATTGAGAAAAATAGGAGTCTCTTTAGACTATTTTGTTCTGTTGTACTCTGAAGATATGTGCCACAATCCAAAAAAAAAACTATTTGGGTTTCAAATTTACATAAGCAAAAATCTAGAGATAGTGTGTGCAATGGATATTAGAAGGTGATAAGGGAGGTAAAAAAGTTGGACTAGGCTGATTATAATTATATGGGCCCATTTAAGCAGAAATTCTAGATGCAATGTTGTAGTTAAGGAAAATAGCGAGGATTCCATACATTTGGTTAGTTGGGTGAAGCATGGATCTAAGGAAATCCCACTGTAAGTGAAATGAAATCTCCTTTTGAGTCATTGGCAAATAGGACAGGAATCAATGGTTTAAGGAGACATGGTTATTGGAGTGGACTTGCAATTTAAGACCTAATCACACACTTTGGGAGGACTCGTGAAATTCATCTTTAACAAGTGTATTGAGAAATAGGCTCAAGAGGGCATCTCCAGCATCTCCTAATACCTCAGTGATTGTTCTTCTCTATAAACCAAACTTTACAATAGACCTTACAGTGACTCAGTGAAAACTTTGAAATATATAAGAAGTAATTGGGTCCCAGCATAACAGAGTTCAAGAGGAAGTAAACAATTGCTGAAGACAGCATCAGAAGCACTGTGTTTGCAGAAGGCAAGGCAAACAGTGTATCTTTCACATCTTATATCAGTATTGCATCACGTTTCAAGGCCTAAGTCATTATATATTCCCTTGGGGTTCATGAGGAATTGTTTAATGGAACACTGAACTTTACACTACGGGTATCAATATCTAAAGATAAAAAGGGGCAATATCTACAAATAATCAGACATCTTCATGTCTGTTGGTGATTACAATAAAATAGTCCCATACTAGCTAAGAATAGAGTATAATAAAAGGTTCTTTATTTAGGGATAGACTAACATATAAACAGTCCTCTGCTAGAGCTCGGAAAAGAAACTGAACCCAGCAGCCAAGAGGGTGTGCATGTTTCCATATCTGTTTATATAGTACCCAAGGCATGCCCAAAATGGGCCAGGATCTCAAAGGTCATTGGCTGAAGGAGTTCCACCAGCATACAGCTTAAATTATAAAATTAAAAATCAACTATGGTAGAAATACAAAGTTTTTATACTGTGTTAAAAGATAATGTCAATGAAATATATAGTATTGTATATTCAAACAGTGCTTGATTGAATTCATGCATGTTGAATATAAGGATATGTAAGACATACCATCCTTATTTTACAGAGATCTTGACCACTCTTCTTATTCATAAAATATCACACTGGCTCAGTATATAGATGGTATGATACTTACTAAACCACAGAACAGTAGTAACTATTCCATACTTAATAGAAAGAGGTGTGCATTTGAAGAAGAGGGATGCTTAAAAGAAATCCCACACTAGCTCAGAATTGAGAAATAGACGGTTATTTATTTAGGGGTAGGCTCACAAATCAGAATTCTCTGCTAGAACAGAGATCAGAAAATGAATCCCGCAGCCAGAAAAAGAGAGCAGATGCATGCTCTACATCAGCATTAATAGTATAAGAGGCCACGTGCCAATGGGCATGTAACTACTGGCTGTAAGACTTCTTACAGTACCTCCCCTTTTTATTTAAATAAGAGAGTTCTAAGCTTAATACAAAATTATATACAATAAGAATAAATTCAATAATTATCCTATCTTAACTAGTTTAAGTCTTGTATAATAAATAACTTGCCAAGCCATGAGAGGAAAGTAACTACAACTATCTAGTCTTTAACCCCATTGAAGACCCAAGAAAGGAAATAATATAACTTGAATAAGCAGGAAGTACAATCAAGCAACTTCCAAAATGTGCAACAAATAACAGAGACAGCTGGCTACCTAGGCAATCATCCAAAGTCTCATTTGCAACGCTGAAGCAACCAATTTGTCTAAGGCCTAGAATAACTGACAGATCATTTTCAGAGGCAGGAAATTTTTCAAAACCATCTTACCCTGTCTTGGCAAGATTTGACAGTCCTACTTATCCATTTCTGGGTACCATGTACCTTGTCAGTGGTTAAGCAAGGGCAATTCTTTGTCCAAAAGTCAGTTTTGCCAAGAAGAAAACAAGGTCTAAGTGAAGTATCTTCCGTGCTCAACAATCCCTAGGGAATAGATGGGTGCTGCTAGGAGCAATTATGTCTTACTTCAACAAAACCCTAAATTATTTAAATACCATAATCTACAGTTGTTGAAGATTATGTATCTGTGTAGAATATAATCTCTATTTATCTAAAGAACCTGATTAGTCTAACTATAAGTATGACAAACATAGATTACTATTGATCTATAATTTTAATACCTATATAACTTAAAGACAAAGACTTCATATTAGAATATTATACAATAAACAACTGTGCAAAAAGTGAGGACAATGACATCAAAATGTAAACAATGTATACATATCTTGATCAGAGGTAGAAATGTACATTGCAATATGATAAATATATATTAATATATTAAAGTGTTTTAAGCAGAGGAAGAAGCATGCATGCATACAATATTCAATATAATTTGTTTGTATCAATATACAAGAATCTATACCAATGTAAATTGTCTATAAATAATAGCTCACAAATGTTCACTCTATTACTCACTATTATTATTAGTGTGAGTAAGCTCACACTTATCTATTATCCCATCCAATTTACCCTTTTCTTCAAAGAGATCCCTCAGCCTATAAATTTTTTTCCCAACTCCCAACCCCCAACCCTATACCAATTATAATCAACCCCTAAATGATGTCCCTAACCCTGTGGACAAACTTTGTTGAGAGAGAGGATGTCGTCTTCTAGAATTATGTCCAGCTGTCATGTGGATCCTGTGAAAGTAAAATGATGGTTAAGTTCAAAGATTACTGTCTGGTATAATTGCAAATAGTCTCTCAATATTCAGTAGGGTTTTTCTGAGCTTCTTATTTGGAGGTCTGTCCAGAACATTGTAAAAAATGTGCACCATTTCAGCTAACCAAGTTAGAACCATCTTGAGCAACTGGTACCCAAAAAAGGTCTTATAGTAGCAATATCACTATCATGACGTCATATCAACTAGGTGGAGTTGTTGGTGTGAGACCCATTTTCTTCCTGGAAACTTCAAAAATTATTGCAGGAAAATTCATTGTTCATTGTGGAAAACTTAAACATTACTTATATAGACATATATATTCAATGAAAGGTATAATAGCGACAAAAATAGATATGAAGAAAAGTATTTTTTTCTAAATTTTTTTTCTTTCTTTCCCATATCATGGCTCCTGACATGAGACAGATACTATGAATTTTTATTTTAACAACATGCCTGGATTTAGAGAGGGACAGAGCCAGTGTCCAACTTCAAAGCCAGCTCTATATATATATATATATATATATATATATATATATATATATATGCTTAAATATATGTTTATCAATTCCCTTATCTCATAGAATGGATTCCTTTTCTCAGTGATCCTTAGTGGATAGTTTATTTTCCTTATGCCAGCATCCAAACAACCAGGGTCTCTCAAAATTTTGAAGTTGAGTATTTTCCTTCAAAGGCAACTCTATATGTCTCCTGCCGCAACCCTATATGCTTTCCTTACCACCTGTATGGTTGTCATCATTGTGGATAAGCTGTCATTTCTCTTTTCAAGAGGTTTGCCTTTTCAAATCAAATCTTTATTAATTTTGATTGTATCCATAGTTTTTCTTCTCCTGTGGAAACAAGAGCAAAACTGCTTCCCCAACAGAGCACATCTCCTGGCTTCCATTGTAAGGTCAGCACATCCTTGAAATAAACTGGCTTATTTAATTCAGAAGAATTTTCTATTATCCAATGTCTCTCTGCTGCTATTGTCCCTTTCTCATTAGCGTTAAGAAAATTCAAGGTTAATAAAGCATTATGTAATCTATTTCTGGGGGTATTTTCCACCCCTTTCTGTTTGTTTAACATATCCTTTATAGTTCAATTTGATCTTTCTACAACTGCTTGACCTGTAGGATTGTGTGGTATACCTGTAATATGTTTAATATTATAATAAGCAAAAAAAATGTTTTATTTTTCTAGAAACATATGCTGGACCATTATCTGTCTTTATTTGTGCAGGTATAACCTTGATGGCCATAACTTCTAATAAATGTGTGATTACTGAATCAGCCATTTATGAGCTTAAAGCAGTTGCCCACTGAATACCTAAATAAGTGGCAATGGTATGGTGTACATATTTTAATATTCTAAATTCTGCAAAGTGGAACACATCCATCTGTCAGATTTCATTCCTTTGAGTACCCTTTGGGTTAGTCCCTGCAACTAGTGGTGTTTGGTTATAGAAATAGCAAGGAAGGCATCTCTTTATAATCTCCTTAGCTTGTTGCCATGTAATAGAAAACTCTTTAAACCTTTGCTATTGACATGATATTTTTAATGAAATTCTGAGGCCTCCAACAGGCTTTCAGTCAATAATTGATCATTTTCTTCATTACCTTGTGCTAGAGGACCTGTCAGACCTGTATGAGATTGGATGTGTGTTATGTATATAAGAAAAAGCCTATTCCTAATTTTGTCTTGCACATGGATAAAAAATTAAGTCAATTCAGAATCATCTTGTATAAATTCAGCGGATTCAATGTGCAGGACAACTCTGTATATTGTTAATCAGTCACTCTAATGAGAGATTCTTTAAAATCCCTTAGCACCATAATAATAGCATATTATTCTGCCTTCTGGACAGAATTATAAGGGCTTTGTTACACTTTGCTTAATTCTTCTGATTTTTAACTTTCCTTCCCTAATTTATTTGCACCAGGATAAAATATACAGGCTCCAGTTATTGGAGCATCATGTACAATTTGAGGAAGAATCCAAGAAGTTCTCATTATAAGGTTAAATCTATCACTTTGGGGATAATTGCTATTAATTTCTCCCAAAAAATTAGTACAAGCTCTTTGCCATGGTTCATTGTCTTTCCATAACTTTTGTATTTCATTAGTAGTGAAAGGCACTATAATATCTGCTAGGTCTATACCTGATAATTGATGAAGTCTCAATTTACATTTTATAATTAATTCAGAGACTTTTTCCACATAAGTTTTTAATTTTTTACTTGGTTTTTGTGATAAAAAGATGCATTCTAAGGTAATATCACCCTTATGCATTAAAGTTCCTGTAGGAGAAATTCTGGAAGGCAATATGACTAGAATACAATTAAGATTTGGATTCACCCTATCCACATGTGCCTCCTGTAATTTTTCCTCAACAATCGTCAATTCCTTTTCTGTTTCAGGTGTTAATTCTATGCGACTATTCAAGTCTTTATCACCATCTAAGATTTTGTTTAAATGAATTATTAGATCAGTTGTTATCCCAAGAGCCATTTGTAGACTGGAAATGTCTCCTAACAATCTTTGAAAGTCATTAAGTGTCCACAACTGGTCTCTCCTAAGTTGTGCCTTTTGTTTTCTAATTTTGTGCAAACCTTTTATAACCTAGGTAATTGACAGAATCTCCTCTCTGTATTTTTTCAAGAGCAATTTGTAATCCCTATTTTGGTAAAACTTTCTTTACTTCCTTAAACATTACTTTTAACTTATCTATGTTTGAATCAGATAGGAAAATGTCATCCATGTGATGGTAAATTATAGAATGAGGAAATTGCTTGCATTTTACTTCTAGTGGCTGACTTACAAAGGATTGGCACAGAGTGGTGCTACTGAGCATTTCTTGTGGGAGGATAGTCCATTGATATTTCCTAGTGGGCTGAGAATTATTATAAGTAGGCACTGTGAAGGCAAATTTTTCTCTATCCTTTTCTTGTAAAGGTATACTGAAGAAACAATCTTTCAAATCAATAACTACAAGAGGCCATAATTTTGGTAATAGAGAAGGCAAAGGAATTCCAGATTGTAGAGGGCCCATAGGCTGAATTATCATATTGACAGTTCTTAGATCTGTCACCATTATCCATTTACCAGATTTCTTTTTTACAAAATATACAGCAGAATTCCAAGTGTTGGTTGAATATTCAATAATTCAAGTGTAGGCACCTAGTTGCTTTTGTTCCAACTGTTTTAAAGCCTGCAATTTATCTTCAGCTAGAGAACACTGCTTAACCCATATTGGTTTCTCAGTTAACCATTTTAAAGGTAAGGCTGTTGGTACCTCTAAAGGTTTGCTAGTTTCTTTAAGTTCCTGTTCAGCATGAATGGCTGGTGACCTTTGTGTATAGTACCTTTTAATATCCTTCCAGGAATTATGAGTTCCTAGGACTGCAGGAATGTTAATCTGGAACATTCCATTGCTGAAGCAGGTCATGACTCCATAAATTTATTGCAATATTTGCCATATATTGTCACAGCTTCCCTCTTTGACCTTCTGGCCTAAAAGAGCCAACCCATCTCATGCCTTTTTTTAACTTGAGATATGGTTCCAATTCCTAGTAACTGAACATCTGCCTCTTGAAAAAGCCAATTTGGATGCCAATGTTCTGTAATGATGATATTCACATCTGTACCTATGTCTATCAAACCAACAATTACAATGCCATTTATACACACTCTTAGCTTTGGTCTTTGATCATTTATAGAAGTCTGACAGAACATATGTTTCCTATTTCCTATTGGAATTTTTAACTTATCCTCCATGTATATGTCATCATCTAGAATAGTATGGTCTTTTACAGAAGGTTCTGGAATTTTTTTTTTAAATTTTCCTGGTGAGACATGTCCTCCATAGTTACTGAGAATGACTGGGCCACTTTTGGCTTGGGGACCTGTGATAGGACCCTCAAGGAGTTTCTCAATGGTATCAGGTTGTCTTGTCTGTCTTTTGTTGATCTGCATCCATTGGTCCAGTATCAGGCTTTACCACACCTTCTACATATACTTGAAGGCTGAGTCCTCCTATTCTTGCATTCTGAGAAGAGATATTATTCCTAGGAATTCCTTGTCTACAATCCCTTCTCATATGTCCTATTATATCACAATTAAAATATGTGGCATTTTGATGTCTTCTCATTCCTTTGGAAATTGCTTCTCCTACCCAAGAGTCAGTATTATAGTCAAATGTCTCAATGTTCATTGTATGCAGGATCCATTCATCCATAGGTACTGATATAACCTTTAAAGACCCAAGTATTATTTTGCATTTTAAGTTGGCATTTTCAAAAGTCAGAGATTCAGTAAGTACTCATCTCGCACTTGGGTCTGTTACTCCTATTTGTACAACCGTAGTTGATCTTTGTAAAAAGTCAGTAAAGGATTCTCTCTGGCCCTGTTTAACCCTGGTATGTGATTCAATTATTTTTTTTCTAGTTCATGAATCCTGTCCCAATCATTTAAGGCTGCTTTGTGGCATAGGGACAAGATTTGTTCATTGTAAAGAGATTGAATCTGTGGGTCAACATAATGCCCTTCACCAAGAATTTGATCTTGGGAAGTCTCAAGGCCTTTGCTTTTCCCTGTTGTTCCAAAATTTTTGTATCTTCTCTGAAATAAATTGCTTAAGTAAAAGCAAGCCAAGTGGGCAAGGTTGGGAGTTTCTGGGCCATGGACTGGCTGGTCTTGCAGGCCGTACAACCAGTAAGCATGGAGTCTGAATTCACGTGGCTGCCAGATGTAGAAGGAGGATGCTTAAAAGAAATCCCATACTAGCTCAGAATGGAGAAATAGATGGTTATTTACTTAGGAGTAGACTCACAAATCAGAATCTTCTGCTGGAACAGAGATCAGAAACTGAATACCACAGTCAGAAAAAGAGAGTGAATGCATGCTCTACATTGGCATAAATAGTATAAGAGGCCATGCCCCAGAGGGTGGGTAACTACTGGCTGTAAGACTTCCTACAATACACATTTATTTGATTGTGGGAATTAAATTAAATACACTAGAATGTTCCCATTATAAAAAAGGTGAAAGTTTTTTTTCTGCCAGAATACACATTTAACTCTGGAAAACAAAACTATCTATACTATGAGTAATACTTTCACCAATATAGTATCCATGTGCTCCAGAATGAATAAGCCACCCTGACTTGTTCCAACCAATATTGTTTTTGAACAAACAACTCACTTCAGCAAGGATAACATTAAAATAAGCTTATGCTCATGGATTTCATCATTTTTCTCATGTTTTCTACCATCCTGACACCATTAGTTTCACAGAAGAGTAAAATGGACTTTTAAAATGTCAGTTACAACATACACATGTTCTCTGAGTCAGCACCAGTATGTTATACTGTTGTTCCTATAGTCTAGATTTACATATAAAGTAATTAAGTGATGTGGGAGTGTCATATATCAATCTGTTGATTTCATTGGTTAAGTAATAAAGAAACTACTTGGCCCTGATAGGTTAAAACATAGGTGGGAGGAATAAACAGAACAGAATGCTGGGAGGAAGAGGAAGTGAGCACAGAGGCCATGCTCCCCTCTCCCGGGCAGACATCATGAAGCAAGCTGCCAGATCAGACATGCTGAATCTTTCCCAGTAAGACTGATGCTACACAGATTATTAGAGATGGGTTGATCGGAATATGAGAATTAGCCTGTAAGGGCTAGAGTTAATGGGCCAGGCAGTTTAAAAGAATACAATTTGTGTGTTGTTATTTCTGGTGTAAAGCTAGCCTTGCGGGAGCCGGGCGGGACGAAAAGCAGACCCGCAGCTCCTACAATTAAGGAATGGAAATGGGAGTGGAACCACTGGCTATTACCTCCAATATTTCTGTTTCCTGATCTGAAGCCTGCTTACTTGAAGGTGTTTGTGTCAAAGGTAAAATGCTTCCTGTATAGACAAAGCAATGATTCTGCTGAACTGGATGGTAAAACTGTCTATCCTACAGACATATTAGACTTTCATGTCTGAGTCACTCAACTAAAAAAGGACTTCTCTGATTTCTGGGGTTACTTTATTTTGAAGAGGAAACAAGAGGAAACAGACTAGTACTCTACAATGGAGATAAGAAAGATTACATATTGAATATAGGAGACACCTCAGGGCAATTCTTGGAATTGTTATTGCCTGTGATTGACATCAAATGTAAAACTAAAATAACCAATCAAAACAGTATCATAAATTGTTCAAACCCTCCAGGAATGAAATTTCTAGTCATCCTACCAGGTGAAGAACCAGTGCCTAATGGGGTATTTATTGAATACAAAAAAAGCATAGAATGACAATGGAAAAAATAATTAGAAATAGCAGAAACTATGTGACTAGCTAAAAAACTAGCTATAAGGACTATATTCATGGTAAATGTTTCCTCCTTCTTTTATTGCACTTATTTATACACATGTATTAAGCAACTATGATTATTTCCTCTCATGTTCCATTATCATGTAACATACAAAGTGATTTTATTTTCATACTTAAATATGGGTACTTTAACAATGCTAGTCATACTTTGGTTATAAAAACTAAATATCACCCAAGGACTTTATATACATATCTGGGGGCATTGATTAGTTTATGTTTCTATTGCATACAAGATTATAGTGCCAAGTTAGATGGAACTATGACCTTATTATTGCCTTTATTTTCCAGTTAACTATAGTTTGACAAGATTGGTATATGAGTGAATTTGGCAAGGGGTAGACTTCTAATCTGTTAACTTGTAAATAAACTTGACTATAGTAAGTGTGCCTAGATTATTCAAGCATTATTTGCATCTGTGAAACTATATGCAGACATAATCAATGTCATTCAGCTGAATGAGTAGAAAAAGGTTCACCTTCATCAATGTGGACAGGCGTCATCCAATCTAATTTTTCTGTGTCCACATAGAAAAAGATAGAAGAAGGACAAATTGTTCTAATATTTCTCTTTGAGCTGGGGCACCTACTCCTGCTTGCCTTCATACTTTTGAGGACATGGTTCTATAGCCCTTGGACTCATGCAGTTATACCAGAACTCTCTTGGCATCTCAGACTATAGTTTAGATAACTGGTTTTCATGTTTTCCAGTTCTTCAGCCTTGAACTGAATTACTTGACAGACTTCCTGGTCATTCAGTTCACAGATGGTATATTGGGTTTTCTTGGTCTCCAAAACCATGTAAAGATATAGTGAGGATCATCTTATATTTGCATCAGTCAATACTTCAGCCAACAAATAAATGATAGATAGATAGATAGATAGATAGATAGATAGATAGACAGATAATTCGTAGATTAATAAATTACATTGACTCATTTTCTTAGTAGATACATGACTAGTACTTAAAATTTTGTCAGTTATTTTAATTCCTTTTTCTGATATAAAGGAGCTAAAGATTTACTTTAACATCTCTTGGAACTTCGCCTCCCAAAAAGATAAAAGAAATGCATGACACCAAAAAAAATTACTAATGATCTACAGTTAAATTCTTTAAGCCATCACCGAGCATGCAACAATCTCTCATCAGTGGTAAAATATGTGGTCTTGGGATTTAACCAGCATAGTGTCATCTGTTAATTCTGTGTAGATGTGGTGTGCAGGACTGCTTATCATCCCGCCCTTCTCCCACACGGCTAGCTTTAAACTCGAAATAACAACACACAAATTGTATTCATTTAAACACTGCCTGGCCCATTAGTTTCAGCCACTTATTGGCTAACTCTAACATCTGGATTAACCCATCCATTAATGTGTATAGCACCACAAGGTGATGGCTTACCAGGAAGTTTCTAAGCTACTTCCATCTTGGGCCAGAGCTTCATTGCATCTGACCACCCATGGTTTCTTTCTTCCAGCATTCTGTTCTGTCTACTCCATCTATCTAAATCCTGCCCTATCAAAAAGCCAGTTTCTTTATTAACCAATGAGAGTAACAAATAGACAGATGACCCTCCTCAATCAATTCTGAACTATGGCTGCTATTTGTGGAGAAAAGTCATCAATTGAGACTAAATTGTGTTAATTAATGTTGTTAGCAACAAAGGAATCATTGTACCTTCTATGTAGGCAAAGATCAGGAGTTACAAGGTATTGACAAGCAAACCAATGTGAGAAGGATACCACAGTATTCTTAAGCTACTTATAGTATATGCTGCTTGAATCAGAAACTTCCATCATAAATATTCAAAAATTCCTTTCATAACTCTCACCTGGAGGAGTTCCTGTATTTTTTCTTAATTCTGCTTCCTCAGGAATATCTTAGCATAGAGGATGCTGAGACATGAAATAGACTGTAAAATATCAGCCCAGAAGAATATTCTCTCTTACTATTTTCTTGAAATACTAGCATCTAACCCTTTATTGTGTAAACTAGAAACAGCCAGCTATCAGTCCATGAAGTAATCCATTCCAGTCTAAATGTTTATAGATTATTCTTCATAGGAAATTGAAATTCTCATCCCTCTCTTAAACCTGGCAATCCATCTAAGCATTACACCACAGAGCACAACAGAATTAATGGAATGAATTTCTTTTCTTTTTGACAGGGTTTTGCTGTGCAGCAAAGGCTTGCTTTTAATTTGTTATTCTCCTATCTTGCCCTTTGAAATTCTGTATTCACAGGTACAAAATTTTCTACCTTACAGAATTTTAATCAAAATTTGAATTGGAAATCTTTAAGAGAACCTGACACAATGGATCAGTGCAACAACTTCAATCTCTGGGACCCATTCATCAAGGGAGAGAACAAATTCCAATACATACACATGGATGTATGCACATGCACATATGCTCACACACACACACACACACACACACACACACACTAATGTTTAGAAGAAATCTCAGTAGTTCATAAATTTCTTTTACATAAATGGTGAGAACCATTAATAACAATGGAACACATTTTCAAAATAAAATTTTTATATGTTCTCATCATAAAAATAGAAGAATATGAAGAAACAAGCATATTACTTAGTTTACTGAGCTATTGAGTGATGTATAGGAATTGTACAAAATGTACAGGTAGGTGTATACTTATCATACTTTATATTTTTAAAGAAAATTGCTGTGGGAACTCCTTCAGCCAATAGACTTTAAGATAACAGCCCACTTGGGCATGGTCTCTTATTCTATATATGCAGCCGTACAGCTTATGCTCTCTCCCTCTCAATCTCTCTCCTGCTGGACTTGGTAACTGCTCCTTGTTACTGCAGAGAACTTTGATCTTTGAGTCTACCCCTGAATAAAGAACTATTCTTGCCTTACCAACTGAAAAAATGCTTGGTGTCCATACCAGACAAGCAGGATACAAGAAAAAAAGACTGCCAGACCTTGTCAAGACAAGATGGTTTAAAATTTTTTTCTGCCTCTTAAAATGGTCTCTCAGTTACTCTAGGCCTTAGCCAAAGTTGGTTGCTCCAAATTGCAAATGAGACTTTGGTTGATTGCCCAATGACCAGTTTTGTCAAGAAGAAAACAAGCTCTAAGTGGAGTATCTTCAGTACCCAACAGTCTCTTGGGAATTTAAGGTCAATTTTTATATGCATATTTCTGCACTTGATTAAGGAATTTTGTTTGCACAGCTCATTTAAAAATGCTGTGGTGGTGGCAAACCTCTTTAATCCCAGTACTCAGGAAATGGAGGCAGGCAGATCTCTGTAAGTTCAAGACCAGCCTGGTCTTCAGAGTGAGTTCTAGGACTGGGTCCATAACTACTGAGGAACCCTGTCTCAGAAAATATTATGCATAATTAAGAAATATAGGTATATAGACAGTCATCTATAATAGTCAAGCTTATAGTCATGTTAGTTAAGATTTCTAGATGTACAGAGATATATTTCAAGTGAATAGGTATTCTTTAAACATTTCAAAGACTAACAGAATATGACATTTAAAATGTTTTAAGAACTTAGGACTTTTCATGACAATGAGACACATCTGCTCCTGGCAACACCAATTACTTCATGAAAAAGATGGGCATTGAAGAGAATCCTTATGGAGTTTACTAGCCATTTGGGCAAGAAAGTGCTCTTTCCTGGACTGCTTAATGTTATGCGGTATGAGCTAGATGTGAATGACCCACATAAAAATGACTGCTAAACTTATCTAAAGATGATACTGTCCTTCAGGGATCCTGCTTCATGAAAGAGTCTGCCAGAAATTCTGCAGGATATAGAAGAATGTGACTGACAAACTACCAGTATAGGTGGAACTGTCTTTGAAATTTCCTGCTTCATGGAAAAGTCTGCTTGATACTATGGGGCAGTAAGCTGAATATGGGTACCTCAATGTTACAGAAGAATTTTAGGTGACTGTCCAGGCAGCAAGATGTCTCTGTCAACTCTAGAGTTTTGGAAGCTGCTTACAATGCACTTTCTGTTTACTTAGGTAATATTATATTTACCTAATACAATATTTAGGTAATATAATATTTCTGGAGTCTTTGATGGAGTTGAAGAATATATAGTTATAATTATAGTATTTCTTAGCCATGATAAAAGCTAAAATAGATATAAATATTGTAACTATAATTCTTGATTGATAACTGTTTGTTGTATGTAATCTTGCTATTTTAAAGTTAAAACCTTCCTTTTTATTTAGATAGAAAAGGGAAGGGGATGTGGGATTCCCTCTGCTTGTTTTGAATACCATTGGTTAATAAAGAAGCTGCTTTGGACCTATTGCAGCACAGACGAGGGCAAGGCAGGAATTCCAAGCAAATAGAGGAAAAAAGATTAGGTGGAGTCAAATAAAAGCCATGTAGCCCCCAGAGGAGAAAGATGCCCATGGGCTGGTACTGATAAACCACTACACTCATGGTTAAATATAAAACAATAGGAATGGATTGATTTAAGATATAAGAGCTAGCTAATAAGAAATGTGAGCTAATATGTCAAGCAGTGCTGTAATTAATATAGTTTTGTGTGATAAGTTTGGGTCTGGGCAGCTGGAAAATGAACAAGAAGCCTCAACCAACAGAAAATAATCACTTTAATTGAAAGAATTTATCATCTCTTCTTTGTTCCTAATAATAGCAAGACTATGCTGTGGGACAACGCTCTTATATCCTGTAAAGGTTTGTCAGTTGTACTGGTTTAATAAAATGCTCATTTGCCAGTAGCTAGGCAGGATGTATAGGTGGGGCAGAGAGAACAAGAGAATTCTGGGAAGAGGAGAGAGTTAGCCTGCTGTCATCAACTAGACTAAGAGGAAGCAAGATGAAAATGTCTCATGATAAAAGATACCATGTCATATGGCTGTCACAGACAAGCATTATGGGTTGATGTAGGATGAAAGAGTTAACAAGAAGCCTGAGCTAATAGGCCAACCAGTTTATGATTAATGTAGACCTCTGTGCTTTCTTTGGGATAGAATGGATTTGGGATCAGGTGGGACAGAAACCTCTATCAACAAAAGGTGCCAACATGGACAACTAAATCCACTTAAAACCTAAAAGAGTTTGAGAAGAAATTCCAGACACAAGAAGAACAGAATTAAGCATGGCTTCTTGGTAGCAGCATTTTCTCAGGTGAGCTCTGATTGCTACAAGCAAGCATGTCTCATTTAAGAGAGGCTTCCTGACTGTTAGTTGCAAAAACCTTGCAGCTCTTTTTTTTTTTTTTGGTTTTTCGAGACAGGGTTTCTCTGTGGTTTTGGAGCCTGTCCTGGAACTAGCTCTTGTAGACCAGGCTGGTCTCGAACTCACAGAGATCCGCCTGCCTCTGCCTCCTGAGTGCTGGGATTAAAGGCGTGCGCCACCACCACCCGGCTCTTGCAGCTCTTTTAATAGGCCCCATCACAAAACACTTAAATGGTGTTTATGAATAGCTGACAGCATGCTTGTTGGTGGTGGCAGGGGCCTGGAAATTCCATAGAGTTGTGGCAATAAACGTGGCTCCCACCAGTACCTCTGCCATGAAGCTAGAATCTCAGAAAGCTAAGGAAGGGGATAGAACCAGCCATCAAAATCACAGCTTTAATCCTAGCCATATCACTTAGCAAATTAAAGATTCATGTGGTCAGAAAAAAGAGAAATATACAGTAAAGAGAGATTCAGATGAAAAAAATCTTTAAATGGTTTAAAATGTGTTTAAAAAATATATGCACCGGACTGAAATCTCAAGGTCCAAATCAGGAGCAGAAGGAGAGAGAGCACGAGCAAGGAACTCAGGACTGTGAGAGGTACACCCACACAATAAGACAATGGGGATGTTCTATTGGGAACTCACCAAGGCCAGCTGGCCTGGGTCTGAAAAAGCCTGGGATAAAACCGGTCTTGCTGATCATAGTGGACAATGAGGACTACTGAGACCTCAAGAACAATGGCAATGGGTTTTTGATCCTACTGCACCTATTGGCTTTGTGGGAGCCTAGGCAGTTTGGATGCTCACCTTACTAGACCTGGATGGAGGTGGGTGTTCCTTGGACTTCCCACAGGGCAGGGAACCCTGACTGCTCTTTGGGCTTATGAGGGACGGGGGACTTGATTGGGGGAGGGGGAGGGAAAGGGGAGGCGGAGGTGGGGAAGAGACAGAAATCTTTAATAAAAAAAAACAAAGGGTAAAAAAAAAAAACAAAAAAAACTAAAACAAAACAAAAGAAAAACAGAAAAAGCACCAAAATTTATGAAAAATATGGAGTCCAATCACAAGTCTTGCCCTGGAGAGTGTCTAATGTACAAAGAGTAAGTCCGCTGAAAAAAAATGATTTTTCCTCTCCCAGTATCCAGTAGCTACCAGCAGCGAATAGCTTCTTGATTAGAAGTAAGGATTTGTGTCTAATGTGGAAGAGGAACATTGTAAGATATAGATGTGGTAGATGACTTCAATAGTGTTTTCCAAATACAACAGGCTGATATACATAAAACTTGCAGAATCTGTGACAGTATGCATAAGACCTACACATTATAGCACTAACTGTTTATATTTTAAATACTTCAGAAAGAGCATAAATAACTTAATGGTATCACTAGTAAATTTGGAAAATAAGAACAAATTAAGTCCCTAGAAACTGTATATGAAAAAAATAATCAAAATCAGGTTTGAAATTAATGAAATGGAATAAAAAATACAAAGAATAAATAAAATTAAGAGACAATTCTTAAAAAAATCAACAAGATTAACAAATTCTTAATCAAATCTCTAAAAGAAAGAGACAGAACACTCAGGTAAATAAAATTAAGAATGAACAAGGCATGAAAAAAATATCAAAATATCCAGAATATTAAGAAGGTCATACTTTAGAAACCCATCAGGAACTCCTGAAGGTCCCAACAGATTTTGGCACTTTGGGCTCGAAAAGCAATTGAGTGTTCAGAGCTCAATAAACTGTTGTGGAAACTTAGAAGATACTGCTGAGAGGAGTGTGGGTAATGGAAGCCGTGTTTGTGAGAAAACTTTTGAGAGCTCCTTATTAAAGGCTCTATCAAGGCCATTTACATGATAATTTAAATCAAAAACCACTAGAGTGAAACCTTTTCTTTGCTGGGACAATTGATCTAGCTGAGCTGAGGCTGATGATTTTGCAGGATCACCAGACCCTACATTCACTGTTCAACTATTTGCTACTAATATATTTTGAAAGATGAGAAATCATTGCCTTCAATTATGTAGCTACACATAATTTCATCAGGCTTCAGTGGATAATTTTAATCCAATTGTCACACAGATTATGTGGTTAAGCTAAATGGATCACTGAAAAAAAACAAAAATGTATGAATTTTGGAGCAAGATTTGTAGGAATGGAGGGGTTAAACAGGATAGAGTGGTGATAAGCAAGTGTGTTTTGTGGGAGGGGTAATAAGAATATATTGTGTAAAGTCTTGCCAACATGACTGCCCAGATGTAAGCTGACAAGGATAACATCAGTGAATATGCCAAACTGGACAGCATAAAGCCAAAGAAGCCTCAACCTCACAAAAAGAAGTATAGGCAACTGAGGGAAGCTGGGAATGAGAGAAGTGGTCCTTTGCGAAAAGAGCATGCCCATTGATTGCCAAATACCAAAGAGTCAGGCCTGAAAGCACTCATACAGGTAGCATTATATGGTCTAAACAGATTATATTTAGGAAATACATGCAATAATAATTAGAATAAAAAAAGAGACCAAGAATTTTAAAAGGAGTGGGAATGGGTATTTTTGGGTATTTTAGTTAGGTTTACTATTGCTATGATAAACACCATGGCCAAAAAATACTTGGGAAAGAAGGGGTTTATTTGGCTTACAATTCCGTATCACTGTTCATCATTAAAGGAAATCAGGACCGGAATTCAAACAGGGCGGGGTCCTAGAGAAAGCAGCCAATTGCAGAAGCCACAAAGAGGTGCTACTTACTGGCTAACTCTCCATGGCTTGCTCACCCTGCTTTCTTATAGATCCAGGACCAGCCCAGGAATGGCACCACCCACAATGGGCTAGGCTCTTCTCCAACAATCACTAATTAAGCAAATGCCCTACAGCTAGATTTTATGGAAGCATTCTTTACAATTGGAATTTCCTATATTCAGATAATTCCAGCTTGTGTCAAATAGACATGAACTATCCAACACAATAGACCCCTGTCAACTTGATACAAAAACACATCACTGTTAAGCTCCAATCTTTCCTTTTTTGTTCATACCGAAGATTACACATTAATAAAGACAGCAAGATATAAAACTTTTTACAACTTAAAAAGCCTTACAGTCTTAGAAATTTAAGCACTTTAAAAGTTGTCTATTTAAAAATATTCAGTCTGTTTTAAAATTCAAATTCTCTGCAAAATCCCTAAATCTCTCTAAGTTTTTAAGTGTGGAGTCTCTCAGCTGTGATCTCTTGTAAAATTTTTTTTTTAAAAAATGTCCTTTTTTTCCTTCAAGAGAGAAGAACCAGGGCATAGTCACAATAAAAACAAACCCAAACTCCGAAAGTGTAAAATAACTCAATGTCCAATATTTGAGATCCATTCATGATCTTCTGGGCTCCTCCAAAGGGTTTGAACAATTTCTTCAGCTATGCCCTCTGTAGCACACACAGCTTCTCATCTATGCTCTGGCTGGCTCCACTCCACCACTGATGCTGTCTTTGGTGGTCATCCTCCACTGCACTGGTACCTCCAAAATGCTAGGGTCTGCTGCTGCAAATGCTGGAGTCCTCTGCTGTAAATGGGTTGCACTTATCCTAGTATCCTCTCTTAAGCTCTTTTCATGGTGCTGAGCCTCAGCTTCTATACATGACCCCTTCAATTCTGTGTCTTCAACTGCTATTGAGGCTGCACCTTCACTAATGGCCTTTCCTGACATCCCAAAGTTCCAAACCCTGGCTGTTCTCCATGACTTCTTCATGCTTCTCAAAACCAGTATCACCTGAGCAACTCTTACACTACTAAGCTTAGCTCTCTGCACAGTTGATGTACAACCTTGGCTGCCTCTGGAACACAGCTTGTATGATGACTCTCAGGAAACACTTCTCAGAAGATTTCACCTCAATGATGATGGTATTGTCTTACACATAGCTAATTTTTCAGCTCTAGATGTTGATCATCAACTGTCCTAGTAAAAGAATGATTTTACTTTAGTGGTTCTGGTCGTTTCATAATCACAGACAATTCTTCTCCAGTTAACTAGAACCCACAGATACTCCACACAAATGGCTCAGTAGAGAATTTTGCTTCCATATGAAGCTTCACAAGGCAGGCCTCTATCATTTGCACTGCACTGCAATCAACATTTTTATCTTCAAAACTTCAACATAACAGCTCACTGAACTTTCATCACTCAATGAATTCTTTAGTGCGAAGTTCCAAATCCTTCCAGAGTCCTCCCCAAAACAATATGAACAGGTCTGTCATAGCAGTACTCTAATATTCAGGTACCAAGTTGTCTTAGTTAGAGTTACTATGGTTGTGATGAAACACGATGACCAAAAGAAACTTGGGGAAGGAAAGGTTTATTTCACGCAGAGATCCACGTAAAAGTTCATCATCAAAAGCAGTGAGGGCAAGAAATTACACAGGGCAAAAACCTGGAGGCAGGAGTTGTTGCAGAGGCCATGTATAGGTGCTGCTTACTGGCTTGTTCAGCTTGCTTTCTTATAGAACCCAGGAATGGCACCACTCACAATGGGATAGGCCATTCCCATCAATCACTAATTAAGAAAATGTCCAACAGCATAATTTTATGGAGGCATTTTCTCAATTGAGGTTCCCCCCATTCTGATAACAATAAATTGTGTCAAGTAGACACAAAAATATGCAGAATAGGGGAGGGAAAATTATTGTAATTAAATTGGTAATTTCAATTAAATTAAAATTTACAAAAATAATTCATTATATCCAATCAGAAGAAATTCATATAACTAACTTAGTGATATACCTAAAGAAAACCTTAACAAAGCAAACTTCACAACAGTAAGGAGAAAAATATCAAAATCAAGGTAGAAACTGATGAAAAAGAAGAGAAAAACTCAGTTACAAAGAATCTATGTAAAGATCTTTTGTTTAAGAAGATAAACAAGACCAAAAAAAAACCATAATCAAATTAAACAAAAGATAAAGAACCACAAATCAGTAAAACTAGAGATAAAAGGAGAGACATTGTAACACATGAATTGCAATTAAGAAAATCTTAAGGACATACATTAAAAATCTATATTAAATTGGAAAACATAAAAGAAAGGTATTAATTTCTAAATGTATATGACATACCATAACTAAATTAAGATAAAATAAATAATCAAAACAAACAAGCCCATAGTCAACAAAGAGAATGAAACAGTAATAAAATTTCTTCCAATTATAAATCCCAGAACAAGATGAATTCACTGAGTTCTAGCAAAACTTGAAAGGGAAAATAATGCCAATCTTACTCAAAGTATTCCATAAGATGGAAAAGAAAGAAAGACTTCAAAACATTTTCAGCAAACTAGTAGAATGAAAAATTATACACAAAAACTTTAGTAACTTTCCTACATACCACTGACATGCACCCTAAAAAAATTAGAGAAACAATTTCATGCACAATAGACATTAAAATAAATACCTGGGTATAAACATAACCAAATTTGCGAAAGATCTCGACAATGAAAATTTAAGACACTAGAGAAATTGAGGAAGACACAATAGGGTGAAAAAGACACCCCTTCTCATGGAATAGAAGGCTAAATGTTGTGATCCCACCAAAAAATATCCTATAGATTCTATAGAATTCCAATCAAAATTCCAGGGCCATTATTCCAAGCAATCAAATGAATAATTACTAATTTATATAGAGGCACAAAAACGATAGTCAAAGCAATCATAAACAAAAAGATTACCATGGGAAGTATCATCAAACTTGATTTCAAATTATACTTCTGAATAATAATAAAACACAATGATACTGGCAAACACACACACAGTTTAACACACTAAAATAAAAGACGAAGATACAAGCCCATACAACTTCTACTACCAGATTTTAGCCAAATATATTAAAAATAGGCATTAGAGGAAAACATATTCAGCAAACGGTGCTGCGAAAATTGGGTTTCAAAGTATATATGCTGAGTAAGCAACCCAGGTTCAGAAAAAAGAAATAATCCATGTTGTCCCTGATAATCTTTTGTTTTGTATTTGGATTAGAGGGCATATGGAGGCTAGGAAACTAGAAAAGAGCCATTGTGGGAAGGTGCACATAAAGGAAGAGAAGCAAAGTAGAATAATATTAAAACAAAAGTAGAAAAACAGGAAAAAGAGATTAAAAATGTATAATAAGGCAGGTGTAAGGGGATGGGGTAAGTAATGGGCAAGTTAGAATGTTAACTAAAATATAGGGAGTATGAAAAGACCATTTAGAATAGATAGACAGATAGATAGATAGATAGATAGATAGATAGATAGATAGATAGATAGATAGATACAGATATATATCAGAATACATGTGATATGAAAGAAGGACAGAAATACTGAGGGTTAAGGGCTAAATTGGATTGTGCATAGGAAAGGATGGGATAGAGATTAGGTTAATCCAAACTAGAAATGTATAAAAATGTTTCATAGAAGCCCAATAGTTTGTAAACTAATTATGCATCATACATTGTTTTAAAGGAATTTAAGGTTGGGCATGATCACATATGTCTTTAATTCCAACACTCAGAAGATAGAGGCAGGTATAGCTCTGTGAGTTCAAGACCAACCTTATTGACACAGTAAATTCCAAGTCAGCCATGATTTTGTAATGCAACCCTATCTCAAGGGGTAATGGGGGAAAGGATATTGCAAGAGGTATTAATGAAATCCAGAAGACAGTAAAGATGTGCTTCAAAACCCTGTATTCCAATGAATTGAAATATATATATATTTAAATATATATATATATATATATATATATATTTAAATATATATATAAAAAATTCTCACTGCCAGGCATGGAATACTTCTCTACAAGTTATTGGTCAGAGAGTCCCCAAAGATCTCCAAAGCTCTACAGCCTATTGGATTGCTCCTGGCTGTTCACCATAACTTGATGATAAGACTATTCCTTAAGATTTCTGTCTTAGGTTTTCTGTTGTTGTAAAAAGACACCATGATTATGGCAACTCTTACAAAGGAAAACATTTCATTAAGGTAGCTGCTTATAGTTTCAGAGGTTTAATTCATTATCACCATAACAGGGAACATGGAGGCTGGGAGTATAGTGGTGTGCAGGCAGACATGGTACTGAAGAATTCTACATTTTGATCAAAAGGCATCAGGAAGTAAAATGTGACACTGTGAGTAGCCTGAGCATAGGAAACCTCAAAGCCAGCCCCCACAGTGACACACCTCCTCTAACAAGACAACACCAATTCCAACAAGGCCACACCTCTTAATAGTACCACTCCCATGGGGGGTCATTTTCTTTCAAACCACAACAGCACACACTTTATTTACAAAGTACAGAGAAATAAAACTAGACCCAACAGGAAAATTTCTTCCTGCTAACTACCTTTTACAGTACAAAACTGTGTTACACAGGCTCCTGGAAGAGAAAATATATGATTAGTCTGACCCAGCAAGGGACATTGCACACTCTAAGATCAACTAACATGCTAGATAAGGTATGCTAACTGATGTATTAGAGGTATGGCTGTTTGGGTTAGCGATAGTTTCTGATTGGGTCCATTATTTCTCAGAAGATTCATGTATTCTACTGTAAGCCTTGTCAAAAGCCTATATCACTCAGAAGGTCATAAGTCTTAGGGGTTGAACCTCTTACTGTTATTTTTCTAAATGGTCATGCTGTCAAACTGCTTTCTAAAAAATTATGTTTATAGTCATTGATCTGTGCTACTCTCAACTTTCATCAGAGAAATGTCTTTCTTTAATGCCCAGTGGTTAATGCAAAGATTCAGAACTGGTCAAAGTGCCAAGAATAAGTGACTGAATGCTCAACCCTAACTTCCTACATACCGCTAAAGGCTCAAGGAACATCAAATTCTTCATTAATTGATGGAAAAACTGTAAGGAGAATGGGGAGTCATTTTGTCAAATGTTGTTTTCTGGGCATGATATGGCTATTGCATGTATGAATCACATAAGCTATGGTTACTTGTATAAGACCTGTACAAGAACAAGTAAATCAGCATTCCAGAATAAATGAGGGAGTCAATTATGAATACACACCCCTAGCTGAAGAGCTTTTTACATTGAAGGCTACTTGAGGACAGAGAGTCATTCTCTTTATGGGGAGTGTAGATAGAAGTTCCATAGCCATTCAGTCCAAAAGAAACACACAGAGGCTTATATTAACTATAAACTGCTTGACCTATTAGCCAAGCTTATTAAGGCTTATTATTAACTACACTTATTATCATTATTAACTCAGGCTTATCATTAACTAGCTCTCATAGATTAAATTAACCCATAATTCTTGTCTATGTTTAGCCACATAGCTTGATACCTTTTCTCAATGCAGCATTCTCATCTTGCTTCCTCTTCGTCTTGCTAGTGACTGCATCTCTCAGCCTTTCCTCTCCCCAGAATTCTCTTAGTCACCTCACCCCCACTTATACTTCCTGCTTGGCTACTGGACAAGCAGCATTTTATTAAACTAATATGAGTGACAAGTCTTTACAGTGTAAAAGAGCATTTTCCCACACCAGGTGTGGACACTAGTAAGTTGCCTATGCTCCAGCAGATGGCCTCATATCTAGGGACATATGGGCAGCACTAACTAGATTCATGGAAAATTTAAAAAAGACTCTATGAAGTTATGAGGAAGACATTTTAGGGTATCTAGGAAAGATGAAGGAGGACCAAGGGGGTTGACACAATTGTATACATATATAAAATTCTCAAAAAAAATTAAAATATTTTTTATATCATGTTTTTAGATTATTTGAACTTCCTCATTCACAATGTTTCTAGGTCTGGAAACTTGCCTCCATTTAGAGTTTGTAACATTTGTTAAGTTTAAAATTACATTTGATATTTATTTGCAAGGTACAATAATTTTAAATTCAGCCAATGATAAAAGTGCAGAGAACTACATATCTTTTAAACTGTGGAAAGAATTGAGGTGGACTGGATAGAATGCAGAGAAAGGGCTACTTCCCAAGGTTGCAATAAAGAAAATTTTAGAGAAGCAAATGAAAGATAGTAATAATAATTTAATAGTATTTTTCTCCTTACGAATTGCCCCAATCTTCTTATTAGTTACGTTAAATATCCCCCATGTACTTTTGTCCCTGGCTTATTGGGCTACCAGGCATCCCTGTTTAGGTGCTGAGGAGTTCCATCTGGATGGGTGAGTGTGCTATCCAGGGGCGGATTGTCCCAGAAGAAAGCACAAACCCCCTCCCCCAGCTCCTGCTCCAGGGCTGTCTTTCTTACACATGACCCAGCCCCCCACCACACCCCCAAGCCTGCCCTGCTATCTGCTAGGACCTGTGCTCAAGAACAGTTCTCCGCTCCTACACTAAGGCTACCCACTCAGAGCGGTGAGTGCCTGCCTACTGGGCAGGCCTCAAGGTCCCCCGCAAGGGAGCCCGGGCACCTTCAGTTTGTGGTGCAGAGTCTTCTGTGCTCTATTCGACCCTGCCCTGCCTGCCATATTCTTCCTTTTGTCCCCGGTTCACTGGGCTACCAGGCATCCCTGTTTCGGTGCTGAGAAGTTTCATCTGGATGGGAATGGTTCCTGCTTCTACACTGAGGAGATACACCCAGAGAGTCAGTCACAGCAAAGACTGGACCAAGACACCAGGCCTCTCCTGGGTCCATTTGAAGGAAGAGATGGGAAGGCGCCAATGCAAGAATTCCTCTAACAACCCGAAAGGCAACATGACATCACCAGAATCCAGGGATCCGGAAATAAGAAGAATTATACACTCTACTCCAGAAGAATTAGAAGAAATCGACTCAAAAGTGAATTATATGAAATTAATAGAGGACCTTAAACAGGAGGTGAAAAACTGCCATAAACAATTAGAGATTACAAACAAAAAGGTAGAGGAAATGAATAAATCGCTCAAAGATACCCAAGAAAACCAAGAGAAACAAGAAAAAGCAATCAAAAAGGTAAGGGAAGCGGTTCAAGATTTGAAGAATGAAATGGAAGTAATGAAGAAAACACAAACCAAGGGAAGGATAGAGATTGATGTGGAAGTGTCATATCAATCTGTTGATTTCATTGGTTAAGTAATAAAGGAACTGCTTGGCCCTCATAGGTTAAAACATAGGTGGGAGGAGTAAACAGAACAGAATGCTGGGAGGAATAGGAAGTGAGCTCAGACTCGACAGCTCTGCTCTCTGGAGCAGAGAAGCCATGCTGTGCTCTCCCTGGCAGAAGCGATAGCTCTGCTCTCTGAGGCAGATGCAATGAACTCCGACCCAGGATGGACGTAGGCTAGAATCTTCCTGGTAAGCGCACCTCGTGGTGCTACATAGATTAGAAGAAATGAGTTAAGAGGTTGAAACTAATGGGCCAAGCAGTGTTTAAATGAATACAGTTTGTATGTTGTTGTTTCAGGGAATAAGCTAGCCAGGCGGCTGGGGTGCTGGGGACGCAGCCCAGCTGCACCAATTACAACAAGAGATGGAAAATCTGGGTAAACAAACAGGAACTACAGAGACAAGTACTACCAACAGATTACAAGAGATAGAAGAAAGAATGTCAGACACTGAAGATACCATAGAGAAAATAAACACACTGATCAAAGAAAACAGCAAAACCAACAAATTCTCATCACAAAACATTCAGGAAATCTGGGACACAGTAAAAAGACCAAACCTAAGAATAATAGGGGTAGAAGAAGGAAAAGAAGTACAGCTCAACGGTCCAGAAAATATATTTAATAAAATTATAGAAGAAAACTTTCCCAACCTAAAGAAAGATATTCCTTTGAAGGTTCAAAAAGCATACAGAACACCAAATAGACTGGACCAAAAAAAAAAAAAAAACAAACAAACATCTCCTCACCATATAATAATCAAAACACAAAACATACAGAATAAAGAAATAATATTAAGAGCTGCAAAGGAAAAAGGGCAAGTTACTTATAAAGGTAAATCTATCAGACTTACACCTGACTTCTCTATGGAAACCATGAAAGCCAGAAGGTCCTGGATAGATGTACTTCAGAAACTAAGAGACCATGGATGTAAGCCCAGACTACTATACCCAGCCAAGCTTTCATTCACTATCAATGGAGAAAACAAAATTTTCCAGGATAAAAACAAATTTAAACAATATGTAGCCACAAATCCAGCCTTACAGAAAGTAATAGAAGGAAAATCACAACCCAAGGAGTCCAACAATGCCCACAATAGCTCAGACATCTAATGACCCTTTACCAGCACAAATCAAAGAAGGGAAACACACAAACTCTAATACCAAAAAGAAAAGAAAACATGACCGGAGTTAACAACCACTGGTCATTAATATCACTTGATATCAATAGACTCAACTCACCTATAAAGAGGCACAGGCTAAGAGATTGGATACGAAAACAGGATCCAACATTCTGCTGTTTACAAGAAACACACCTCAACCACAAAGACAGACATCTACTCAGAGTAAAGGGACGGAAAAAGGTTTATTAAGCAAATGGACCTAAGAAACAAGCAGGTGTGGCTATACTAATTTCTAACAAAGTTAACTTCAAACTAAAATCAAGCACAAGAGATGGACATTTTTTACACATAACAGGAACAATTCATCAGGACAAAGTATTAATCCTGAATATCTATGCCCCTAATATAAAAGCACCAACTTACGTAAAAGAAATATTACTAAAACTCAAGGTAGTCATCAAACCACACACACTAGTATTAGGAGATATCAACACTCCTCTCTCACCAATGGAAAGGTCAATCAGACAGAAACCTAACAGAGAAATAAGAGGATTAAGGGAGGTAATGAATCAAATGGACATAACAGACATCTATAGATCATTCCACCCAAATAGAAAAGAATATACCTTCTTCTCTGCAGCTCATGGAACCTTCTCGAAAATTGATGACATACTCGGTAACAAAGCAAACTTCCACAGTTACAAAAAAATATTAGTAACCACCTGTGTTACTAATCGGATCACCATAAATTAAAGTTAGAATTCAACAATAATGCTACCCCCAGAAAGCCTACGAACTCATGGAAACTGGACAGTCAACTACTGAACCACACCTGGATCAAGGAAGAAATAAAGAAAGAAATTAAAGTCTTTCTTGAATTCAATGAAAATAAAGAGTGAACATACTCAAACCTATGGGACACTATGAAAGCAGTGCTAAGAGGAAAATTTATAGCACTAAGTGCCCACTTAAAGAAAACAGAGAAAGCACACATTGGAGACCTAACAGCCCACTTGAAAGCTCTAGAAAAAAAAAAAGAAGCAGACTCACCTAGGAGGAGGAGAAGACTGGAAATAATCAAACTAAGGGCTTAAATCAACAAAATAGAAACACAGAAAACAATCCAAAGAATCAATGAAACAAAAAGCTGGTTCTTGGAGAAAATCAACAAGATTGATGAACTCCTATCCAAACTAATCAAACGTCAGAGAGAGAATATGCAAATTAACAAGATCAGAAATGAAAAGGGAGACATAACTACAGACACAGAAGAAATTCAGAAAATCATTAGATCTTACTACAAAAGCCCATATGCCACAAAATTGGAAAATGTTAAAGAAATGGACACTTTTTTAGATAAGTATCATAGACCAAAGTTAGACCAGGATCAGGTGAACAATCTAAATAGACCTGTTAGTAGCGATGAATTAGAAGTTGTTATAAAAAACCTCCCTACCAAAAAAATAAAAAAAAGCCCAGGTCCAGACAGTTTCAATGCAGAATTCTACCAGAACTTCCAAGAAGACCTAATACCTATATTCCTTAATGTATTTCAAAATATAGCAACAGAAAAGTCATTGCCAAAATCCTTTTATGAAGCTACAGTTACCCTGATACCAATACCACACAGAGACTCAATCAAGAAAGAGAATTACAGGCCAATCTCACTCATGAACATCGATGCGAAAATCCTCAATAAAATACTGGCAAACCAAATCGAGGAACACATTGGAAACTGATGAATATCTTTCATATCACCTTAGAACCTTCATCTGGCAATGGATCGAGAAAGAGACGGAGACCCAAATAGGAGCACCGAACTGAGCTCTTAAGACCCAAATGAGGAGCAGAAGGAGGGAGAACATGAGCAAGGAAGTCAGGACCACGAGGGGTGCACCCAACCTCTGTGACAATGGAACTGATCTATTGGGAGCTCACCAAGGCCAGCGGGACTGGGACTGAATAAGAATGGGATGAAACCGGACTTTCTGAACATGGCGGACAATGAAGACTGATGAGAAGCCAAGGACAATGGCACTAGGTTTCCATCCTAATACATGAACTGGCTTTGTGGGAGCCTAGCCTGTTTGGATGTTCACCTTCCTAGACCTGAATGGAGGGGGGGGACCTTGGACTTCCCACAGGGCAGGGAATATGGACTGCTGTTCATTCTCGAGAGGGAGGGGGAATGGAGTGGGGGGAGAGAGAGAGGGGGAGAGGAGTGGGGGGAGGGGGCAATGTGTGGGAGGAGGGGGAGGGAAATGGGAAATGGGGAGGAGGCGGAAATCTTTTTTCAAAAACTAAAAAAAAACAAAAAATAAAGAAAAGGAAAAAAATATCCCCCATGCAAAATTTCTGCCTTTACTCCTGATCAAAGAGTGTTCAGGTACTCTTCAATGGCTAGAGTTCTTAAAGTTACGCATAAGTGGAGTGCTTGACTAGTCCAGCTTCTGACATAAGACTATAGTTGCTGGCATAAAACCAGCTCAAGAACGAAGACCCAGTCAAAGTGAAGAATGCAAAGGAGTACGCAGGAGCAGGAAAATTTCCATATTAACAACCCTAGCAGCAAACATGACGTAGGAAGGAGATTTGGGCAACCAAACCAACAGTCTTCTTAAGATAGGGGTAAATGCTGGAGAAAAAAAATCCTCTTGGAGTGGGGATTATAGCTTCGCTGACAGGTTTACCTGGTATATATAGAGTGTGGTCCTTGAGTGTCTCAAGTAAAACATGCCTGTAATTTCTGCACCCAAACTGAGATAGAGAGAAAACAATCAGACATTCAAAGTATATATATATATATATATGGTACAAATGCACATATAACTTTTTTTTCTAATTTCGTGTCAGAGTATTTCCTTTTAACCAGAATTGGAATGATGATTTAGAAAACACACTGTGAAGAATAAAAACTTTGTATCTCTTCAAATATGTACTTCATTGCTTAAAATAAGTAAAATCAGACTTGCTTCTTAGTCTGCATCATCCCCTTACTCTACAGTGTTACAGAATAAGCAATGTACCTTTAATAAGAAATAACATGATAGATGCAATAGTACATACAGTACTGAAAAACAGGGACTTTATAATCACATCAGAGATATGAATAATAGAATATTTAAACAACAGTTGTTACAAAGCTGTATACAAGGGTAAAATGAGTGATAGGCATAATGTGTTGCAAGCATTCAGAACAGGGAGCCAATTCAGAACTGTAATAATTAGATGAGGCTCACAAATCCAGGCAGACCTTAAAGATTCTGGCAGGAAGAAAATGTTAGAAAGAGCATTTTTCTAAATTCCTTAAAGGCAATATGATCACAAATGTCTCCTATAACATGCCTGACTAACCAGATTGAATTCTCCCCAATCTCTCCTTCATTTTGAACTCTAAAAATTGCTGCTGCTTCCTTTATTCCCTGCAGCCAGTATCAGGAGGTGGGTAGTGAGGAACTCCAAAGATACAAAAAAGCCTCTGGGAACATTTTGTTAAAAAGGAAACAACATGGCCACCCTGAGGCTTCCCATTGGTAATCACTACTAAATACAAATTTGCCATCCTTCCTTTGTGCACCTCTTTCAATCTACAATGAGGCAGACTTCCAAAGCTAAGGTTCTAATAAAACTCTTCTGTAGTAGGCCACACAAAACAAAAATGCTATTCAATAGCTTAACATTTGCTTTTTGTTTGCAGCTCCTAGAACAGTTGCTTTCTAGCTTGATAATAAATTTCTGGGGGTGTCTTCTCCATTTTACAATCCATCAGAGTTTCTGGGAAAACATTGGAGTAAATCATGCAACCAAGAGCCTGGAGTTATGTATAGTGTGGCATTCATTTCCTACATTACATTTAATGAGGACAGCATGCTCCAAAGAGCCACAATAATTAGCTTCCTTCATTCGTGAGACTCTTGTCAATGGAGGACAAGTTGATATTTATGTTTGTAAAGGCTAAGGCAACTTTCAGGTTTAGTTACTGTCATACTTAAAAAAAGAATAAGCAATGGCTTAGGAAAAGAACTAACATATGATTTGTAATTCATGTTTGTTAAATGTAACGAGTCTTTTTCTTCCCCTTCAGTCAGCTCTCAAATAATGACACAGATACTTAATATTAATTATAAATGTTTGGTCTTAGCTTAGGCTTGTCCCAAACTAGTTCTTATAATTTAAACTAACCCACAATTTTTAAACTATGTCTTTGCATGTGGCTTTTGCCTCTCTCCTATTCTGTGTGTCAGACTGGTTCCACGTCTCTCATTCACCCAGATTCAAGTTTACTCCCTCTGCCTGGAAGTTCCCACCTATCTGTCCTGCCTAGCTATTGGTCATTTAGGTTTTTATTAAACTAATCTCTGTAACACATCTTCACACAGTGTACAAGTATTCCACAACAGTTAACTTTTAAAACAATAGTTCAGAGGAGTTGAGTTACCAAAAGAGTAGTAGGACAAATCCTTAGACCAAAAGCAAATTGAGAATATGTTATCAAACTGAGAATTATGAAAAATCCTTAAAGACCTATGGTAACCACTGAGATTCTGTCTATAATTTCTCTGAATTTGAATTTGAAAAAGCAATGTCTTTAAATGTGTGAATTTCCAGGTTTTCCATATGAAATATTATCAGTATAAGTACTTAAATTAATATGTGGTAAATAAATGTTTTTGTGCCAAATAATTTACTCGACTAGGCAGGAGTTTGACTGCACCAAAAAATAAAATAATTATAAATATGTACTCTCTTTTTTGTTTATTAATTTGTTCATTCATTTAAAATACATACAAATAAATACATGATACTCTCTGTTAAATACCATCAAGAAACTTGGAATTACTGAAATAGACAGAAAAAAAAGCAACTACATTGAAGAAAAGAACAAGAATTCTAAAAATAAAAGTGTAAATTGAGTGTGGTGGAATATGCTTATGATCCCAGCACTTGGAAGGCAGAAACAGAAGGTTTGGTTCAAGGGCATCCTCTAATACATAGTGAGTTTGAGGCTAGCTTAAATTACATAAGACCTTGTCTCATAATAAACAACCAACCAACAGTTGTTGTTTATTAGCTGTTAACTGTTTAGTAAGAAAAAGGAAAATAAGTAAAAATTCAAATTCATGAGGCCCTGTACTGTATGTCCTTATTTCTTTATGAAACAGATCATAGATCTAGATTTGTTTTGTAGATGCAACATATGAAGGTGAAAAAGGACATGTGAATATTCAAGGTCATGTGGCTAAAAACTGGCAGAGCTATAGTGTAATCAAAGTGCTATATTCCAATATTTTCACTTACTGCAGTATATAACATCAAGTGTGGAAGTATCTCTTTATGGATGCTGAAGTGCTCACTGGATGAAGCAGATTAAGCTTACCACTGAAAGAGTGTAGGCATATCTGCATTTTGCAGCATGTAGTATAAAGATAGTTTATTTGTGCACAGTCCAGTAGTGATGGTAAATTAAGGTTCAGTAGGAAAGCAACAAGAGCAACAAAAATAAACCTCCAAAGGGACACTTAGATACCTTTTTGTCTTATATACAACAAATGTGTGAATATTGATATGTGAATATATATTTGAGACTAAGGTATTTGAGAAACAGCCAATGGACTTGAAGAAAAGCCATCTGGACATGGGTGTCTATAGGTAACCTGAAATGCTTCAGTTGGAAGTCTTATTTTGAAAGTTTTTAGCATAATTGAAGCCTAAAGTATGAATATGGCTGCCACCAGAGAGAATACAGATAAATGAGACGGGACCCAGGAACTGCTGCTTAAGGAACCCCAAGCTCTTCATTATTTTGTACGAGGCTGTAAAACTGTTTTTTAATATTTATTTATTTATTATGTATACAATATTCTGTCTGTGTGTATGTCTGCAGGCCAGAAGAGGGCACTAGACCTCATTACAGATGGTTGTGAGCCACCATATGGTTGCCGGGAATTGAACTTAGGACCTTTGGAAGAGCAGGCAATGCTCTTAACCACTGAGCCATCTCTCCAGCCCTGTAAAACTGTTTTTTAAAAGCAGGAATGCTATAGAGAGGAGATCAGAGAGGACTTTACTAAGGCTTTGATCAGACATTGGTACTGAGCTTTGAAGTATGAGTATTATTTCCCTCACTTGTGAAAGGAGGAAGGACAATTCAGCCTTGCAAAGAGCAGAAGTACAGAGGCATAAAATCAAATGCTACATAGAAAGAATACCAAGTATATCTTTTATCACATTAATGAAGCAGCTAGTGTGAGAGCTGGCATGGTGGCATAGTGGCACATCCATCCCTGTGATCTCAGTACTTTCAAGGATGTGCCGAAAGTCTCCTGTTTGAGGCCAGTGAGCTTAAAGGCAACCTTTTTTAAGCAAACTAACAAAAAGCGGGAGGGTGGGTAGTAAAAAAAATTAAGATGCCAAGAACTCAGTGTTTCAGTGGTAGCGTGCTTGCCTACAATGCATGCACAGAGCCCTATGTAGGTTTTTTATCTTCAGCATGTAGAATAATAGTGAGAGGACACAACAATAACCAGCGATCAATATTGGGAAATATTGATATCCATGTGATGGGATGATTTTTAAGTATAAAAACATTAAAGGTCATATTTACATTTAGAAAGAGAATTTTGATCTCAAAAAAGGCAATGGAAAAATAATTGTGTGTATGTCTCTGTGTTTACATACCTCTTAACTAATCTTTTAAGAATATCTGAAGTTATGACTTTTGGAATTTGAAAGCTTGCTCAAGTCATGGAAGTCGGGAATGTAGAGTTTCCAAGGTCCCACTCTGAAAAGTTGAAATTTTGACTATAAGGAATAGTCAATCTTTACTCAAAGACAATTTTTTATGTCCCAAAGTAAAGATTCCACAGAATAGAAGATAAAGTCAAAACTACAAAAGGGTAAGGTGTTAATGGATCAATAAAAATGACCCAGATGATCTTTTCCATTAGTGGGTGTTTGATGGTGTATTATTTGCATTTCTGTTGCTGTGATAAAATACCATGAGAAAAAACAACTTAAAGAAAAATGTTTATTTTGATTACCATTCCAGAGAGCTGGAGTCCATAATGTCAGGGATGGCATAGCATCCTGAAAAAAAGGTGCCTGGTCACTGTTTCATCCACACATGAAACCGAGAGTATAGTTAGAGACTGCTCATTTATTTCCTGGAGTCCAGACCCAAATAATCACACAAAACTATATTAATTACAATACTGTTTGGCCTATTAGCTCAGGCTTCTTGTTAACTAACTCTTACATCTCAAATTAACCCATTTCTATTAAACTATGTATTACCACAAGGCTGTGGCCTACGGGTAAGTTTCCAGCATTGTGCCATAGTCCCCTTTCTACAGCTACATGGCATCTCCCTGACTCTGCCTACTCTCTATATATATCTCTTCCAGCCTGGCTATATTCTGCCCTGCCATAGGCCAAAGCAGTTTCTTCACTAACTAATGGTAGTAAAACATATTTATAACATACAGAGGGGAATCCCACATCATCTCTTCTTTTTTGTCTAAATAAAAAGAAAGACTTTAACTTTAACATAGTAACATTATGTATATAAAACAGGTATCAAGCAAGAATTACAGTTACAATATTTAGTCTATTTGCACTTGGCAAATTAAGGAAAGTACTTTATCATCTATCCTATACTTGTAAGTCTAAAGTTTTATATCTAATTTAACTTTTCTCATAAGTAAGGAAAACTATAACTATTCTTCAACTCCCCGCAGAAGGATATAATATTACATAAGTAAACAGGAAGTATACTGTAAGAAACTTCCAAAACTGTGGAATTGACAAAAACATCTCACTGACTGTACAGTCTTCCAAAATTTTTTGTAACATTGGGGCATCCCATCTTCAGCCTATAGGCCCATAGAATCTGGCAGACTTTTCCATGAAGCAGAAAATTTGAAGATCTGTTTTGCTTTATACTGGTAAAGTTCATCAGCTGCTTTCTTCTGTGTCCTGCAGAATGTCTGGCAGACTCTTTCATGAAGCAGGAACCCTGAAGGATTATCTCATCTTCTTTTGACAAGTTCAGCAGTCATTTTTCTGTGGGCCCTGCATGTCTAGTTGATACAGGAGACCATCAAACAGACCAGGCAAGAGTAGCTTCTTGGCCAAATGGCTAGCCTTGCCACATTGAAGGCAAATTCCATAACAAGTTTCTTCAATGCCTATCAACCTTGCTAAAGTAATTCATGTTACCAGAAGCAGACATGTCTTACTGTTAAGAAAAGTCTAAGTTCTTAAAACATTTAAATGCCATATTCTGTAGGTGTTTTAAAGATTTGAAGATAACCTAACTAACATGACTACAGTTTGACTTTCATGGACTACTATCTATTATCTGTAATTCTTAATTATATATTACATTTTAAAATGGGCTGCATAAACACAATACCTTAAAAAAGAGCAGAAATACATACACATAGTGTAACATAATTGATCTTAAATTTATATCGGTAAACCAAGATCCATACCAATGCAAAGTATTCATCTCTATATCATATCCTGTTATTTTTTTTAGAAAATGATTGTGACAATTAAGTACTTATAATCAACCCCCTTTAAATGAAAATAAACAGTCATTATTGGGAATCTGGGCATTATTATCTCCAAACGGCTTCCTGCTGTTTGTTGGGCAAAATATTTTAGGGTTCACAGAGACCTTTTGGAGGAAGGTCTTTTTCCATCAAAACACATTAGCCTGGAAGGAATCCATAGGTTCTCATCTTCTGTGGAAACAAAAGCAGGACATCTTTTCCAAAGTAATATATCCTTAGACTAAAATTTTGAATCAAGATACCTTTAAAATTTATATATTAGTTTAGCTTAGCAGTACCCACAATCAAATGTCTCTCTTTAGTTAGTTCATTAACAGTCAGGAAATTCAAAGAAAACCCAATATGCAAATCCAGATTCTCTGTGTATTTCCCATTTTATATGGCTTTTTACTCTATTACTTTTTAATATTTATTTTACTATTTTTACTCCTTTCATCTGTGACTGTCTGTACTTTTTGCTCCCTCTCTCTTCTCTCTCTCTCTCTCTCTCTCTCTGTCTCTCTCTCTTTCTCTCTCTCTCTTTCTCTCTCTCGCGCACGCGCGTGCGCTTAAGCCCATGTACATTTATCTAACACTGTGACCCATTCAGAGGTCTTTTTTTTTGTCTGAATCTGTGTTTATTGTGTATCTGTAATCCTTTTCTGACCAGGAGTGTTTCTTAAAATGTTAAGAAGTGTGACTAGAAATAAGGCTGCTTTGCCTTTTGGCTCTGCCCAATCTAACATGTTGGAGGTATCTTCACTGCCAGCTCTGCAAATCATGCTCACTGCCCCAGCTCCAGAAGCACACTGGGTCTATGTCATTATTAAGCAATTAGTAGCACACTGCTCACAAACCCCATTTAAGTTCAGAACCCGCCCCCCTCCAAAGAAAAACCAGAGTTCATGCTGCCAGTGTGAACCATGAATCCAGATCTTAAAGGAACTTTGCAGTTCCTGAGTCAGGAAGCCGTTTCTTTTTTTTTTTTTTGTTCTTTATTTTATTTTTTTATTGAAAAAATTTCTGCCTCCTCCCTGCCTCCCATTTCCCTCCCCTTCCCTCTAAGGAAGCCTTTTTTAAAGGAATTGTATCTGCTCAACTCTAGCAAAAAGAACAAACCCAAGAAAATGCTGCTACCAAGAATCTGTACAAAACTCTGTTCTATTGTGTCTAGAATGCTTTCCCAAGCTCTCTCAGGTTTTATGTGGGTGTAGTTGGCCCACATTGTGCCATTGTGCAGTTTGAGACTGTTCATTTGTTTCCCACTACCCAGACCCAAATAATCACACAGAAACAATATTAATTACAATATTGTTTGGCCTATTAGCTCAGGTTTCTTATTAACTAACTATTACATCTTAAATTAACCCATTTCTATTAATCTATGCATGCCCACAAGGCTGTGGACTACTGGTAAGTTTCTGTCATGTCCTTTTCCTTTGGCAGCTGCATAATATCTCCCTGACACTACTATCTTTATATATCTCTTCCAGCCTTGCTATATTCTGCCCTGACATAGGCCAAAGCAGGTTCTTTACTAACTAATGTTATTAAATTATATTCACAGTATACATAGGGAAATCCCACATCAAGAGAGAACAGGAATAAAGACAAAGTTATAACTTTTTAAACCTGTCTAAATTGATGAACTTTCTCTTGCAAGTCTGCACCTTGTAAAGGTTTCATAACCTCCCTGAAAAAGAATTAAATATTCAAATACATGAGCATATGAGAGATATTTTTGATTCAAAAATACAGATAATTCAACTCCAAATGATACTGAGATCAGAACAGAAATATTTTACTTTGCCCTTATCCAGGATTTCTTTCTAAACCTAACAAAAAATAGTAGGGAGAAATAAAGATGGTTATATTCATACTCAAGAAGAAAAATCAGCTTTCAATGGCCTCAGAGTTTGCTGCTGTTCTAGAAAAAATGAGAATGGTCACATTTGGTCATGCTGTCAAGAACAGAAAAGTAACAAGATCCACCCTTGTGAAGGAGATAGGTGGGAACTTGTGACTGAGACTAATAAGATGAATGATCTTTGAGAACAATACCCAAGTTTAGAAACTGGTGTATATGTATTGAAGTAAACAGATAATAAAAACAGAAAAACAGATAACCTATAAAAACATAGAAACAGTGACTCTAGTGTGATAGGAAAACTTCAATGGCACTACAAATGAGATTATTGAAAACAAGTATCAGATTTTAAATTCAGAGATAGAAATGATTGACAATAGCTACTCATTAAAATATGTAGAATGTGAGAATTTATAATTAATGTATTTATGTCTTCAATATAGAAACCAAGATCAGAGACATTAAATAAACCGTTTTTTTTGTTTTGTTTTTTTTAGATAGGATCACACTAAGTATCCTAAATAGCCCAAGTATCTTCAAACCTACAATTTTCCTGCCTGTCTCTTGAGTACTGGGATTACAGATATGGACTACTACATATGTCTTTTGTAACTTATATTTTAATATACACAGGATATGATATTTGTAACACAGGGCAGCTACAAACCTACAATTCTCCTGTCTCTTGAGTATTGGGATAACAGATATGTACTACTACACATGACTTTTACAACTCATATTTCAATATACACAGGATCTGCTTTTTAAAATAAACAAAAAAGCTATAGTTAATTCTCTCATCCAGATGCATTCCTTATTGATATTTTGTATATTTTGCTATACATTTTTCATAAGCAGAGTCATGCAAGTTATTTTTCACTTAATATTTTTGTCAACAACTCTCTATAATTAAGTATTTCATAATCATCCTTGGGAATTGATGAAGTGATTCAATAGGCAAAAGCACTTGCCATCAAGTCTGATGATTAAAGTTCAATCATGAACATACATGTTGGAAGGAAAAAACTACTTACAATGAGTTGCCTTCTACCCTCCAGAAACACACACACACACGTGTAAAATAAATAAATGTGAAAATATTAAAATAACCTTTAAATAACAAGCAATACTTTAGCATAGACTAACTTATTTAATAATTTTCTTACTAGTAAATTTAAACTGGCTCATTGTTCTATAAATAATTTTGCTATGAACATTTTTATACACAAATCTTTCTGCCTATTACACTCAGTATCTTTGGAGATATTTGTTGAATTAAAGCCTTAAATCTGTTTCAAGATGACAGCTTGAATAAACAATGAAATCTCACTTTCCCAAACATTGCAGATATCGTAAATAGTATTCACAAGTATGCCACTGCCTTCCCAAACAGGGCAGCTCTGAAGACCAGAGATGAAATACCAAGGCTCATGAAATGTTTGCAAATGTTGATTTCCTATACAGTTCACAAGAAAGGATGGATTATTGAGTAAGTTTAGCAAAAAGACTATAAACAGAACAGCTGCTTTAGAACAGTATAAGAAAAATAAGCACAACAAACGTAATTTATCCACAAAACAATAGCAGGGGTGGGGGAGACAAAAATTATTAAAAATAAAGAATCCCTGACCTCTCAAAAACTATGATCACTGGAATATGTTCAGATTTTTTTTAATTTTATTTTATTACTTTAACAAAATACCAATTCAAATTCCCACTCCCTCCCCTCCTCCCAGTTCCCTCACATTCCCTCCATCCCCCCTCCTACCCCATCCCCTCCAATCCTAAGAGAGGGCAATGCAACCTGCCCTGTGGAAAATTCAAGGCCCTCCCTATTACATCTAGGTTGGGCAAGGTATACATCCAAAGAGAATAGGATCCCAAGAAGCCAGTACATGCAGTAGAGAAAAATGCCAAGTGTCACTATCAGTGGCCCCTCAGTCTGCCCCAACTGTCAACCACATTCAGAGGGACTAGTTTGTTCCCATGCTCATTCACTCCCAGTCCAGATGGAGTTGGTGAGCTACCATTAGCTCAGGCGAACTGCCTCAGTGGATGAACCCCTCCTGGTCTTGACTTCCTTGCTCATACTTCACTCCTTCCACTCTTCACCTGGATCTTAGGAGCTCAGTCCAGTGCTCTGATGTTTCCACCTGTTGTTGGATAAAGGTTCTATGGTGATATTTAAGATAATCTGACTACAGGGCAAGGCCAGTTTAGACACCCTCTACTCTACTGCTTAGGGTCTTGGCTGGGATCATCCTTGTGGATTCCTGGGAATTTTTCTAGAGTCAGGTTTCTTGATAACCCCATAATGGCTCCCTCATTCTGGATATCTCTTTCGTTGCTCTCATATCTGTCCTTCCTCCATCTCGACTATTTCTCTTACCGTAATTCATGTAAAAAACCTGAAGTGCATTGGAAAATATAGTTTGGGGTTGGGTTTTTAAATATAAAACCATATGTAATTTATAAAGATCATACCTGAAATAAATGAGAAATAAATATTAGAAATAAATATATTAGAAAGCATTTTGTGTAAATATTAATGAAAATGAAACTAAGGAGTTAATATTAAAAGCACATGAAATAGAATTTGAGATAAATATATAAAAGACCAGGAAGATAATGCATTCATAAGCAGTGATTCCTTCAAAAAATAGAAAGCTACTTCACATTACAGTTTAGAAAAAGCTAGAACACTCTAAATTCATTTTATGACCTTAAAAATTTGTTGTCCTATTAGTGAACTACCACCAGGAAAGAAAGTTCCCTTTACCTCTGCAGTCTATTACATCTGAATAAATACTAATCAAAGTGATCATAGCACAGGATGTTTCAATTTCATTACTCTTGAAGGCAGATCATTCCTTGTTACTGATGACTATCACACATTATATTATGTTTTTATATTATCCTTGGCCTCTGCTTACTCTACCAAGCCAGAAGCTATCTATGCTGCACACCATGCCCTCTCTCCATACCCAGGTATAATAATAAGAAACATCTCTGAGCCTTGCCAGATATTCTCTGTTGTAATAAATCATTCCCAATTGAAGACTAGCATCCTTAAGAAAACTGAGAATTGGGTTGAAAAGGCATAATTAAATCAAAGATGACCTCAACTTGTCTCTAAATTTAAACTTATACTTTAGGCATAATTTCAGTTATTTATAGCCAGAAAACATAAAAAATGAAACAAAGCAAACAACCTTATACTCTGCCTCTAGGTCCAATCTCTCTCCATTTGGGGGAAGAAATTATTTGCCCTCTGTACGTATTTTTCTCCATTAAATATTATATTATTTACCATAAAAATACATTTTAAATTTCTTTGACTCTGATGCACTGGAGAGAACTGGAATCATTTAAATGTAGGCTTCCCATCAAAGACCTCATATTTTAATTCAATTATTATGAATCCTTTCTGCTAGTGAATACAATATTATATTTTGCAACATATCAGTCTTGCATATTTTGTACTAAGAATATTCTTGGGCATTTACTTTGTTCTAGTGATAAACAGAATAGTTTTTTAAAAGTAATTTCTAATTAATAATTTCTGAATTTAGGATTATTTAATTGTTGTCAGTTTCAGTAGTAAACAAACTATGTCTCTTGAGTCAAATCTGGCCTGTTATCTGTTCTTATAAATAAATATTTATATGTATTGTCAAACATTCAAGCTCCTCTTTTGCTTGTTGCCCATGGATAGTCTTGGACTATTAAAACAGAGGTGAGTAGTTACAACAGACAGATAGATACCATTCTAGCCCTCAAAGTATACAGTATTTACTTGACAATTCTTTATAGATTAACTATACTGGGCTCTGATCTACTTTGATTAATCTAATTCATTTCACTATTTTTTTCTTTCAAACCTTTGAGATTATCCATATTGATAATCTTCATATAATTCTATTTTTATATCTATAATGCCTTAGGTCATTAGCTATCACTATAACAAAATACCTGAAACTGGGTAATTTTTAAAGAATAGAACTTCATTTGGCTTACATTTGTGAAAGTTTGAATTCTAGGAGAATGGTGTTGACATCTATCAAGCAGCTACTCAGAGCATAATAACATGGCAAAAGGTCTCTCATGATGGTGACCCTACCAACATGACTTCATCTAACTTTAAGTACCTCACAAAGGTCCCACTTGCAAATATCATTAACAGATTAATTTGGAGGTTAAGTTTCCAAAGCATAAACTTTAAGGAGAGGTAGCCGAATCTTACCATTGCCTATGTTCAAAAATCCCATTCCTCTGGTTTTGGAATTTTGTAAGCTGGTTGGTTCTGACATCTGAATATTTATTTGTGTTCCTAATAATTCATGTGTTGAAGCCTAGTAACTAAAATCATAGGATTAGATCATAGGATTAGAAAGTAGAGACTTTGCAAAGTGCATAAATTATCAGAACAGAGTCCTCATGAGTTGAATGAATAAAATGAGTTCAAAAGCCTATGTCATTTACTTCTTCTACAGCAAGGTATACATGTATGTTTAGAGAAGGACCATAGTGGTATGGGACAATGATCTATATTCTTTCAATTATATTTTAAATTGGACAGTAACCAGTCAAGAAGTATAGGTGGGAAAACCAGACAGGAAGTAGAGTCAGGTCAATGAGAACAGGAAAATTCTAGGAAGAAAGAAATTCTAGTCTGCAATCGTGACCCAGCCACAGAAAAAGTAAGATGTGATTGCCTCGCTGAATAAGGTACCAAGTCACGTGGCTAGCAGAGACAAGAATAATAGGCAAATATAAGTTATAAGACTTAATAAGGGACGGCAGACGACCGACGCAGAGGCTCGGCGACGGCAGACGACCGAC